>JAKJMR010000349.1:477686-488133 GCA_024449315.1 Daboia siamensis | reverse complement strand
GTGAATGCTCCAACACTGGAAGTTTTTAAGAAGAGACTGGCCAGCCATTTGTCTGAAATGGTATAGGGTTTCCTGACTGAGCAGGGGGTTGGACTAGATGACCTCCAAGGTCCCTTCCAACTACTACTACTACTTCTTCTTCTTATTATTATTATTATTATTATTATTATTCTCTTTTTTCCCAAGACAGGATTCCCTCCCTCCCTCTGTCCCTGACTCACAACTCCTACACAGCAACTGCACCTGGTTGCTCGAGGGACTGTCTCCCATAGAATCAGCTGACCAATTTGATCCTGTGGGGCTGATGTGCTTAGGGTCCTTTTGATTAAACAATGTCGTATCTCAAGAGCCCCAAAATGCATTTTCTCTGCAGCAGTGCCTGCTCTCTGGAATGAGGTGCCCCCAATGTCTAGGTGGCCCCCACTGTGCTGTTGTTTAGAAGAATTATTAAGAGCTGAATTGTTGAGAAGGCTTACGAGCACTAAGCAAAATGAGTTTTCCCCCATTGTTAAGTAAATCTCTGCAGTTAAGTTAGTAACACGGTTGTTAAATGAATCTGGCTTCCCGGTTGACTTGATGCAAAAGGTGATCACGTGACCCCCGGGACATGGAAACCGTCATAAATACAAGTCAGTTCAGGCAAGTGTCTGAATTTTTACCACGGGGATGCTGCAACAGTCAAAAGTGTGAAAAATGGCCATGTCACTATTTTCAGTGCCGCTGTAACTTTGAACAGTCACTAAATGAACGTAGGTCGAGGACTGCCAGTAACGTAATTTGATTGTTGTGAGCTACCCAGAATCATTGGGAGATGTTGGGTACCATACAAGTTTGATATATTATGTTGATTATGACGGACCCACAGGAGCCTCAGTAAGGTTGGGCATTTATAGGTACTCACACAAGGGGGCCTGTGTCCCCCTTTAGTTGGGTGTAATCCAGGGTCCCATTCACAACCCCCTCCACTTCATCCATGTAGGCTTTCCAGTCAATCTCAGTATCTGTGGGGAAAGTAGACAGATGCTCATCAGTTCAGCAGCCAGAGGATCTGGGGTCCACATCTTTTAAAAGTTGCCAACACTGAAAAATACTGGCCTAAACTGTGCTAATACTACTGATTTAATTGACAGAAAATTTAGTCTGCATGGCTTCTGCACACACAGTACAGGCTCATGAAACTGGTTTCATGATTTCATTATTTTAGTTTAAAATAACATGTGAACTCATATTTCCATTGACTTCAGAAAGTTATTGGGTATGTTCACCAACACACCTAACCTGGTTACTGATTAACCCATTTTCAGGATTGATATGAGAGTGAACTAGTAAGTTAGGTTTGCAAACACATGCTATGCTACAAAAACGTCTAATGTGAATACTAAATTTAGTGTACATGCAAAAGCCTCTCTGCTTGATCGTTAACTGACCAAGAATGATTGTAACACAAGGGCTGGAAAGGGTCACTGAGGTTGTCAAATGCACACCCAGAGACACATACACACGTATGCTTCCTCAGTGCAAGAATCTAAATGAAATCAACCTGGACTATGGCTGTCCAGTCTGTCCACTGAAGAGAAATTTATTTATTTTTTTATTTTTATTAAATTTATATACCGCCCTATTCCCGTAGGACTCAGGGCGGTTT
The DNA here is from genome assembly GCA_024449315.1 of Daboia siamensis. Lineage (NCBI taxonomy): Eukaryota > Metazoa > Chordata > Lepidosauria > Squamata > Viperidae > Daboia > Daboia siamensis. Next base: position 486,488 of record JAKJMR010000349.1, on the reverse strand, counting down.
ACAGGGAGGGTTAAAAACAAACATACAAAAATTAAAATCAGATTAAAAATTAATTAAATCAAGTCCCCAAAATCCCCTGCCTCTATTGGAAATTGGTTCACTGTCAAACGTTACTTACTGTTAAGGACTTTTTCCTTTAACATTCAGATAGCTAATACTGACAGCTTGTGTGAATGCCCAGTTGTTGGTTTTTTTTTTGGGGGGGGGGGGAAACCCTCTGAAGAACTGGTTCTTGAGGCAGAGGAGTTCAAAATAAGGTAACATCCGAATGTCTTTTCCCCTTTTCCCCTCTATTCTAGATAGAGATCCAACTATCTACAAGAGTTGGTTCCAGCTATTTAGTTTAACAAAAAAAAAAAAATCAAAGCACAATGCCCAGTTAAAATTATGAACGAGGTGGAGAGATTCTTCCCCTCTTTCTTCAAGATTACAAGCGGAGGGGAAAAAGAAATATTTCTTGCGATTGTGCCTTGTTGAAACTAGCAACACACTTATCGCATACCATGATTGCCACACACCCACAAAGTATAAGGGCACAGCAGTTTAGAGCAGTGTTTCTCAACCTGGGCAACTTTAATATCTATGGACTTCAACTCCCAGAATCCCCTGGCCAGCTAAGAGATTCTGGAAACTGTAGTCCATACATTTTAAAGTTTGAGAAACACTGGTTTAAGACTATGGGCTGGCCAAAAATACACCTGCACGGCTCGAATTCTATTCTTGGCGGGCCCCTCCCCACGCCTACCCCACTTCTAAGACGACGTCCCTCTACTCATCAAGATTCTAGTCCTCAAGGTTTATCAATGCACCCAAGTACATACCCCAGACCCCACCTGCACCCGTTCATCCCTCCCTTCCTCCCCCACCAATGGGGCGTCCTCCTAATGGATCTGGCCAAGTCCCCTGTTACCCGAGCCTGCACTCATTATGGGAACTGGAATCCAACCCTTTTGGGATGCCCAAGGAGGGGCAGCTCCCCCCCCCCGCCGACTCACACGACACCCTCTGGATGACCCAGAAGTTGACCCCCACTTCGGCCAAGCAGAGGCAGGCGGCCACCAGCGGGGTGAAGCGCGGCTCGAAGAGCACCAGGTGCTTCTCCTGCCAGGCCCGGCGCAGGACCCGGAGCAGGAGCCGGTATCCTGGCCCCGCCGCCCCCTTCCTTCGCGGCCCAGGCGCCGGCGCCATAGCCCTGCTGCGGCCCGCTGGTGCCACCGCCAAAGCGCTCCCCCTCCTGGCCTCGCCCGGCGTCGACAGTTCCGGGCGCGGAAGTGCCCTCAAACACCAGGTTCGTCCCGTCCTCGACGACAGTTGGGCAGGGACGGCTGCCCGGGGTGCCGCAGCTCCGGGATTTCCCGGTGGTCTCCCGTCCAGCTGGAGATCAAACAAAGCCAGCTCAGCACTACTGTCTAAGCCGAGCGTTTGTCAAGTCTGCAACTGGACGGGTGGTTTTCTTTGCAAGAATGCGCGAGGCGTTTCCCCCCCCCACCCACCCACCCTCCCTCCCTCCCTCCCTCCTTGCCTTCACCCAAGATGCCAAAGAACCAGAGGCTCTCCTGGTGGTGTCCTTTCCATGCCCGCTTATCGGCTTGCCACAGCTCTGTCACGGCTACCAAGAGCTGAATCCAGGGTAAAGGTGTTGTAAGAATGTGCTTGATTTTTATCTGCAGCCTTACAAGCGTCCCAACTTTACTCCAGTAAAATAAAACAATGAAAATTGAAGGGAAATAAATCTTTACAGCAGAACGTACTGCATGATTATCAGACACGGGGAAGGGGGGGGCGGGAGGGGAGAGAGGGGGAGGGCGAGGCTGGAGGAGGGAGAGAGCGCTGCACGAGAGCATACCCCATTATATTATTTATTAACGTTGCCAGACATTTAATCCAGAAAGGAAACACGTTTTCCTTACGTTTACACAGGTTTTTTGTTTACGAGTATTCATCCACAATGTACGAAGCTCAATTGGCATTCAAATCTCCTAGTCTATCATAGCATCAGCAGCCTGCGCAAATACCCTGGAGCAGGGGTCTTCAAACTTGGCCCTTTTGATGACTTGTGGACTTCAACTCCCAGAATTCCTCAGCCAGCGTGCCTGGCTGAGGAATTCTGGGAGTTGAAGTCCACAAGTCATCAAAGGGCCAAGTTTGGAGACCCCTGCCCCTGGACAGGCTCCCCAACTGAGAGGCTCCTTGGTGCTCTCTTCTGAACTTGGCTGTTTTCTTGCAAGTCGTTTCATTCCCCAACCAGGTTAACACGGATCAAGGCTAGCTGGGTAACGGAAACGTCTGCAAGAAAACAGCCAGGTTCAGAAAGCACCGAGCGAGCCTTCATCTCAACCCGGAGCTACAAACATTCCCCTGTATCGGACGTCCAACTCTCAGGAGCCTCAACCTTTTGAAGGAAGAAACGCTGCAGCCCGGAAAGCGGACAGCCGCTCGCACAGACCCAAAACCTCCGGGGTCGCGTTTCCGGGGGGAGCGCTTTGACAAGCCCTCCCCCGCTCGGCAACCGGAAGCTCCACGTGGTTTTGGGCAGGCCACGTGGACGAGCAGCCGCTCCGGGGCTGCCAGGCGCAGGCGGCGGCGGCGGCGGAGCAGCTCAGCCCCGGCTTCCCTATGGAGGAAGCCCCGCGGAGGCAGCGTCCGCTTTCCAACGCCAGGTACCGGGAGCGGGGCTTCTGGGAGGCGCGCTACGAGCAGGAGGGGGCCGAGCCCACCGAGTGGTTCGGGGGCTTGGAGTGTTTCGGCCAAGAGCTGGAGGCGGAACTGAAACCGGGCGACCGGATCCTGGTGCTGGGTAAGCGATCGCCTGAAACCCTGGCTGGGACGGTGTAAGAAGCGGAGGCTCAAGGGGCGCAGGCGGACCGCCGACGGGTGCGCTTCCTGTGCCTTCCTCAGAGCTGGGGGAATTCTGGGAGTTGAAGTCCACACCTCTTAAAAGTTTGCCCGCTTGAGAAATAACTGGTATAGTAAGTAATACGAGGCGGGGGTGGGTGGGTGGCAATCAGAAAAGTGGATGGGAAAGGGTTTCGTTTCCTTGAGCATTAAAATGGGCTTGAGAATTTGAATCCGCGCACTTGAAAGCGGCCACGTTTGAGAAACACTGATCCAGACGCTGTTTCTAGGGGATTTGGGGAGCTGAAGTCCATACACCTTAAAAGTTGCCGAGATCCAGAAATACTGATCTAGACAATCGGTGGAACGACTTGCCTTCGGAGGTCGTGGGTGCTCCGACGCAAGAGTAAGAGAATAATAGTGTTGGAAGGGACCTTGGAGGTCATCTAGTCCAACCCCCTGGCCAGGCAGGAAACCCTATACCATTTCAGACAAATGGCGATCCAGTCTCTTCTTAAAAACGTCCAGCGTTGGAGCATTCACACCATCTGAATTTTTCTGACTGTCAGGAATTTTCTCCTTAGCTCTAGGTTGCTTCTGTCCTGGCGTAGTTTCCGCCTGTTGCTTCTTGTCCTGCCTTCGAGTGCTTTGGAGAATAGGTTGCCCCCCTCTTCTTTGTGGCAGGCAGCCCCTCAAATAATAATAATAATAATAATAATAATAATAATAATAATAATAATAATAATAATAATAATAAAATAAAGTTGGAAGGGACCTTGGAGGTCATCTAGTCCAACCCCCTGCTCAGGCAGGAAACCTTATACCATTTCAGACAAAGGGTTGTCCAGTCTCTTCTTAAAAACTTCCAGTGTTGGAGCATTCACAACTTCTGGAGGCAGGTTGTTCCACTGGTTAATTGTTCTAACTGTCAGGAAGTTTCTCCTTAGTTCTAGGTTGCTTCTCTCCTTGACTAGTTTCCATCCATTGCTTCTTGTCCTGCTTTCAGGTGCTTTGGAGAATAGCTTGACTCCCTCTTCTTTGTGATAGCCCCTGAGATATTGGAACACTGCTATCATGTCACCCCCTCACTCTTCTCTTCGTTAAACTACACATACCCAATTCCAGCAACCGTTCCCTATATGTTTTGGCCTCCAGCCCCCTAATCATCTTTGTTGCTCTTCTCTGTACCCTTTCTAGAGTCTCGACATCTTTTTTACATTGTGGTGACCAAAACTGGATGCAGTATTCCAGATGTGGCCTTACCAAAGCATTGTAAAGTGGTATTAGTACTTCACTTGATCTTGATTCTATCCCTCTGTTAATGCAGCCTAGCACTGTGTTGGCTTTTTTGGCAGCTGCAGCACACTGCTGGCTCATATTGAAGTGATTGTCTACTAAGACTCCGAGATCCCTCTCACAGTTAGTACACTGCTATCATGTTCCCCCTAGTCCTTCTTTTCATTAAACTGGATATGCCCAATTCCTGCAACCGTTCTTCAAATGTTTATCCTTCAGTCCCCTGATCATCTTTGTTGCTCTGCTCTGCGCTCTTTCTAGAGTCCCAACACTGGAGGTTTTTAAGAAGGGATTGGACAACTATTTGTCTGAAATGGTAAACAGATGTTCTCCAAATCCATTGCACTTCCCCTGCCTTTCCAACCAGCATCATATATTTTATTTTATTTTTTATATGAAATTGGAGATTTATTGATCCTGTCAGCGTAGGTAGGGGAAAATAATTACACAAAGGGTATTTGTTATTTATCTAAGTAGCAGCTTTTATAAAGGACGTTTTGAAATTAGATTTGGACCAGAGTCCCAGATTGCTTCTCATTCAAGGTAGGGAAAATTTCTGCCTTGATGGTAAGTTATTGTTTCTTAGGCTTGCCTACGCTACAGGATTGTTGCAAGAATGCAGTGGGCTAATGCCTCCTTAAGTAACACCAGCTGCCTGCAATTAGTGCAGGTTCGAGTCCCACCAGGCTCAAGGTTGACTCAGCCTTCCATCCTTCCGAGGTAGGTAAAATGAGGACCCAGATTGTTGGGGGCAATAAGCTGACTTTGTAATAATGCCGCTTGGGGTGTGTGTGAAAACCCTAATAAGCAGGCATATACATAGAATGAAGGCTACTGCTAAGCTTGTAAGCCGCCCTGAGTCTTTGGAGAAGGGTGGGATATAAATGTAATAAAAATAAAAAATAAAATAAATATGTTGGAACCATAGAGATATAGTATGTATTTTTACTTATGTTCCAAGCGGAAAAATGGAATCCAAAGTAATGTAAATAGAATGACAGAGCTGGAAGGGATCTTGGAGTTCTTCTAGTCCAACCTCCTGCTCAAACAAGAGACTATATCATTCTGGACAAATGGCCATCCAATCTCTTGAAAGTCTTCAGATAAATTCTTCACAGCATCCCATTGGCATTTCGTAAAGTTTTTCTGCTCTTTGTAGTGGATTGTGAGGCTACCTAATGAAGCTGCGGGATAGATGTTTCAGAAAAGATGAAGAAATACGTTTCTGTTATGCATTGTTAGAATGATAAAATAGATTAGGGTTTATTCAACCTTTTTCTCTCAGAACCCTTTCTCCCCTTTAAAATAGTACGGAGGTCTCCAGAAGAGCTCTTGTTTGCGTTTATTATATTTATCAATATTTACCATATTAAAAATTAAAATAACACATTTCTTGACACTAGTGGGTCTCACAATCGTTTGATGGGATTTTAATATTGTTTTTCAGTAAAAGGTAAAGGTTCCCCCGCACATGCGTGCTAGTCGTTTCCAACTCTAGGGGCTGGTGCTCATCTCCGTTTCAAAGTCAAAGAGCCAGCGCTTGTCCGAGGACGTCTCCATGGTCATGTGGCCAGCATGACTAGACACCAAAGGCGCACGGAACGCTGTTACCTTCCCACCGTAGTGGTCCCTATTTTTCTACTTGCATTTTTTACGTGCTTTCGAACTGCTAGGTTGGCAGAATCTGGGACAAGTAACAGGCGCTCACTCTGTTATGCGGCACTCGGGATTCGATCCGCCAAACTCCTGATCATCTGATCGACAAGCTCAATGTCCTAACCCACTGAACCACCGCATCCCTGAAAAACCTGTTTTTCAATACAGGTTGGCAAATAATTTTAATTTGAGGGCCCCTGAGATAGTGTTTGGGGGCTCCTCAGGGGTCCTAGGACCACAGTTTGAGAAATAGTCAATTAGACCAATTTATAGAGAAGCTGGTCATCAACAGCCGTTGGTCATCATTTTGCCTTGGAAACCTACAGCCAGTCCTCAACGTACGACCACTCTTGGGCCCAGAATTTCCATTGTTAAGGCAAGGCAGTCGCTAAGAGTCGTGCCCAAATTTATGATCTTTTTTGCCATGGTGTCAAGACTGAAAAGACAGATCAGTCACTCAACAAAAGCCAAAGGAGCCTCCGACTAGTCCAAGGATAGGCAACCTTGGCTCTTTTATGACTTGTGGACTTCAACTCACAGAATTCCTGAGCCAGCACAGCTCAGCTTGGAAACCTCTTCCTTTTCCTTCAGCATGGCTGGCTCAGGAATTCTGGGAGTTGAAGACCATGAGTCATAAAAGAGCCAAGGTTGCCTACCCCTGCCCTATACCATTTCAGACAAGTGACTGCCCAGTCTCTCCTTAAAAACCTCCCGTGATGGAGTGCCAATGATTTCTGGTCGCAAGCTGTTCCACTGGTTAATTGTCCTCACTGTTAGGAACTTTCTCCTTAATTCCAGGTTGCTTCTCTCCCTGATTAGTTTCCATCCAGTTTCCATCCATTGTTTCTTCTCTTGCTTTCTGGTGCTTTGGAAAATAAGTTGACCCCGTCCTCTTTGTGGCAATTTCTTGAATACTGGAATTCTGCTATCATCCCCCCCAGGCCTTCCTTTCTCTAGACTAGCCAAACCCAAATCTTGCATTCTTCCATTCTTTATATGTTTTAGTCTTCAGGCCTTCAGTCATCATAGTTGCTCTTCCTTGCACTTTTTCCAAAGGATTGAGGCTTCAGATTCACCCATCATACTTGATTACCCCTCTGTGTTGAAAGAGGTTCTTGGAGAACATCGTAAAAATGGTGGATTTGTGTTGAAAGAGGTTCTTGGAGAACATCGTAAAAATGGTGGATTAGTGTTGAAAGAGGTTCTTGGAGAACATCGTAAAAATGGTGGATTTGTGTTGAAAGAGGTTCTTGGAGAACATCGTAAAAATGGTGGATTTGAACCCTGGACTTAAACTTAGTTAAGGATTTAAGAGAACACAGCAAGTCAGGAAAAGCTGCCCTGATGTGGCTTCATTTTGGCCACGCATAAACGCATCCATTATCTTTTAGCATGGTATGTAAACCAGGCTACTACAGCTTGTCCAAAAAATCAGTTCCGATTTGTTTTTCAACCCTGATTTTGTGCAATGTGTGAATCAGTCACAGAATGATGGATGGGATGGATCAAACTCGCATTTTTATTGCTGTTCCTCTGAGGGGAATACCTCACAGGGTGGTTGTGAAGCCCAGCAGAGGCTCAAATGACCAAGGAAATTGTTTTTTTTTTTTTTAACAAATTGAAATATTGTTTGGACTGGGTGCCTTTTGAAAGAACTGAACCACAAAAGACACATACCTTACAAGACATCCTTGACTTACAACCGGTCACGTAGCAACCATTTGAAATTATAGTGGCTCTCCCCCCCCCCCCCCCCCCAAAAAAAAAAAAAAAGTATTTACCATCCAATTTCCCAAATTTCAATAGCTAAGGGAGTCCCGCATGATCACATGACTGTATTTTTGGTGCTCGGCAATTGGCCCACGTTTATGGCTGTTTGCAGGTTCCCTCGATCACCTGACAGCGATGTACGATGTTTTTGCCAAAAACCGTTTACTTCCAATTTTTGGCAAAATCGTTCCCTAATGAACAATCGGCTCACAACAATCACTGCCAGAAAAAAAGGCATAACTTTGGGATGGCCACGTGATGACCACTTTACAACTGTCACGATTTATGATTGTAATTGGCAGGTGCCATTACAGACATAAGCCGAGGACTACTCATCTCTTTATAACCATGCAATATGACCAGTGCTTACCTTTGTGTGGCAATCCTGCAGTTTCCAGGTGAAGTCTGAGATAAGTAGCTTGAATAAATTTGGCAATTGCCAGATTCCTTAAACGAGCAGTATGTAATCTGATTGTTTCATTATCTGGCAACGGTTCCAAATTCTGCACAATTCAGAAACATTGTTCTTCAACAATGGTTTATGACTAAAGATCACATATAAATTCTATTGAATTGTGGTTTATTTAATAAACCGTAGATAAGCAAATAGGTTAGCTTGCTAAATCTCTCTTTTTAGCTACAGCTTTCAGTCTGGTAAAATTTCTGGTAAAATAAAGAATATCCACTTGCTCCTTATGACCACTAGGGGGCAGTATGGGATTCTCCATAAGGGATGCACTTATTTATGAATCCCCCAACGTGGTGCCCGGGAGCAATCAGATTCTGCCCCACTTCATTTTATTTTGTGAGTCTTTTATTTTATTTTATTTTATTTTTATTTTTTTTAAAAAAGGCTAAATAGGCTGAAAAGCATGTCAGAGCCTCAGGCATTAACTATTTCTAACGCCTCTGCCCTACGTAGATCTTAGAACCGTTCTTGGAAAATAATGAAGGCCAGGAGCTGGCACTTACTTACTTATATCTGCCTTTATTAGTTTTATAAATAACTCAAGGCAGAGAACATATCTAATGCTCCTTCCTTCTCCTATTTTCCCCACAACCACCCTGTGAGGTGGGTTGAGCCGAGAGAGAGTGACTTGCTCAAAGTCACCCAATCAGCTTTCATGCCTAAGGCGGGACTAGAATTCACTTTCCGGGTGATTGACCCACCCAGCCGGTTTTCATGCCTAAGGCGGGGCTAGAACTCACCATCTCCTGCTTGATTGGCCCAAAGTCACCCAGTTG
>JAKJMR010000349.1:447194-468012 GCA_024449315.1 Daboia siamensis | reverse complement strand
GAATAGAATAGAATAGAATAGAATTACAGAATAGAATAGAATAGAATAGAATAGAATAGAATCAGAAGGGACCTTGGAGGTCTTCTAGTCCAGCCCCCTGCTCAAGCAGGAGAACCTACTCTATCTCAGACAGGTGAATGTCCAGTCTCCTCTTAAAAACCATGATTTCTGGAGGCAAGCTGTTCCACTGGTTAATTGTCCTCACTGTCTGGAAGTTTCTCCTTAATTCCAGGTTGCTTCTCTCTTTGATCAGTTTCCAACCATTGTTTCTCGTCCTGCCCTCTGGTGCTTTTGAGAATAACAGGACCCCTCCTTCTTTGTGACAGCCCCTCAGATACTGAAACACTGCTATCATGTCTCCCCTATTTCTCCTTTTCTTTAGACTGGCCAGACCCAAGTTCCACAGCCGTTCTTCGTAGGTTTAGTCTCCAGGCCTTTGATCATCTTAGTTGCTCATCTCTGAATGATGGGATTTGTGGCGGGGATTATACTAAAAGCTGAAGCTTCTGCACTTTCAGAGGCCAGTGGCTCCTGGCCAGCTCCTGCTTTGCACAATACATTAAGCCTCTTTTATCTCTCCTTGGTTTGGGGGTAGCAGGAATTCCCCTGTTTGATGTGGCCTTTGGTGGCGGTGTTTGCCACATCAGTCAGCTGCTCTCGCCACTCATGAGCACTAGAAACTTGCCAGCAGAAAGCAGGAGAATTCTGCTCCAAATCCAGTGTATTACTTTGGGGGTTGCATATTAGCTTCGAGGAGGTGAGCTGGGGGACCCCTTGGATCAAGAATCCAAGGATCAACTTGATCCAGGTGTCTTGCCTTTTAGACACCAGGCCTCTGTGCCTTCTCCCCCTCCGAGAAGGTGCCAGACGTATGAATTTGCAAGCTCTGTGCAAAAGTAATTAAAGTGCCTATTGCAACCCACTCATTAACCGCTGCTTCCTCACTAATTAGGTTAATTGTGATCTGCAGCACCCACTCTGCCCCCATTTCCTCTCTTTTCTTCTCCTCGCCGTCCTGCCACTTGCGTTTCTTTGGATACGGGGCATCTACTCAGAGAAATATTGAGGCTGCAAATTCATTAAACTGACCACCACTGGAATTGGGCAAGCAAACAGGGTGGTGGGTTGTGTTCTCAGAAGCAGAAAGCTCTCTAGCTCTGGCTTAAACAAGAGGAAGAAAGAGAGAGAGAGATCTCCTGTTGCTTGAATCTCAGGAAAGGCCCACTGTGCATTTCATGCATGCACTCTGGACGTGCTCAGAAGCATTCTGGGTTCCAGAAAGAATCCTAGCTCAGAGTTTTGGCTGTTCATTGTTTTTAATGTTTTCATTCGGTTTAGATCTATGCCTGGATTGTCCTCCTGCAGTCTTTTTCTCTAGAAAAATATTCCCCGCATGTAGAAAGCAAGCGAAGCTATGAGTATAGACTATAAACCTTGACATGCTAAATTTTTATAGCCCGAGAACATTTCTACAGAAAAGCGTTTGATAACATAACTCCGACCCAGTGAACTCTGTCCATGCTCCAGAAAATAAAATGAATCCACAACTTACAACCGCAACAGAGTTTGCCCATTACAGTCATAAATCATGCCGGTGGTAAGTGGGTCATCACGAGACCGTTTTTACAACCTTTTTTTGCACAGGTTGTTGTTAAGTGAATGTAGCAGTCGTTTAATCGAACTTTTTATTTGCTATGCGGCGTTTTTGTCTAAAGCTGGAAGTAAATGCTGTTTTATTTGCAAAAACAACATAAATCGTGACCGTATAACTGTGGGATGCTGCAAATGGCGATTAATGCTGGCCAGTTGCCCAGAGCCCAAAGTACAGACACGTGACTGGTGGGGTGGCCGTTATAACTTCAAAACTAGATCCTAACCACATGTGGTCCTTGACTTACAGCCACAACTGAGCCCAAAATTTCTGTTGCTAACCGAGACAGTTGTTAAGTGAGTTTTGCTCCATTTTTCAACCTTTCTTGCTATGTTTGTTAAGTGGATCACTGCAGGTGATCATTTAGTAACAAGGGCTTCTCCGTTGACTTTGCATCACAAAAGGGGATCACACCACCCCAAGGATCATACCACCCTGGGACACTTCAATCATCACAAATACGAGCCAGTTGCCAAGCGTCTGAACTTTCATCATGTTACCGTGGCGATGCTGCAGCAGTCATAAGTGTGAAAAACGGATCCTAAGTCACCTTTTTCAGTTCCACTGTAACTTCAAACGGCCATGAAACAAACTGTTAAAAGTTGAGGACGACTTGTACTTTTTTGCGGGGGAGGCTGTCCATTATAACTAGCTAAGAGATCGGTCATAAGTCAAAGTCTAACTATAATGTGTGAAACTCGGACAAAAGCTACATTTGATTTCAGTCCAGTGGTGGGATGCAGCCGGTTCGCACCATTTTGGCAGAGCCGGTAGCTAATTTTTGGTTGCCCAGGCCCAGAACAGACTTCTGGAAGCGGCATCCACGCAGAGAACTGGCTGTTCACATATTTGAATCCCACCACTGTTTCAGTCCATATACATTTAAAGGTAGTTACAATTAAATTGAATGAATATTGTTCCTCCGCAGCTCTGACTTTAATAACTTCCCCCTTCTGTCAGATTAAGAATACCAATCCGGTAAATTGGTTTTTTTTTTTGTTGTTTTTTTAGATCCTGGGTGCTCTCCTTACGCAGCTCTGGATTCATTGGCTTCTAGAAACAGAATGGGAATAAAATGTGGGCATTACACTCTTAGCTGTTGAATTTTTGAAATGCAAGTTCCTGAACAGCTTGGCATTACAGAAAACTAAGATGCAAACTAAAATACAAATATTTCAGGGTAAAGTGAGAATTTGACTCCCCAATATATAACATCTCTGTTTTTACTTGGTAGGGTATTTTGTTTTTTTTAACCCAGAAGCTGTAGCTTGCGTTTCTCATCGTTAAGCTAATGAGAGCATTGGAGTGGCATGACCAAATACCTATCTATTTTTCGGTCTGTCTGTCTAAAAATGCTACAGGATTAACAAAATCTTTAAACTTTTAAAAAAAAAAACTTTCAAAAATTTGAAAAGAGAGAACCTCAGAGAAACTGTTACTGTTACTAAAAATCTAGACCAGGGGTAGGGAACCTTGGATCTTTTATGACTCATGGACTTCAACTCCCAGAATTCCTGAGCCAGCCATGCTGAGGGGAAAGGAGAGCTTTCCAAGCTGAGCCATGCTGGCTCAGGAATTCTGGGAGTTGGTCCACGAGTCATAAAAGAGCTAAGGTTGCCTACCCCTGGACTAGGCCTAGGCCGCTTTATGACTCGTGGACTTCAACTCCCAGAATTCCTGAGCCAGCCATGCTGAGGGGAAAGGAGAGGTTTCCAAGCTGAGCCATGCTGGCTCAGTGTCAGAATCCATTTATATCATATTCATAAATGTTTGTTTAAAACATTATTCCATGGATTCTGCCATCTCCCGAGGAGGAGGGAACGAATGTGTATTGAGCCTGTATTAGGTATTTCAAAGGAAAAGAGAAGCCTTTTGAACTGGGGGAACAAAAGGGGGGGTTAGGGTAGGTAGCATCTGGCTTGTGTCAAGGAAGAGAGCAATAAACATAAAAGGTCCTAAGTTCCTTTTTCCCCACGAGAGGGATGATACAAATGGGGTTAAGGGGGGGTTGAACCGGGAACTCTTTATAAGGGTTTAGTTTGTAGAACAATATTAAGTCCTGTCTTGTATTCCTACAACCAAGCATGTCATAGTAAAGATTCCTTTTGGACTAAGATTTGGCTCCAAGAGTTTTGTCTTCCTAAGACGTGGTTTGGGGTGGGTCCTGACACTCAGGAATTCTGGGAGTTGAAGTCCACGAGTCATAAAAGAGTCAAAGTTGCCTACCCCTGATCTCGACAAAGGAAGTACGAGAAAAAAGGAAAGGGGGGGGGGGAATCTACATTGTATTTTGTGCCTTGTCAATAGTTGCTGGTTTCCTAATGAATACACTAATATGTACAAAATACAGCATAAAGTATGGCCAGCTCTCTGACAGAGTAACACACTTTGCTGCATCCTTTGATCAGTAGAAAATACTGTCTTTTCCAAAACAGATAGATCACGGATTTCTGGCAACTGTTCCTTGACATCTGGAATAGTATTACTTTTTAATTTTTCAGTGTGATTCTTTTGCAATCCTGTATGCTTGATCCAGTCACTATATTATAAAAAAAGAAGTTGAGAGAGAGAGAGTGTGTGTGCAGAAAAGAGCAACGAAGAGGTTATATGAAGAACAGTTGCAGGAACTGAGTATGGCTACTCTATAGAAAAGAAGGATTTGGAGTGATATGGCAGCAGTCTTCCAGTATTTGAGGGGCTGCCACAAAGAAGTGTGTGTGTGTGTGTGTGTGTGTGTGTGTGTGTGTGTCAAGCTATTCTCCAAAGCACCAGAAGGCAAGATGAGAAATGATGGATGGAAACTAATCAAGGAGAGAGAAGCAACGTAGAACTAAAGAGAAATTTCCTAACAGAAGAATTTAATCAGTGGAACGACTTGCCTCCAGAAGTTGTGGGTGCCCCAACACTGGAAGCTTTTAAGAAGAGGCTGGACAGCCATTTCTCTGAAATGGTATAGGGTTTCCTGCCTGAGCAAGGGGTTGGACTAGAAGACCTCCAAGGTCCCTTCCAATTCTGTTGTTCTGTTAAACACATGAATTGATAGATGTCAAATATTTTGCTCTAAAAAAGTTTAAAGAGCTGGAGTGGCTGATGTTGCCGGCTTGCATCCCTGACCGATTGTCTGCTGGGAAAACTTTTGAGAATAACCGACTCACAGTGGTGTCTTCTGCAGGTTGTGGAAACAGTGCTCTGAGCTACGATCTTTTCCAACTTGGATACACAGACATCACCAACATAGATTATTCCGCTGTCTGCATTTCAAGCATGCAAGACCGTTATGCCCACTGCTCAGGCTTACACTGGGCAGTAATGGATGCCCGGTTCTTGACTTTCATGGATGGAAGCTTTGACGTGGTCTTGGAGAAGGGCTTTGTGGATTCCATCATGGTAGAAGAAAAGGACCTCTGGAATGTCTCCCAAGAGGCCAAGATACTTCTGGACCAAGTGTTAACTGAGGTTAGTAGCATGGATCCTTCTAGATAAAATGCTACCCACCTGGTTTTCTGGATCATTTACACCAGAGATCCCCAACCTTTGGGGCACCAGGGACTGGTTCCGTGAAGAAAGGTTTTTCCATGGACCGGAGCGTGCGTGGTTTTGTGTGTTGCCTGCAAACCATGGATGGGGCTTTGCTTGTTTGTGTGGACCGGTTGATGGTATGCCGCGGCCCATTAGTGGTCCACAGACCAGGGGTTGGGGATCCCTAATTTACAGCACTGTTTTTCAAACTTGCCAACTTCAAGAGGTGTGGACTTCAACTCCCAGAATTCCCCAGCTAACCATGGTGGCTGGGGAATTCTGGGAGTCGAAGTCCACACCTCTTAAAGTTGGCAAGTTTGAAAAACGCTCGCTTTAGAGCAGAGGTCTTCAAACGTGGCCCTTTTATGACTTGTGGACTTCAACTCCAAGAATTCCTCAGCCAGGCACGCTGGGAGTTGAAGTCACAAGTCATAAAAAGACGAAGTTAGAAGATCCCTGCTTTAGAGAGTTTTTTCTATCAGCTCTTCCCACTTAAAGGTCAGACAGGTGGACATACGTAACTACTTTCTTATACCCCTAGTCCTCATGGTTCTGAGAAATTTTGAAGCCAGATCTGTAATTTTATTCAGTTGGCAGTCAGTGATACTTTAGTTGAGCTGGATGTTTGCCTGACCTGCAGATAGCTCTTCATTCTGGTGGTCCTAAAGCAGGGGTCCCCAATCTGAGGAACGCGGCCCACTATTGGGCTGCGGCCTGCTGGCCAGCGGGCCATAGAGCAGGCTGGCCAATGTGTGCGCATGTGTGCATGCGCTCACACTCCCACTCCCCCTGACGCCGATGCCGCTACGCAAACGGGGCGGTGCACGGTGAAAATGGGGCTCCGCGTGGTGAAAACGGGGCAATGTGCGGCGAAAAGGGGGTACTGCACAGCAAAAACAGGGCGGTGCTACAGAGTGTCACGTTGGTGCTAGCACCACCCGGTTTGCGTCGCACGTGCTCGCGGCCTCTGTGTCTGTGTGTGTTCATGCACACTTGTAAAATGCTTCCCCCTCTCTTTCCCTCCGGTCCGCCGACCGAGAGCTCCTCGCCCAACCCAGTGCTGTTTTTTTCTGTATTCTAAACTGCTATTTTCACATTCCAGATAGATTGGATCTCAAATCTCCTAATCCCCAATCAGCTGCACCAAACTGAAACCGGTGGGCTAAACCCCCCCCCCACACCATTCCTTGCATCTAAACATGATTTCTCCACCGCCAACACAGTGTCCCACAAACCCTCACAGCTGCCAAATAAAATACCTGACCAGTGTCAGCCATGAAAAAAAACTTAGGGCAATCTGTGTGAAATAAAGTTCCAGGTGGCTCAGTGGGTTAAGACGCTGAACTTGTCGATCAGAAGGTTGGCAGTTTGGCCGGTCGAATCCCGAGTGCCGCGTAGCAGAGTGAGCGCCTGTTACTCGTCCCAGCTTCTGCCCACCTAGCAGTTCGAAAGCACGTCAAAATGCAAGTAGAAAAATAGGGACCACTACAGTGGGAAGGTAACAGCGTTCCGTGCGCCTTTGGGGTCTAGTCATGCCGGCCACATGACTACGGAGAAGTCCTCGGACAAGCGCTGGCTCTTCGCCTTTGAAACGGAGATGAGCACCGGCCCCTAGAGTCGGAAACGACTAGCACGCATGTGCCAGGGAATCTTTACCTTTACCTAATCTTTGTCACTTAATTGCTGGATTCACACAACCCACTACACCTCGATTAAACAAAATTCAGCGGAGGCATTCTGTGAGCCTTTCTGACCGAACAAAAGCTAAAAGGTGGGTTGCACCAGTGCAGGAAAATAGTTGCTTTAGTTGGACATCACTGCTGATCTTGCTTAATGTTTCTAGTCCTCATGGTTATGAGAAGTTTTGAAATGAGAAACTATGCCTGCTTTAAAGTAAAGAAGGAACAGGGATGACATGATAGTAGTGTTCCAATAACTGAGGGGCTGCCACAAAGAAGAGGGGCTCAACCTATTCTCCGAAGCACCCGAAGGCAGGACAAGAAGCAACGGATGGAAACTAACCAAGGAGAGAAGCAACCTAGAACTAAGGAGAAAGTTCCTGACTGTTAGAACAATTAATCAGTGGAAGAGTTTCCCTACAGTAGTTGTGAATGCTCCAACACTGGAAGTTTTTAAGAAGAGACTGGACAAGCCATTTGTCTGAAATGGTATAAGGTTTCCTGCTGGAGCAGGGGGTTGGTCTAGAACACAGGTCTGCGACCCACAGCTCCAGAGGCGCATGCGGCTCTTTCAGCCGTCTCCTGCGGCTCCCAGTCTTCTGCTATGTGTAGTCCAAAAAAAAGAAAGTGGGACTTTTTTAAGTTCAACCAATCAATTCAAATATGCAGGGTAGGTGCATATCTCGCCTTGGCTGCACTCTTCAGTCAAACCCTGTTCTGCGCATGTACGCACATGCGCACACATATTTTGCAGCTCCCAGTTTTTCCTTTTGTGAGGGAACCGGTTCCGAGAGGCTCTTTCACTGTTTCAGGTTGCGGACCCCTGGTCTAGAAGATCTCCAAGATCCCTTCCAACTCTGTTATTCTGTGCCATATCTGTTCAATCACATCTGTGAATTTTTTTCACCCAGCGTGCTAAGACAGCACCTGGCTTGCACAATGTAGGAGTCCCGATGATCCCACCTCATTTTAATCCCATCATGTGTGCTGTGCAAGCTTGGCTCTTCAGCCATTTCAGGAATGGATCTTCCTTAGAAAATCTTAGGAAAAAAGGTGAGAAGAAACGATGGGTGCATTTCTCCCTCAGGCCTAGACAAGACACATCATAAAGCCCCCCACTCTTCACCTCATTTCTTCCAGGGAAAAAAGCCCTACAGGGTTGTCCTCGACTTGCAGTCATAATTGAGCCCAAACTATCCCATGCTCAGTGACAAAGCTGCTCAGTAAATTTTGCCCTGTTTTACAACCTCTCTTGCTGCAGCCGTTCAGTGAATCACTGCAGTTGTTAAGTTAGTCATGCGGTTGTTAAGTCAATCCGGCTTCCCCATTTTGACTTTGCTGGTCAGAAAGTCGCAAAAGAGGATCGCGCGGCCCCAGGACACTGCAGCCGTCATAAATAGGAGTCACTTTGCCAAGCGTCTGAATTTTGATCATGTGACCGTCGGGATGCTGCAAGGGTCGTTAAGTGTGGAAAACGGTCACAAGTCCTTTTTCTTTTTTCTTTTTTTCAGCGCTGTTGTAACTTCAGACGGTCCCTAAATGAACTGTTGCAAGTCAAGGGCCACCTGTAAGTTGTTCCTTCCTAGAAAAAAAGGCCCGGCTTGGGATGAGGGAAGATTCCCCGCCTTGGCATCACTTTGGCAGCGGGGAAAACTGTGGCTGATGGATTCTGGTGTCCTTCCAGAAGTTTGAGCTAGGGAGGTCTTTCCGAGGTCTTCCCGTAGAGCAAGATTCCAGGCAAAGGGGGAACCGGATCAATCGTCCCCGGCCGATTTTGGAGGCTGGCCAGGAAGCCCAACGGTGGTGTTTTCGTGCGCACCTGCAGGACGGGCCGAGCGCCCGTCCTCGTTCCTAAGAGATTCCCTCCATGCCAAGGTGCCCGCTTCCTCTCGCCCCTCCCTTTCCCAAAGCCACCCAAACAAAGCACAGCTGCCTGCTGTTGCCATGGCAACGCTTCCCTGTCACAAATGGCAGCTTGCAGATGGTGGGCCTTTCATTCCAAACAAGGCCTCTTTAGGTTCCTGATGGAGGGCGCCACCCCGGGGAAGCACCTGGCAGCCCTGGCAAAGGATTCGGAGCAGGAAGGAACCAGCCAAAAAGGTGCCCCCCCCCCCCACGCTCTCAGAAGCCTGGCCTTGCAAGGTGGTTTTTTTTGTTGTTGTTTTTTTTTGGAGCGGGGGTGGTGGTGGGATTTGTCCTTTTACACTCTCTCCCCCCCCACCCCATTTTATCTCAGTTGCCCAACTTTCCCACCTCTTTTCCTCCCCCAGTTTGCATCTTATTAGCTGGAGGTTTCTTCCCTGCCCTCCCCAGGAAAGAAAAAAGAAAAAAAAAATCTGCCCGGCTGGCTCTCCCTGTTTCCATGACAACCCCCATCCCTGACTGGCGGTATTGACTAGGTGTGTGTGTTGGGGGGGGGGGGAGAGAGAACTAAGGTTTTCTCCGGGATGCTAATTGAGCTACAGCAACCATATTGAATTTGCCTGGGGGGCGGGGAGGTTGGGGGGTGGAGGGAGGAGGAATCCGACAGGGCCTGTTTGGGTGTGTTGGGGTGTTTTACTGTGTATGCGCATGCACACGTGTTTACTATCCACGTGTTCCCGGAAGGCAGAAAGATGCTCCCCCTCCCCTTTTTTGGGGGGGGGTCATCATTCCATCCTCCCCAGTTCATTTTTTTCCCCTTGCTGCGAAGCTGTCCAAGTTTGTTGTTGATTTTTAGGCTGTCCCTTTGGCTTCAAGTGGGAGGAATATGAAAACTCACATCAAGTTTGTCCCTGTGGGCCTGGGAAGGGCGTCCACTCCGGCCATTGATTCTGGGCAAGCTCGGGAACGAGGCCGTTTTGCATTTGAGGTCCCCTCAAATTCCCTTCCTCCCTAGCTAGTCCCTTGGTGGAATGCAGAGAAGAGCAACAAAGATGAGCAGGGGACCGGAGGTTAAAACATATAAAGAATCGGTTATGTCTAGTTTAATGAAGAGAAGGACTAGGGGTGACAACCTTGGCCCCTTCATGACTCGTGGACTTCAACTCCCAGAATTCCTGAGCCAGCCATAATGAGGGGAAGGGAGAGGTTTCCAAGCTGAGCCATGCTGGCTCAGGAATTCTGGAAGTTGAAGTCCACGAGTCATAAAAGAGCCGAGGTTGCCTACCCCTGGTTTAGGGTTTCCTGCTTGAGAAAAGGGTTGGATTAGAAGACTTCCAAAGTCCCTTCCATCTCTTGTTGTTCTGTTCTGATATATGATCCACATGATAGCAGTGCTCTAATATTTGAGGGGCTGCCCCAAAGAAGAAGGAGGGGGGGGTGTCAACCTGTTCTCCAAAGCACCTGAGGGCAGGAGAAGGAACAATGGATGGAGACTCATCAAGGATAGAAGCAACCTAGAACAGAGAAGAAATTTCCTGACAGAATAATTAATCAGTGGAACAGCTTGCCTCCAGAAGTTGTGGGTGTTCCAACATTGTGACAACTCTACAACGAACCTGGCTGCAGCCATCTTGCTTGTTCTAGGTTGCCACAACGATCCTCGGAGGAGGTGCGGAGGAATTCTGCTAGTCTAAACAATTCAATGTCCCGTGGGAACCAAGGTCATTTGTGCCAGTTAAGATTGGGAGGGGAAACAGTTGGGTAGAAAGCCCACAAAACTATTCTATTGGAGAATCTACCTATTTGCATAGCACAGGGGTGGGAAGTTTAATTTTGTAATAGTGTAACTCTTTGGAGGGAATTTCAGACTTAGTTTCACTTTTGACCATGCTGATACTGTCTAACCAATAAACATGATCTTTGAGGAAACCTCTAGCCTCATCTGATTTGTTTGGTCTCGCCATATTGGAACCTTGACAAGTTGGAGGTTTTAAGAACAGATTGGACAACTATTTGTTTGAAATGGTGTAGGGCAGGGGTAGGCAAGCTCAGTTCTTTTATGACTCATGGACTTCAACTCCCAGAATTCCTGAGACAGCCATGCTGAAGGGAAAGGGAGAGGTTTCTAAGCTGAGCCATGCAGGCTCAGGAATTCTGGGAGTTGAAGTTCACACATTTTCAAGGGACCACATTTGAGAAACATGGCCTAATGCAGGGGTAGGCAACCTTGGCCCCTTCATGACTTGTGGACTTCAACTCCCAGAATTCCTGAGCCAGCCATGCTGAGGGGAAGGGAGAGGTTTCCAAGCTGAGCCGTGCTGGCTCAGGAATTCTGGGAGTTGAAGTCCACGAGTCATAAAAGAGCCGAGGTTGCCTACCCCTTGTTTAGGGTTTCCTACTTGAGAAAAGGGTTGGATTAGAAGACTTCCAAAGTCCCTTCCATCTCTTGTTGTTCTGTTCTGATATATGATCCTGTCTTATCATCCCGTCACGCCCAAAGAAAGTTTGGAATCCTATAGGGTAGCAACAGCACTCAGGCATATACTGCTTCACAGTCCTTTACAGCCCTCTCCGTTTACAGCCTATTGCCAGCCAACAATCTGGATTCTCATTTTACCAACCTCAAAAGGATGGAAGGCTGAGTCAACCCTGAGCCGGTGAGGGTCGACCTGCCAAACTGCAGGTAGCCGGCAATCAGCAGAAATAGCCTGCAGTAACTGCATGCTATAAGGGACGCGGTGGCTCAGTGGGTTAAGACGCTGAGCTTGTCGATCAGAAGGTCGGCAGTTTGGCGGGTCGAATCCCGAGTGCCGCGTAGCAGAGTGAGTGCCTGTTACTCGTCCCAGCTTCTGCCAACCTAGCAGTTCGAAAGCACGTCAAAATGCATGTAGAAAAATAGGGACCACTCCGGTGGGAAGGTAACAGCGTTCTGTGCGCCTTTGACATCTAGTCATGCCAGCCACATGACCACGGAGACGTCCTCGGACAAGCGCTGGCTCTTCGGCTTTGAAACGGAGATGAGCACCGGCTCCTAGAGTCAGAAACAACTAACACGCATGTGCAGGGGAACCTTTACCTTTACCTTTTAACTGCATGCTAACCCCTGCGCCATCATGGATCTTCTCCCATGGTCCTGGGGTTGGTCTAGAAGACCTCCAAGGTCTCTTCCCACCCTGTTATTCTACGTTCACCCTTAGCAGCTTCTTTCTTCTTTTCCCCCATTAATGGGGCTTTCACACTTTTCCCCATAGCCAGCTACCCGTGGCTTCCCTCTTGGTTTCTACAAAGGTCATTAAAATCTGGTAATTCCATCAAGCCCTCCAGGCTGGAATGTGGTGATCTTGATTTGGGTTTATATTATTGTAATGATTGTTCCCAGCCCTCTGCGTTGCTTGGGTAATAACATCGATTTGTTTTATTTTCGCTGGATCGTTTTTTTCTTAACCCAGTTCATCACGAAGTTGGAATGGATGTTGCTTAGCGTCCATAAACAAAGCAGCCTTATTATAAGCTCAGTCAAATCCAGTAGATAACATTAAAAATGGGGAGAAGACATTTACTAGGTAAGGCTTAGCCTCTCTGCTCTGCCATGTTTCCTTCCCACCCACCCCATTTTCAGGAAGTCTTTGACCATGCTGGCTAAGACGCACGCTGAACTTGCAGGTAGTCTTTGATTTACGACTATAGTTGGTACTGGAAATCCAGTCATAAGTCGTTGCAGCGGTAAGTCGAGGTACCTGTACAACTGACTGTAATTTTCCAGCCTTTTTTTCACAGTGCACTAAGCAAATCCATTTGTTTGAATGGGTGGAGGGGGCTTTTTTTTTTGGCTGAAAATCAATAATAATAATTTTTTTAAAAAAACTCACAAATTTTGGTCACATGGCCATGGAAATGCCTTAAAGCTGATCCGCCTGACGTGACCGCGTGCGGGTTGCGCCACCATTTATGAGAAGCAGCTTTAAAAGCCGTAGAGCAGAGGTCCTCAACCGTGTCAACTTTTAGATTTGTGGACTTCAGCTCTGAGAATTCCTCAGCCAGCTTTGCCCCTGCCGTAGAGCTTTCGTTCTCTGTGGCCATCATAACTTTGAATTGTTGTAAGGGAATTGGTGAGATCCTGAGGACTTCCTGTATTCAGTGGATATGAGACTGGGTGAGACCATATTACCTTTAACCTTATGCAAATCACTGTATCCTCCCAGAACATTTTTTAAGTCTCTCCAGGAATGTGCAGAAACCCACTGGCTAGGACTGTGCATTCATTCCCTCTCAAGTAGCCCTTGACTTAACAACCATTCACTGGGTGATCATTCCTATTTACAATGGCACTGAAAAAAGTGACTTGCGGCCGTTTTTCGCACTTACGACTCCTGCAGCATCCTCGTGGTCCGGTGATCAAAAGTTGAATGCTAGGCCACTGATGTGTTTAGGATGTTTGCGGCGTCCCGGGAACATAGGATTCCCCTTTTGCGACCTTCTGACAAGGAAAGTCAATGGAGGAGACATGTTCACTTAGCAACCGTGTTACTGAATTAACAGCTGCAGTGATTCGCTTAATCACAGTGGCAAGAAAGGTCATAAAACGGGGCACATTTTACTCAGCAACTGTCTTAGCAGGTCAATCAATGCAGGTGAAGCGACTACCTCCTGTTCTGTAATGGTAGATTTTAATAAGTTGTCGAAAGGACTAAAATAGCCCAGTTTTACCATTTTTAAGTGCTTGCCTATGTTATTTTCACATCAAGGAACCCCCCAAAAAATGTGCGCTGCTGAACAAGAACCCAGCCTTTCATACCTAAACTGGGACTCGAACTCCCAAACTCCTGGTGATTGGCCCAAAGCCACCCAACCGGCTTTTATGCCTAAAGCAGGATTAAAATTCACAGTTTCCTGGTTTCTAGCTCAGCACCTTAATCCTTACCCCAAACTGACTCTCAAATATTGATTATCATATAATTAAAAATGAAATAAAAGATACCGTATTGCTTAGTTAGGAGTCCAGTTTGGGTCTGCTGCCACTGAGATGCTTGTGTGTAAAACCACACAGCCTGTTGTTGTTTTTTTAAGGGGGGGGGCGCGGAGGGATAATGACATTTAGACTAGAAAAAGGGGTAACTGGGTCAAACAGTTAAAAGAACCGCTGTGCTAATCCATCATGTTAAATGTGGGGCAAAATGTATTTTTCACACCGAATGCTACGGAACTCCAGGAAGATAGCCCTCAAGTACATCTATTGTTTATTAACACTTACCTGATTGAAAACTCCTTTTCTTTCAAAATATAATACTTGCATTTTGCTGTGTGGATCCTTGAAAGGTGTTTCCCCCCCTTGTAGCTCTATACAGCAGCATGAAACACAGATAAGCGCTGAATATTTATCACGCTGAGCTTGTCGATCAGAAGGTCAGCAGTTTGGCGGGTCGAATCCCGAGTGCCGCATAGCAGAGTGAGCGCCTGTTACTCGTCCCAGCTTCTGCCAACCTAGCAGTTCGAAAGCACGTCAAAATGCAAGTAGAAAAACAGGGACCACTCCGGTGGGAAGGTAACAGCGTTCCGTGCGCCTTTGGCGTCTAGTCATGCCGGCCACATGATCACGGAGACGTCCTCGGACAAGCGCTAGCTCTTCAGCTTTGAAACGGAGATGAGCACCGGCCTCTAAAGTCGGAAATGACTAGCACGCGTGTGCGGGGGAACCTTTACCTTTTATTTATCACCAGGTCTGTATCCTAAACTGGACACCTGAAGCGATGGGTTGACTGTTTTCATCTTTTGATGGCGGTTTTCAACCAGGGTTATAAAAACAAACACGAAAGAAGGGAAACAATTTACTGTTTCCTGCTAATGGAGCAATAGAAGGCAGTGTTAAGCCCAGGATCTCTGCAGCAACCTAAATAAAACCTTGCACTGCGTATTATCGGCAGATAAGCTCCGAGTCACAAATTGCCATCCAAACATCTCGAACATATGGGGAGCAAACAAGAAAAATGTAGGTGGGTGTTAACAAAGTGTCAGAAAAGAAGAAGAAAACGAGGGTGCAGTAAAGGACAAGGATTTGGGCAATCTAAGCAGGAGATAAGGACGCGGTAGCTCAGTGGGTTAAGACGCTGAGCTTGTCGATCTGAAGGTCGGCAGTTTGGCGGGTCGAATCCCGAGTGCTGCATAACAGAGTGAGTGCCTGTTACTCGTCCCAGCTTCTGCCAACCTAGCAGTTCGGAAGCGCGTCAAAATGCAAGTAGAAAAATAGGGACCACTACGGTGGGAAGGTAACAGCGTTCCGTGCGCCTTTGGTGTCTAGTCATGCCGGCCACATGACCACGGATACGTCCTCGGACAAGTGCTGGCTCTTCGGCTTTGAAACAGAGATGAGCACCGGCCCCTAGAGTCGGAAACGACTAGCACGCATGTGCGGGGGAACCTTTACCTTTTTACCTTTTAAGCAGGAGATACGTTCTCGGAGAAAAACTACAAGTAGTTTTTCGACTTAACAGCCATTTGTTTAGTGACTATTTGAAGTTACAAAAGTTTCTTCATGCAAACTGTTGCAGCCTCCTCCACGGCTACGTGATCAAAATTCGAATGCTTGGAAATCGGTTCTTATCTATGACGTATGCAGTGTGTACCAGAGTCATGTGTGATTCCCATTTTGCGACCTTCTGACATGCAAAGTTAAGGGGGAAGCCAGATTCACGGAACAGCCGTGCGACTAACTTAACAATTGCAGTTTAGGTTGATTTGTTTCCATCCCCACGGCACTGATCCCAGGGAATGCAAAAGAACAAAATTTCCAGCAAACTCTTCCTTTGGAATTTAAACTCAAGAATGCCTGCCTGCTCCTGGATTTGTCCAGGTGCTCTTCACAGGCTTATTTTGTTTCAGGCAGAAGAGATTCATTTGTAGATGAGCTGTAGGTGCCCTCTGACCAAAGGGAAACTCTGCATTGTGTCTGAAGCTCTTAGAAAATGTTGTTTCTCCCCCCACCCCCCCCGGCCGCCTTTGATGCCTATTAGGAATGCCCATGCTAAAGAGTCATTTGTCTGAAATGGTGTAGGGTTTCCTGCATGGGCAGAGGGTTGGACTAGAAGACCTCCAAGGTCTCTTCCAACTCTGTTATTCTGTTAATCTGAGTCTTGATCTTCTCCAGATGTTTTTTGAACTTCAGCTTCTACCACCAGGAGTGATTGTGGCAGTGGGC
Source organism: Daboia siamensis (assembly GCA_024449315.1). Lineage (NCBI taxonomy): Eukaryota > Metazoa > Chordata > Lepidosauria > Squamata > Viperidae > Daboia > Daboia siamensis. Next base: position 452,108 of record JAKJMR010000349.1, on the reverse strand, counting down.
AAAGCTTTCACCCAATCCCCAGTCCGTGGACTGGTACCAGTCCGCAGCATGCCAGCAACCAGTCTGCACAAATAAGCAAAGCCCCAGCACACAAAACAGCACCCAAAACCACGTACCCTCCCATCCACGAAAAAACCTCTCTGTGGAACTGGTCCCTGGTGCCCAAAAGGTACAGGGTAGTCCTTCGACTTATGACCTTAATGAAGTCTGTCCATTACGGTCACAAGTCATGATGGTCACAAAAATGGATCACTTGCATGACCGGCCTGACTAAACAGCCTTTTATGCAGCAGTTGTTAAGCAAACCCATTGTTTACTACGGGCTGGTTTTGCTGGAAACCAGAAGTAAAATGCCGGGGTTTTGGCAAAACTGTCATAAAAGGAGGCCACATTATTATGCGGTGCTGCAAATGGCCATAATGCAGGTTGCTGAGCACCCGGCATGCAGGCACATGACCACAGTGGGGTGCCCAGCAGTTGGAACTTCAGAACTGGATCATAAGTAGCTTTGGACAGCCACCAAGTCGTAAGTCGAGGACTACCTGGATGTGGTACAGAAACTGATGTGGGCCTTCTGGCCTACTGGCACGTTTTACACCCACAGCCCCATTTTTAATCCTTCAGTGGGCGTATCCAAACAGTAGGCTTGTGGGTTAGATTCAAGTAGGTCCCCTCAATTTAATGCAACAGATGGTGTTCTGCACGGAAAACAAGCTCTTTGGCTGGTTTTGAGATATGTTGCTATTCTCGTGCAGAGAGCAAATAACTCAGAAATCTGTTTTTGCTTCCACTTTACAGTGAATAGTTTATTAGAGTGAATGCATGAAGGAAAAGAGGGCCCTTGTCTCTCAGCCTCTTCACATTTCTGGTCCTCGACCATAGGCTCCTGCGTCAAAGCTTCCAGCTTTTAGTAATCTAGTATCTTTTAGTTATGCTGGGCTAACTCAGGGCTTCCAATATCTCAGGGGCTGCCCCAAAGAAGAGGGAGTCAAGCTGTTTTCCAAAGCACCAGAAGGCAGGACAAGAAACAACGGATGGAAACTAATCAAGGAGAGAAGCAACCTAGAACTAAGGAGAAACTTCCTGACAGAACAATTAACCAGTGGAAAAACTTCCCTCTAGAACTGGAGGTTTTTAAAGAAGGATTGGTCAAACATTTGTCTGAAATAGTATAGGGTTTCCTGCCTTAGTAAGGGGTTGGACTAGAAGACATCCAAGGTCCCTTCCAACTACTCTACTCTACTCTACTCTACTCTACTGTTCTATTCTATTCTATTCTATTCTATTCTATTCTATTCTTCTCTACTCTCCTATTCTATTCTTCTCTACTCTCCTATTCTATTCTATTCTTCTCTACTCTCCTATTCTATTCTATTCTTCTCTCCTATTCTATTCTATTCTATTCTTCTCTACTATTCTATTCTATTCTATTCTATTCTATTCTATTCTATTTATTCTATTCTATTCTATTCTTCTCTGCCCTTATTTTAATGTCGGCATTGCCCTTATTCACAATGTTGGCATTGTGATAGGAGTGGGTCATTTCCATCTTAGTTAGGCCTGCTTAAGCTCATTAATTTCCCCCCTCCCCCCACTGGCAATTTTGCAATGTGAGAATGGAGTTAAAACAGGCTGGGCTCACCCAAATGGCACTGGCTTAAAATGAGATTGTGTGATTGGTGGTGCAAGTATGTCATTCATATTCGGCCCTCCTACCGTCACGTTTTAGGTGGACATTGGCAGTTTAGTTTGCCACCTAACATTGGTTAAATCCTTCCTTTGCCTGGTTGCTTTTGGCAGACGTTTCATTACTCTAGGTCAGGGGTCTTCAAACTCGGCCCTTTTATGACTCATGGACTTCAATTCCCAGAATTCCTCAGCCAGTGTGCCTGGCTGAGGAATTCTGGGAGTTGAAGTCCATGAGTCATAAAAGGGCCGAGTTTGAAGACCTCTGCTCTAGGTAATGTCATCAATGCCAGTGAGTGTGGTGTTTGCTCCCTGTTTACATCAGTGTGGGATTCAAATCCCTGAACAACTGGTTCTCTGCATGGATGCAGGCCTGGGCCTCCAAGGCCTAGAACGGACTTCCGGAAGTAGCATCCTCACACTTCCGGGTGGGCTGTTCTAGGCCTGGGAGGCCTCCTCCAGGCCTAGAACAGACTTCCGGAAGTGGTGTGCATTCAGCCGGTTCTCCAAACTCAACAAAATTTAGTTATCGGTTCTGCCAAACTGGTGCAAACCAGCTAAATCCCATCACGGGTTTACATACACTAACTTTCCATGCCAATGTTGATGGTAGTCTGATTTTCTTCTTGGTAGTTCCTCGATTGGAGAATTGTTTTCTGCTTGATTGTTTGCCCAGAGAGGAACTTATTGTTTCCTTCTTAGCTTTTTTGATCGTCTGTTTTGAAGGGCTTTTGAATATGGTTTGTTTCTGTGGGTGTATCGATGGCTTGGTCTAAAATGCTCACCGTTTCCCAGTTAAAACTTGTCAGATTGGGAGATTGCGTTGTGAGATTCAGGAGTTTTCATCATGTCTTCTGACTACTGTTGGTGTTCACGTAAACGCTGTGGAGTTTTCTGCCTCTCCTACACAGTGGCTGCTGCAGTTCTTACAATGTACGTTGTCGGTGACTCCTGTTTTTTCTTGTTGGGCTACTGAGCAATCTAGAACTCAGGAGAAACTTCCTGACAGTGAGAACAATTAATCGGTGGAACAGTTTGCCTCCAGAAGTTGTGGCTCCGCCAACACTGGAGACTTTAAAGAGAGATTGGACAGCCATTTGTCAGAAATGGTATAGGGTTTCCTGTTTGAGCAGGGGGTTGGCCTAGAATAGGGCTTTTCAACCAGTGGTACAGGTACCACCTGTGGTACATTGGCACCTGGCAGGTGGTACGCGACCATCCTAGAAAGGTGATAGCGGGGGAGGGGAATGAGCTGAACCGGTGGCAGCACCGCACAAGCCTGAGCGAGAGACGGCTGGAGCTGCAGGGCTATCGGGGCTCAGCGGAAGCGCCAGGATCAGCGCCAGGCTCCAGCTGGAGCTCGGTGCTGATCCTGGCACTTCTGCTGAGCCCAGAAGAAGCACCGATCAGCTGGAACGTTGCACCATTTCCAGGGTCTTGTGATTTACATTCAGATGCTTGGCAACCGATTCATATTTATGATGGTCACAGTGTCCCAGGGTCATGTGAAGTGACCAAAACCTGCTGCAACCACCCAGCAGACGGGGGGAAATAAAAACTAAACACTCCCCACCCCACCCCCGCTGCCAATCCTCAACAGAAATGCTCACAACAATGAAAACCTCGGACAGGAGGAAGAGCTCTGCCGGGCAGGCAGGCAGGTCTCTTGCTCAGCTGTGGCTTGTGGGGCACTTTTTTCAGTGCCATTGTAACTTCAAACAGTCCTTAAGCGAACTGTTGTAAGTCGAGGACTACCTGTATTTCATCACTTTTTTCTTTTTTTTTTTTTTTTTTTTTTTGGTCGTCAAGTTGACACCTTGCTAGGCGACTGGTGGTGCTCAGATGTTGCCATATCCTAAAAATGGTACAATGGGTGAAAAGGTTGAAAAGCCCTGGCCTAGAAGACCTCCAAGGTCCCTTCCAATTCTGTTATTCTATTCTGTTACTGGGTCTGTCAGTTGACTTAAAATGTTTCAGAGCTCTCAGAGGAACCGAGAAACACCTGTAGGATCACCATATCCAGGATTCAGCAGAGACCGTAATGCAGCACGTAGAAACTATTGTTTCCACCCAAACAACTAAACTGCAGTTAAAAATAGGCAGAGATCACAAAATCAGTTGTTTTGGTTGCGGCTGTTCCTCCTGTGCCTCAGAAGCCAGGGGGCTCCAACTTTGGTGACATTGAGGACTTCAACTCCCAGAATCCCTCAGCTAGCCAGCTGAGGGATTCTGGGAGTTGAAGTCCACAAGTCTTCAAGTCGCCCGAGTTGGAGACCTCTGCTCAAAGCCATTACCTCTTCCCTTTTAAATCATGTGTGAACTTACCAGCTACGGTTGTAATAGGACAAACTCCGTGCATCTTTTGTTCAAACATTGCATTATGTTTATCAGTGACTGTCCTGCCCTGCGCCACCCCCTCCCCCAACCCCCTCAGGATAGGGAAGGAGTTTTTATTTTTTATTTTATTTTTTATTTTTTTATTTTAATTCCATTTATATCTCGCCCTTCTCCGAAGACTCAGGGTGGCTTACAAGCTTAGCAGTAGCCTTCATTCTATGTATATGCCTGCTTATTAGGGCTTTCACACACACACACACACCCAAGCGGCATTATTACAAAGTCAGCTTATTGCCCCTAACAATCTGGGTCCTCATTTTACCTACCTCGGAAGGATGGAAGGCTGAGTCAAACCTTGAGCCTGGTGGGACTCGAACCTGCACTAATTGCAGGCAGCTGGTGTTACTTAAGGAGTTGTCCTTTGGCAAGTCATTTTCTTCCTTAAGGAAGAGAGGCAAAAGGTTTTCCACCAACCCAAAGGCCTGTTCCTGGCACGGCTTACGTTTATGATCCTTCCTTGGCTGATGGTCCCCCCTGTACTTGGCAGGCCTAGCTTTGACTTGGCCCTACATCCTTGGTGTCATTGCACTTGGCCTCGGCTCTCTCTTATCCTCACGTGCTCTTTGGGCAGAAGCAACTAAGAAATTCAGGGAAATAAATAAATAAATAAATAAATAAATTCAGGGCACGATAGGACTGTGTCAAGGTAGCAAGGAGACAAGTTCTTCACTGCTTCTTAACGGTAGGATCCAGAGGGGAATCTTCCGAAACAACGGAATTGCGAAAACGTCAGTGGAGAAACTATTCCTTTTGCTCTATCTAAACCAGGGTCTTCAAACGTGGCCCTTTTATGACGTGTGGACTTCAACTCCCAGAATTCCTCAGCCAGGC
>JAKJMR010000349.1:366092-381027 GCA_024449315.1 Daboia siamensis | reverse complement strand
CAAATTGGCTGGAGGGTTTCCAAAGCCACTTGTGACCAGCAGGATGCTAATACTGCTTAAATCAAGGAATTCATTTTATTATTATTATTATTATTATTATTATTATTATTATTATTATTATTGCTTTTTTTCTCATAGAACGCTCAGAACGGAGTTCCGGCACCTTTTTGGGATGGAACCTTGTAGGTAGGCAAGGCAGGTTGTATGACATGTGTGAGTTCCGGCACCTTTTTCTTTTACAAAACAAGCACTGATTATTATTATTATTATTATTTTAACACTCGAAACAATCTAATCTTGTAGATCTGTATCTGCTTCGGATGGGTGCGCGCATGCCTTCTGGGCAGTGTTGACTCTTGGAGACTGCCGTTTCCTTGGTAGGACTGGATTCCATTGCCTCCTTCCTGGAGCTGACAGAAAGTGACCGGCACGAGGGTCACCCGGCTTTAACATCACTCCAAGTGATTTATATATTTTCAAGCAAGTGTTGAGGGGAAAATCTTCACCAGGTTCCAAGTCCAAGCCGGGAATAATCAAAATGGAGACTTGCTTTAGAAAGAAGGTAGTTTATTGAAGAGGAGTGCCAGACAGAAATGTGGCTCTGAGAAAACTGACCACACGTAGCAGGGAGTGGTGGGCTTTTATACCTCCTTTGGGCTTTGTATTTCTTCCTGTTTGAGGCTTTGTATTTCCTGCATTATGTACTTTGACCTGAGTCTGAGTGTGTCCTTTCTGGTATTCTGATGGTGGTGGGTTAATCCTATTATGTCCCAAAGGTTATATCCTGTCCTTAGAATTTGGGTAGGAGTATGTAGATTTTAGGGATGCGATGGCTCAGTGGGTTAGGATGCTGAGCTTGTCGATCAGAAGGTCGGCAGTTTGGCGGGTCGAATCCCGAGTGCTGCGTAACAGAGTGAGCGCCTGTTACTTGTCCCAGCTTCTGCCAACCTAGCAGTTCGAAAGCACGTAAACATGCAAGTAGAAAAATAGGGACCACTACGGTGGAAAGGTAACAGCGTTCCATGAGCCTTTGGCGTCTAGTCATGCCGGCCACATGACCACGGAGACGTCCTCGGACAAGCGCTAGCTCTTCGGCTTTGAAACGGAGATGAGCACCGGCCCCTAGAGTCGGAAACGACTAGCACGCGTGTGCGGGGGAACCTTTACCTTTATGTAGATTTTAGGGGTCTTTGTCTTCCTAACCTCTTCAGTTTCTAGCTGGAAGGCTCAAATCTTTCTGAAAGGATTATTGAACCTGTATTTCTAAAAGCTGGCCTCTGCCTAGTGTCTGCTTGGGGGAGAGGGGCTGGGGTTGGTTACTGTCTTTTTAAAAGATCTTCTCCATTATTCCTTTGGGGAAATATATTCTGCCTTCCCAAAATATTTCTTTCTCTGGATTCTTCCTGTTGTGTAGTGGATTCATTGGAAGCAGGAGGCGAGACGAGAGGGTTCAAACAGGAACTTTGCTTTATTGAAGTAACAGGAACAGAACTGAGAACAGAGGCTTCTATGCAGCTACTTATACGATTGGCCACTAGGCGGTGGCCAATAGGTTTAAAGAGACCTATTCCCGCCCCAGAGCCAACCAATGATCGTCCTGGAGACTGCATGTCTGGGCAACCAGCAACCGTTACATAGACATCCTAATTAGGCAATCTCAAGCAGCATTCAAAGACATGTGAAAACAGTTCAAGTAAAACGCCCAATACATTACGCTTCCCACACAAACTTCCATTGCCATAGCCGTGTATGCTGCGTCTTTTCGTCAATCTAGTAGAGCAGTGTTTCTCAACCTTGGCAACTTTAAGATGGGTGGATTTCAACTCCCAGAATTGAATTGAAATGTGGAATCCTGGGAGTTGAAGTCCACGCATCTTGAAATGGTCAAGGCTGAGAAACACTGCAGTGTTTTAGATGGAGCTTTTAAATGTGCTCTCTCTTCTAGGCTGGATTTCCAGAACACTTTTAAACTGTCTTCTAGATTTGCGCAAGACATCGAGTCATGAATTAGGCACGACAGCCTAAAGGTTTTCTGCTTGGAACCAAAGGTACAAGTACAGATTAGGTGAAACCTGGCTCAAAAACAGTAACTGTGAGAGGGACCTTGGAGTCCAAGAGGGCGATCATTTGACTATGAGCCAGCCGCCACCAAAAAAAGCTAATGCAATCCTGGGTTGTATAAACAGAGGCACAGAATCAAGATCACACCAAGCATTAGTATCTCTTTATAAAGCCTTGGGATGCGGTGGCTCAGTGGGTTAGGACGCTGAGCTTGTCGATCAGAAGGTCAGCAGTTTGGCGGGTCAAATCCCAAGTTCTGCGTAACAGAGTGAGCGCCTGTTACTCGTCCCAGCTTCTGCCAACCTGGCAGTTCGAAAGCATGTCAAAATGCAAGTAGAAAAATAGGGACCACTCCGGTGAGAAGGTAACAGCGTTCCGTGTGACTTTGGTGTCTACTCATGTCGGCCACATGACCACGGTGATGTCCTCGGACAAGCGCTGGCTCTTCGGCTTTGAAACGGGGATGAGCACCGGCCCCTAGAGTCGGAAATGACTAGCACGCATGTGCGGGGGAACCTTTACCTTTACCTCTATAAAGCCTTAGGAAGGCCACATCCGGAATACTGCATCCAGTTTTGGTCACACGTTACAAAAACGATGTTGAGACTTTGGAAAAAGTGTGAAGGAGAGCAACTAAGATGATTCAGGGCCCGGAGACAAAAACAAATGAAGAACTGTGGCAGGATTTGGGTATGGCTAGTCTCAGACTGAAAGTCTAGAGAAAAGAAGGACTGGATGGGACATGATAGATAGCAGTATTCCGTATTTAAAGGGGCTGCCATAAAGAATAGAGCAGGGGTGTCAAACTCAATTTCATTGAGGGCCGCATCAGCATTGCGGTTGCCCTCAAGGGGCCAGGTGGGTATGGCCAGGGTGGGCGTGGCTGGAGTGCATATGGCCTACTGGGTGGGCGTGGCTAGAGTGCATATGGCCTACTGGGTGGGCGTGGCTAGAGTGCATATGGCCTACTGGGTGGGCATGGCTAGAGTGCATATGGCCTACTGGGTGCGTGTGGCTAGAGTGCGTATGGCCTACTGGGTGGGCGTGGCTAGAGTGCGTATGGCCTACTGGGTGGGCGTGGCCAGCTCTACATCTTTCGCATCAAGGGTGCCTATGGGAGCCTGGGCAGGAGTGGGACAGATCTGAGGGTCTCTGGCAGAAGGAGGGTCTCTGGGCCAGGCCAAGGCAGTGGGGGCCGTTCCCTCACTGTTTCCAGGATGGCTTTGCGGGCCACATGAAACCACTTCGCGGGCCGCATCCGGCCCCCGGGCCTTGTGTTTGACATGTCTGGAATAGAGGCTCAACCTTTTTCCAAAGCCACCAGTGGGCAGAACAAGAAACAATGGTTGGAAACTGATCAATGAGAGAAGCAACCTGGAATTAAGGAGAAGCTTCCTGACAGTGAGGACAATTAACCAGTGGAACTGCTTGCCTTCAGAAGTTGTGGGTGCTCCATTACTGGAGGTTTTTAAGAAAAGACTAGACAGTCACCTGTCTGAGATGGTATAGGTTCTCTTCTTGAACAGGGGGCTGAACTAGAAGAGCTCCAAGGTCCCTTCCAGCTCTATTCTGATTGATTGTTCTGGGGAAAATACGAAGGAGGAGGATGGGTGGGATACGTTCAGCACCTTGAGTTATTTGTAAAAATCATAAAGGCCGGATGCAAATAAATAATTATTCATCGACATAAGTGTGCTTTGCAAAAGCACGTTAATGATTCCCACGACCATTCACTGTGTTGTAAACCATATTTTCTGACAGTTAGAACAATTAATCACCTGCCTCCAGGAGTGGTGAATGCTCCAACACTGGAACTTTTTAAGAAGAGACTGGACAACCACAAGGTTTCCTGCCTGAGCAGGGGGTTGGACTAGATGACCTCCAAGATCCCTTCCAACTTTATTATTATTTACTTATTGTTGTTGTTATTATTGCTATTGTTGTTGTTGTTATATTATTATTATTTGATGAATGGTCGCAAAAACTGGGTATGTCTAGTCCAGGGGTCAGCAACCTGAAACAGTGAAAGAGCCTCTCGGAACCGGTTCCCTCACAAAAGGAAAAACTGGGAGCCGCAAAAAATGTGTGCGCATGCGCGCATGCGCAGAACAGGGTTTGACTGAAGAGTGGAGCCAAGGCGAGATATGCACCTACCCTGCATATTTGAACTGATTGGTTGAACTTTTTTAGTCCCACTTTTTTTGGGGGGGGGACTGCACATGGCAGAGGACCGGGAGCCGCAGGAGTCGGCTGAAAGAGCCACATGCGGCTCCGGAGCTGCGGGTTGCAGACCTGTGGTCTAGTCTAATGAAGGGAAGACCAGGGATGACGTGATACAGCAGTCTTCCAATTAATTGAGGAGCTGTCATGGAGAAGAGTCCTTGATTTATTCTCCAAAGCACCGGAGGGCAGGACAAGAAAAGAATGGATGGAAACTTACCAAGGAAAGACCCAACCTAAACTAAGGAGAAATTTCCCAAGAGTGAGAACAATTAACCAGTGGAACCCCTTGCCTCCAGAGGTTGTGGGCGCTCCAATGCTAGAAGTTTTCAAGAAGAGATTGGACAACTATTTATCCAGAGTATCTCCAGCTTAAGCAGGGGACTGGACTAAAAGAGAGGAACCCAACTTTTGGGGCACCGGGGACTGGTTCTGCGGAGAGTGTTTCTTCCGCAGACTGGAGGGTGCGTGGTTTTGTGTGCTGCCTGCATCCCACGGATGGGGCTTTGCTTGTTTCTGTGGACCGGTTGCTGGCATGCTGTGGCCCAGTACCGGTCCACAGATCGGGTGGGGGGTGGTGGTTGGGGACCCCTGGACTAAAAGACCTTCCAGGTCCCTTCAAAATCTCTTATTCTGTCATTCTCTCTTCAGTTTCTTAGACGTGGTTACCCAACTACGGTCCCTCTTCCAAAGTCACTTTGCTAGGTGTGCAGCTCCACAGAGAGGAGAGGGCAGGAAATACGAAGCTCTAACATGATCGTACAAGTGTGCATCCTCTTTCAATGAAAAGAGAGGAAACCTGTTGCAGTGACTTTGGCTTGTCCTGCAGGAAGCCTTTCCTCGGATCCCCTCAGCCCATCCCCCCCCCTCTTCGCCCCCCCCCCCAAGGCCTTCCCAAGACTGATTCCCTTCCCTTCCCCGACAAAACAAAACCCCACGTGAGCTGTGGCTATGCAACACACCCAGGAATGCGTTGCCAAGGCAACCAAGGTGCCAAAGCAATGTGACTGATCAAGGAGCACAGCACCCGATGGGAAGTGTGTGGTTGCCATAGAAACCCGGAGAATGAGCCCGGCAGTTGAGCCTTGTTGCTGAAGAACACAAGTCCTTGTTGGCAGCTGGGGGGAAGGGGATGGCAGAGAGAGAAGGCAGATCCTCCCATCCCAGCCCAGCCCAGCCAAGCCAAAGCAGCAGGGCAGAAAGAACATGGGCTTGGATTTGGAATGCCAACCCATCCCGACTGGGCTTTGGGAACCAAACGTCTAGATCCACAAACTGAGAACTTGGCTGAGAAACATCAAACAGAAAACTGGCCTTTGGGAAATGTAGCGCAGGGCACCCACTATCCCTTTACATCAGGAGGGCTGAGTTTTATTCCCTCAAAACGGAGCTGCATCCCAGGGGCCTCAGGATCTGGGCTGCAAGGATCTAGCGCAGCGGTCTTCAGACTTGGCCCTTTTATGACTTGTGGACTTCAACTCCCAGAATTCCTCAGCCAGGCCCGACTGGGCCTGGCTGAGGAATTCTGGGAGTTGAAGTCCACAAGTCATAAAAGGACCAAGTTTGAAGGCCCCTGTCTTAACCCCTTCCTTTTTTTCTACCAAATGCATCTCACAGGCTCTCCCTGCTGGAGATAAGTGACATTACCACGTTGGGCTACTGACGGTGCTAGTCCCTTCTGTTTTCAAACATCCCCAAAGTAACAATATTGAACCATAAGCCAAACAAAAAGGGTGGGTTTGGGCAACATATTAAACTCAAACAAAAACAAAACAAAAACAAGCTGTGCAAGACAAGCCCTAATCGAGCTTTTCAGGTTGTGTGAATGCAGCTGCTTAACCTGGTTAAGTGGAACCAGTGAACATAACCTGGCAGTTAAAAAACCAAAAGGAAAACTACAGTGGCGTAAGCTATTTTGGATTGCATCCACCTGAAAATGAGCTTGGAATATATTAAACTTTCGATTATTTTAATTTATCCTAACATAGCAGTCTTTGTCCCTACCGATCAACAGGATTACCTGTTGGACATTTTAGAAAACATTATTTGCAATTAAACTCTAAACGCAAGGTGAATAAAAATCTAAATAAATAATAAAATGGCTGGGTTCACATAACAGGTAAGCCCCAAAGAAATAACTGTGATTTCACCTGACATCCTGGTTCAGAATAACAGAGTTGGAAGGGACCTTGGAGGTCATTTAGTCCAACCCCCCCTGCCCAGACAGGAAGCCCTATACCATTTCAGATAAAACGGTTGTCCGATCTCTTCTTAAAAACTTCCAGTGTTGGGGCACCCACAACTTCTGAAGGCAAGCAGCTGCACTGATTGTTCTCACTATCAAGAAATTTCTCCTTAGTTCTAGGTTGCTTCTTTCCTTGATGAATTTCCATCCGTTGCTTCTTGTTCTGCCTTCAGGTGCTTTGGAGAATAGGTTGACACCCCCGCCCCCTCTCCTTTGTGGTAGCCCCTTAGTTCACACAACTTGCTAAGACTTGAGCCTGGCTCGCCCCAGCCTGCAGCTCCACAAACCTCCCAATCCTGTTTTCAGCCAGCAGCTTGTGCAAAGGCATCCTGCTGGGAATCGGGAACCCCAGATATAGAAACACATTTAAAAAGCCTGTCCTAACTTTAGCCTCCAAAGGACTTATGAATTTGCAAATCATTTTTTGTTGTGCTGAAGAGACTGCCTTCAGCTCCTTTCTCCCAAATCTATCCCAGGAAATCTCAGCTGCACTTTTAGTGGGGTTAGGGAGCCTAGGTGAGCTTTGAAGATCTGTTGTTCCAATTCAGGTGTTTCTTTTCTGCCCTGTCCATCAGTCAGCCACTGAATGTGAATCCCACATCAATGGACTTACTTAATTCCCCCAGGTGTCTTTTCCCACCAAAGCCAAAGATACAGGAGGATCTGGACAGACTCGAACACTGGGCACTATCTAACAAAATGAAATTCAATTGTGAAAAAGTAAGGTTCTACATTTAGGCAGGAAAAATCAAATGCACAGGTATAGTATAGGTGGTACCTTGCTCAATAGTAGCAACTGTGAGAGAGATCTCGGAGTCCTAGTGGACAATCATTTAAATATGAGCCAGCAGTGTGCTGCAGCTGCCAAAAAAGCCAACACAATGCTAGGCTGCATTAACAGAGGGATAGAATCAAGATCAAGTGAAGTACTAATACCACTTTACAATGCCTTGGTAAGGCCACACCTGGAATACTGGATCCAGTTTTGGTCACCACGATGTAAAAAAGATATCGAGACTCTAGAAAGAGTACAGAGAAGAGCAACAAAGATGATTGGGGGACTGGAGGCTAAAACATATAGGGAACGGTTGCTGGAATTGGGTATGTGTAGTTTAATGAAGAGAAGAGTGAGGGGTGACGTGATAGCAGTGTTCCAATATCTCAGGGGCTGCCCCAAAGAAGAGGGAGTCAAGCTATTCTCCAAAGCGCCTGAAAGCAGGACAAGAAGCAACGGATGGAAACTAATCAAGGAAAGAAGCAACCTAGAACTAAGGAGAAACTTCCTGACAGTTAGAACAATTAACCAGTGGAACAACCTGCCTCCAGAAGCGGTGAATGCTCCAACACTGGAAGTTTTTAAGAAGAGACTGGCCAGCCACTTGTCTGAAATGGTATAGGGTTTCCTGCCTGAACAGGGGGTTGGACTGGATGACCTCCAAGGTCCCCTCCAACTTATTATTATTATTAAGCCACTGCTGGTGGGCTGCTTGGCAGAGCCAAAATTTACTGACACCCCCACCACCCCACTTCTCCTGCAACCAATCTCCCCATCAAAATAGGGAGGAAATAACTTGAGTTTGCTGAAATGTGCTGCCTCTGACCAGGTCAGCATTCAGAAGTAAAGGGAGGGCTGGTTTGTAACAGCTGAGTCTATTATCTCTGTGTTGATCTGTCTCTTTAGGAACAGCAGTGCAAACTGAAGCCACTTAGTACATAGGTCAAACTGTACATGCAGCTCGGAAAATGGGTTAATTCTGCAATCAGGCGAAGCGTGTTGTGGGAACGCCGTCTTCACGACGATAAGCACTCCTCTGTCCTTGCTTGGGGAAAAGTCTTTTTGAGGTCTGGCCCCTGGGTTGCGTGCACAAACAGGTCTCGTCTTTCTTCCAACTGATTGGAGAGGTTTTCTGAAATGTGTGCAGATTAGAATAATGAAATGAAAAGCTGACTTTCCCCCCCCCCCCCCTCCACGGTGGAAATTGACTGTCTGTGCAAAGCTGCAGACGGGAGAGGGGGTTGTTCTTTTGCCGAAACCAAGATGGGTTAAGTGCTGAGTCAACTCTGCGCTGGATGCTTGGTTCATAGCTAGCCGGGGGCAGCAGCGCCCACCCACCGGAAAGCTGAGTCACCGGCTCCTTCAAACATTTTGCCTGCTTTTCCTTCCTTTTTTTTGTAACATCACCATCAAAGCCTGCTGCATAATGCTGCTCAATCTTGCCTTTGGTTGCCTTAAAGGTCTAAATTGGGTCCCCCAAAGTGAATGAAACCTCAAATAAAAATTAAGCAGTGTTTTTCTCTTTCCCCCCCCCACCCCCACCCCCAAGTAAAAATCTCAGTGGCTGGGCAGGAAAATCTCTGCAGCTGCAATTCCAGGTTGGTGCAGATTAAGTCCTTGGCTTACAACCATTTGTTTAGTGACCGTTCAATGTTACGACGGCGCTGCAAAAAAAAATAAAGTGATTATGCCCGTCTTTCACACACGGGACTGTTGCAGCATCACCCCAGTGTGGCGGGATCAAAATTCAGACATTTGGCAACTGGCCTGTATTTGTGAAGCTTGCAGTGTCCAGGGCAATGGCGGGATTCAAATACAACCGGTTCTCTGTGTGGATGCCGCTTCCCGAAGTCCATTCTGGGCCTGGGCAACAAAAAATTAGGTACTGGTTCTGCTGAAGTGGTGGGAACTGGCTGATCCCACCCACTGGTCCCAGGGTTATGTGATCCCCCTTTTGCGACTTTCTGACCAGCAAAGTCCACGGGGAAAGCCAAATTCTCTTAACAACCGTGTGACTAATTTAACAACTGTACTGGTTCACTTAACAGCCGTGGCAGGAAAGGTCACAAAAGGGGGGCAAGCTCACCTAAGCATTCCTCACTTAACAACATAAACTTTGGGCTCAATTGTGTGGTCGTAAGTTGAGGACTACCTATATTGCCCTTGGACGTTTTATAGGGCAGGGCTTTTCAACCAGTGGTACGGGTACCACCTGTGGTACATTGGCACCTGGCAGGTGGTACACAACCATCCTAAAAAAGTGGTAGCAGGGGAGGGGAATGAGCTGAAATGGTGGTAGCACCACACAAGCCTGAGCGAGAGACGGCTGGAGCTGCAGGGCTGTCAGGGATCAGTGGAAGCACCAGGATCAGCGCCAGGCTCCAGCTGGAGCTCAGTGCTGATCCTGGCACTTCTGAGCCCAGAAGAAGCGCCGATCAGCTGGAATGTTGCAGCATCTCCAGGGTCTTGTGATTTATATTCAGATGCTTGGCAACTAATTCATATTTATGATGGTCACAATGTCCCAGGGTCATGTGAAGTGACCAAAACCTGCTGCAACCACCCAGCAGACGCGGGGAATAAAAACCAAACACCACCCCACCCCACCCCTGCTGCCAATCCTGAACAGAAATGCTCACAATGAAAACCTCGGACAGGAGGAAAAGCGCTGCCGGACGGGCAGGCGTCTTGCTCGGCTGTGGCTTGGGGGGCATTTTTTTCAGTGCCATTGTAACTTCGAACAGTCACTAAGCGAACTGTTGTAAGTCAAGGACTACCTGTACCTGATCACTTTTTTCCTTTTTGGGGGGGGAGGTCATCAAGTTTTTGACACCTTGCTAGGCGACTGGTGGTGCTCATATGTTGCCATATCCTGAAAGTGGTACAATGGGTGAAAAGGTTGAAAAGCCCTGTTATAGGAGATATGATTGGGATGTGATCAGAGTCGGTCCAGTATTTTGAGTTGTTAATGGACAAGGGCTTTACTTGCTGAGTAAAAAAATCCATATTGTCTCTTAACTACAGGTAGTCCATGACTTACAACCATTCGTCTAGCGACTGTTTTGACGTTATACCGGCGCTGAAAAAAAGTGATGTAATTGTCGTTTTTCATATTAAGGATCATGGCATCATCCTCATGTTCACGGGATCAAAATCCAGACATTTGGCAAACTCAGTCATATTTATGACGGTCACAGGGCCCCAGGGTCATGTGATTATATTTTGCGACTTTACTGACAAGCAAAGTCAAGGGGGAAGCCAGATTCCCTTTACGACCGTGTTGCTTACTTAATATCGGGTACTTTCTGTGGCTACTTACTTAAATATCTTAGCTTAATATCTGTGGTGTGTCAACGCTGCTAACATTGGATCTTGCTTTGATAACAGATGGAAATACAGCCATTTTCCTCTATTGATTTTAGTCAGTTGGTGCTGGGAGGGGGAATGTGGATGAGAGTCCAGCTAGTCATAACAATAATAACTCAGCCGTGGGAACCCAAGGTCATTGGGCTCAGAGTTGGTAAGAGTTTTGGCGGGCTGGAAAGCTGGGGAGAAAGCCCGTGCTTCAAGCTAATTGGGGAATGTGATTTATGACTATTGGAGGAGGGAACTGTGCTTTGTTACTTTGGTTTCATGTAGTGCCGAACTTTGTTCCTCGAATAAAAGATCCTTTAAGATAAACAATGCCTCGAAGTTCTTTTGAAGAGTGTCATCTGTCGGAACCATGACAGGGAGATTCACTTAACAACCATGGCAAGAAAAGTCGTATAAAACAGGGGCAAAAGTCACAATGTGTCGCTCTCGCTTCGCAACAAAAAATGCCGGGTTCAATTTTGTCCTTTTACCCCGAGGACCACCTTTACCCAAAGATTTTACAAATCTAACCTTACCTGCTCAGTGCTCAAAAGCTTCCAGAACAGGAGAAGTAGCTTTAGCTTAGCCAACAAGGAGCCTTGGTGGAGCAGAGGGCTAATGCCTCCTTAAGTAAGACCAGCTGCCTGCAATTAGTGCAGGTTCGCATCCCACCAGGCTCAAGGTTGACTCAGCCTTCCATCCTTCCGAGGTAGGTAAAATGAGGACCCAGATTGTTGGGGGCAATTAAGCTGACTTTGTAATAATGCCGCTTGGGGTGTGTGTGAAAGCCCTAACAAGCAGGCATATACATAGAATGAAGGCTACTGCTAAGCTTGTAAGCCGCCCTGAGTCTTCGGAGAAGGGGGGGATATAAATGTAATAATAATAAAAAAAAAACTATGAGGAGTTCAGCGACTGAAGCATAAGGAGCAGGCCTGCACAACAGAGTTTGCAGAATGAGCGTGCGGCTTGCCAAAGCAGCTTTGTGCAGTCTGCTGGCCCTTTTTTGAAAAATAAATTCACAGCTGCCAACAACCCCCTTCCTTCCTTAAAAAAAAAAAAAAAAACCCATGCTGTTGTATAACACTAGCTTTACCACCACACCACCTGTTGCTACTCAAGTTTGCTGCCAAATAGCTGGTTCACAGGCCAGGTACTGCTCGGTGGCCTGCAATAATTTTTAAATGTATAAATCTGGGTGGTTGTTGTTTTTTTTTTAAGGTAAAGGTAAAGGTAAAGATTCCCCCGCACATGCGTGCTAGTCGTTTCCGACTCTAGGGGCCGGTGCTCATCTCCGTTTCAAAGCCGAAGAGCCAGCGCTTGTCCGAGGACTTCTCCGTGGTCATGTGGCCGGCATGACTAGACGCCAAAGGTGCACGGAGCGCTGTTACCTTCCCACCGTAGTGGTCCCTATTTTTCTACTTGCATTTTTACGTGCTTTCGAACTGTTAGGTTGGCAGAAGCTGGGACGAGTAACAGGCGCTCACTCTGCTACGCGGCACTTGGGATTCGACCCGCCAAACTGCCGACCTTCTGATCGACAAGCTCAGCGTCTTAACCCACTGAGCCACCGTGTCCCACCGCGTTTTTTTTTACCCTTTACCAATTATTCAGGCCTGATGTAGACTACTGTGGTCATTTTATCTACTTTCTTGTGCTCCATTTATACGCTATCGCTGGTGGTGATGGAGGGGGACAGCCCCCACGGCTGCTAGTTTATAGTTTTATTTAATTCTGTTATACAAACACCTGGAAACATACCACTGGGGAAAACTCAAGTCTCCTTCTCCGTCTCTCCTTCCACTTTTTGACTTCAACTCAGTATTGACTCCTGGCAACTATCCGGATAAATCCTTGCAATTTTCTTGGGAAGGTTTTTTTTTTTTTCTTTTTTCCCCAGAAGAGGTCTACCACTGCCTCTTTCCTAGGGCCAACAGAAAATGACTGACCAAAGGTCACTTAGTTGGCTTGGTGCCTAAGGCGGGACTAGAACTCACAGCTTCCTCTTTCATTAGCCCAATGTGTCAGCCCGCTTTAATGTCTAAGGCGGGACTAAAACTCACAGCCTCCTCATGATTAGCCCAATGTCACTCGGCCAGCTTTAATGCCGAAGGCAGGACTAGAACACACAGCCTCCCGGTGACTGGCCTGGTCACCCAGTTGGCTTTGTCCCCGAAGCCGGACTAGAACTCGTTTCCTCATGACTGGCCCAAGATCATCCAGTTGGCTTTGTCCATAAGGCAGGACCAGAACTCTTTTAATTAGTCTGCTGGTGATTGGTCCAAAGTCCACCCAGGTGGCTTTCATGCCTAAGGCCGGGATTAGAACGAGTCTTCTGGTGATTGGCCGACTCACCCAGTTGGCTTTGCGCCTGAGGCGGGACTAGAACTCACCGTCTCCTGGTGATTGACTCAAGGTCACAGGTGGCTTTGTACCTAGGGCAGAATGGAAGACCTCACAGTTTCTTGGTTTCTAGCCTGGTGCCTTAACTACTACACTCAATTGGTTAAAATCACCATGTCCTTGTGACAGCTTCCTCACTTTACCCTTTGTTTTTCCATAGCAATTCCCACCTGCTTTGCATCTTGAACTTTCAACAGAGCAGAAGTCCATTCTAAAGCCGCAAACACCTCCCGGCACGTCGGGAAGAACCAACCTTGCTCTTTTCATCTCCAACCCTCACCTGACTTCTTTTTAACGTCCCCACCCACCCCCCGAAAAAAATAAGCAGTAGCCCTCCAGGAGTTCCTCTTCCCCTTTCCTCCCTTATTCAAACTCCGCCCTGTTGGTATTTAAATTAAGAGAGACAAGACAAGCCTTGATGGATTTGCCGATTTATCAATAATTCCGGATTTCATATTCCCGATGTGCAGGACTGCTAAACACCATCCAATGCTCGGTTCGTCGCAAGAGGCGGAGCACAGATTCGCTGGACTGGGCAAACCGGGAATGACGGCGTCCGCAGCTCAATCCCAAACTTGACGCTAAGGAAATTAGGGTTGGCTAGCCGCCCGCTCAGCAAGGAAGCCGTCAGCCGAATATGCTAGCTTTCTTGGCGGTCACCCCCTCTGGGATTGACCTTCTACCTCCAAAACCTGTACGTCAAGAGGCGAGGTCTCAGCCGTTCCAAAATGAGCGCAGAACCAGCCATTAACATCAATCATAATCGTGTACGATTAGACACCATCTGCCGTTCGGTACGGGGCCAACTTGAAAGGAACGGTTCTTGGCTGGCATCGGCTAGAAATGTCTCCGCACCAAGGTGTTTCCTTTATTGAACTCCCATCCTGGCTCCTGGGCCTATTTGTATGCTAGTTAAATATCTAGGCCAGGGGTAGGCAACCTCGGCTCTTTTTATGACTCATGGACTTCAACTCCCAGAATTCCTGAATCAGCATATCTGATTCAGGAATTCTGGGAGTTGAAATCCATGAGTCATAAAAGAGCCGAGGTTGCCTACCCCTGATCTAGGCCCTGCTCAGTTTTAAGATGTGTGGACTTTACAGTGTTTAAGACGTGTGGGATTTAAAATGGCAACTTTTTAAGATCTGTGGGCTTCAACTCCCAGCATTCCCCTTGAAGTTGCTGAGGCTGAGAAACAGTATTCTAAATTAAGGTAGGTAATTCAACACAGCCAGCTTCATGCCAATTTGAAGTCTACACTCATAGCTAGAACCTCTAGCTTCAGGGCCACCCGGAAGCAGCTGAAACGTCTAAAAGATATTGTAAACGCGGCCAAAACATTGTCAATGGAGACCCAAAATTGGCTTGGTCATTTAATGTCCTGTATCCCTGTGCCCTGGCATTCAAGAGGTCAAATCCTGAAGCAAAGGCTGCCCATTCTGGTTTGTAGACAACTATTAACTGAGTTCTAATATTAAAAAAAAACCAAAAACCCCCCAAAACCCAGCTACTACCATTTAGATAAGATGCTCTGCTTGTATAGTGATTATTGCTTTAAGTTTGCAAACCAGCAAGTAGGCTTAGGAACCTGGCATCTCCCTGGACAACAGATGAATTCAGCCTTTCCCAAACCCATGCTCTCCAAATGTCTTTGGATTACAAGTCCCAGAATTCCCCCAGAATTCTGGCATTGCAGTCTCAATACCATAGGAGAGCAATGAGAAGGACTCTTTGATACAGGGGTCTTCAAACCTGGCCCTTTCGTGACTTGTGGACTTGAACTCCCAGAATGCCTCAGCCAGGCACACGTGCCTGGCTGAGGAATTCTGGGAGTTGAAGTCCACAAGTCACGAAAGGGCCAGGTTTGAAGACCCCTG
>JAKJMR010000349.1:344158-360760 GCA_024449315.1 Daboia siamensis | reverse complement strand
GGTAGGCAACCTTGGCTGTTTTATGATTCGTGGACTTCAACTCCCAGCATTCCTGAGCCAGCCACGCTGAGGGGAAAGGGAGAGGTTTCCAAGCTGAGTCGTGCTGGCTCAGGAATTCTGGGAGTTGAAGTCCACCAGTCGTAAAAGAGCCAAGATCGCCTACCCCTGGGCTAGCCAAACCCAAGTCCCACAGTTGTTCTTCGTATGTTTCAGGCCCCTGGCGAGAAGCCACCCTCTTCTCTTCCTTGAGAGAATAAATGTGAGGAACCAAGGATACCGCCTACTTCCCTAGTCCTCCCGCTTCTCCAAGAGGTTGCTCACCAGCTTCGGGCTAGGCTGTTCCAGATCAATCGATGCTCCTTCAGGATCAGTCTCTCAATCACTCCCTGGAGCTCCTTGTGGTATGGGCTGGTGAGAGCTGCTTCAACTGGTTGGACCACTCCTAAACGACAGGCAGGCAAAAGGGTTACAATCGGCCAGCCCTTGCACTTGAAAGTCGTCCGTTTCACGTCTAGAACACCCTTAAGTGGGTTGAAATGGCCCCAGCACCCTTCCGGTGAGCTCAGAGCGACTCATTTCGACCCCCCCAAATGTTTGCAATCCTTCTAGAAAGCGGGTGGCTTTCTTGAGAACAAGTGGAAAAGAAGAACGGCTGTCCCTGATTTTTTTTTTTTCCCTCCCACCTTCAGGAAACCACAAGGGAAATGGGAGCACCACGGTCGTGTGATCAGCCACGACAAATGAAGTGAAGGGAATTTGGCTAAAAGCATTCTCAGCAGGTCCTACAGTTGTGGTTTAATGCCGAAAAAGGTTGCTGATATGGGAATTGGGAAGAGAAATGAAAGTTTAAAGGTAGGAGAGCACCATTAAATTCCCAGTCCCTCTGCCTCTTTTTGAAATAGCTCGTTCTCTCGCCGGAGATCAGATCAGCCCAGGCTTCAGGGTTTGGAAAGGGATGAAGCTTTTTTCAGTAAATCTCTGGGGACTGGATGTATCTCACTCTGATCCCTCCTGCAAAGGAAGTATTTATAGAGATTTAATTGTTTATTTGTGGCCAGAGGAGTTAAGATTATGAATGTCTGTGTATTGTTATAACCTTAACAATTGGGTCTGTATGTTGCTTGGAATCCGTTGAGACAGAAGTGGCATATACAAATAGCTCTAAGCAAGCAAATTAAAAATTGGGTTTTATTGTAGTATGAAGAACTCTGGATATTTTTTATATATATATATATATATATATATATATATACACACACACACACACACACACACACACAGTCATGGCCGAAATTGTTGGCATCCCAGAACTTTTTCCAGAAAATCAAGTATTTCTCACAGAAAAGTATTGCAGAAACACATGTTTTGCTATACACAGGTTCATTCCCTTTGTGTGTATTGGAACACAACAAAAAAAGGGAGGAAAAAAAGCAAATTGGGACATAATGTCAAACAAAACTCCAAAAATGGGCTGGACAAAATTATTGGCCCCCTTTCAAAACTGTGGATAAATAAGATTGTTTCAAGCATGTGATGCTCCTTTAAACTCACCTGGGGCAAGTAACAGGTGTGGGCAATATAAAAATCACACCTGAAAGCAGATAAAAAGGAGAGAGGTTCACTTAGTCTTTGCATTGTGTGTCTGTGTGTGCCACACTAAGCTTGGACAACAGAAAGCGGAGAAGAGAACTGAGGACTTGAGAACCAAAATTGTGGACAAATATCAACAATCTCAATCCAGAGATCTAGATGGGTGTGCAACCAAATATTAAGTTAAGGGTGCCAATAATTTTGTCCAGCCCATTTTTGGAGTTTTGTTTGACATTATGTCCAATTTGCTTTTTTTCCTCCCTTTTTTGTTGTGTTCCAATACACACAAAGGGAATAAACTTGTGTATAGCAAAACATGTGTCCCTGCAATACTTTTGTGTGAGAAATATTGATTTTCTGGAAAAATCTCTGGGGTGCCAACAATTTCGGCCATGACTGTGTGTGTGTATGTATGTATGTATATGTGTGCCCTCTCTGTGGGCACGCACACCATCACCCAGTCCCAGGCCTTCAGCTGGGTTTTATAAAATCTTTTTGCTTTAGGCCTCTGCCGCCGTGTGCAAAAAAAAAAAAAAAAAAGGTTCAATCAATCAATTTCAACTTCTCGCGGGGGAAAAAAAAGATCTTGCAAAATTGAAATTGATTTGATTGAACTTTTTAGTCCCACCCACTCTGCCATTACCACCGTCGCCACGTCTACCCAACTAGCCAGGCCCACCAAACAAGCCATGCCCACCCGCCACCCAACGATACATAACTGGGTTTTGGATTGCAGTTGGGCACTCGGTCTCTAAAAGGTTTGCCGTCACGGATATATAGGATGCAGTTCTCAACTTACAACCATAACTGAAGCCAAAATTTCCACTGCTAACCAAGGCAGTTTTTAAGGGAGTTTTATCCCATTTTATGCATTTTTTTTTTAGCTTATGCAGTTAAGTGACTATCTGAAGTTGAAGATAAGCAATCATGCTTTTTAAATAGGTCTAGCGCCCCCCATTGACTTTGCTTGTGGGAAGCCAGCCTGGATGATTACAGAGGGTGATCACGTGACCCTGGGACAGTGCAACAGTCATAAATCCATGCCAGTTGCCAAGCGCCCGAATTGTAATCACGTGATCACAGAGATGCCGCAACGGTCTTATGAAAATCCTTCATAAGTCCCTTTTTTCCCCCCAATGCTGTTGTTACTAAACAAAGGGTTGCAAGTGAGGGACTAGTGTCAACGCTGCTAACATCGGATGTTTTTGCATTGACAACAGATGGGAGATGCAGCCATTTTCTTCTTCTTGCCTTTAGAGTTAGATATGCTGGGGGTGGGGGACGTGCCCCAGAGTCTAGCTAGACATAATAGTACTGGACCTAGTGTGAGAACAAAGGTTGTTGAAATAAGAGATGATAAGGAATTGGCAGGCTGGAGACCTGGAGAGAAAGCTGGGTGCTTTAAACTAATTGGGGAATGTGATTTATGACTGCAAATTGGAGGAGGGAATTGTGCTTTGATAGTATGTGCCCAGGGGAGGGGAATTCAGTTTTTTGGCTTCGATTATGTTAGTGCCAATGCTATGCTACTCAAATAGATTCTTTAAGGTAAACAATGCCTCAAAGTTCTTTGAAGAGTTTCATCTGTTGGAATCATGACATAGTCTGATTATAGCTTATAGATTATAGCTTATAGATTATAGATTAAACTATATAGCTTAAAAATGTTTTCTTTGACCAAAGGCTCAGCCTCACCAGATTTCAAGCTATGGACTGAATATATGTGCTCACTCCCACCACACGCCGATAGGAAGAAAAATCCAATTCCATGTGATCAAGAATTTAGCACCCCACATTTGGGAACATTCAAAAGAAAAGGCAGATTTATGCATTCAGAGCAAAACATGCCAGACTTCATCTATCAGTATCTGTAGGGGAAGGGGAATGTTTTCCTATATTAGGGAATACAGGTAGTCCTCAACTTACAACCAGAATTGATTAGATTAATTAGATTAGATAACCTTTATTGTCATTTTTTACTGTGGGCACAACAGCACAACACATTAAAAATGAAATGAAATTTAGTTGCTTGCTCTCACAACGTACACATACACAACACACATTTAAACACACTATATACAACGTACATATAGACCTACACCCTTACATATAAGTAACGTATAAACATATAAATATTGAGCCCCAAATTTATGTTGCTAAGTGAGACAGTTAAGTGAGTTTGGCCCCGTTTTATGACCTTTCTCGCCACAGCTGTTAAGTGAATAACTGCTGTGTTACTCATTGTTAAATGAGTAACACGGTCGTAAAGCGAATCTGGCTTCCCCCATTGACTTGGCTTGTCAGAAGGTCCCAAAAGGGGATCACATCACACACACACACACACACACACACGGCACTGCAGCCATCATAAATATGAGTCAAGCATTCGAATTTTGTTCACACGACCATGAGGATGCCGCAGCGGTCTTAAGTGTAAAAAAAACAATCCTAAATCACTTTTTTTTGCTACTGAACGGTCACTAAATGAACTGTTGTAAACTGAGGACTTCCTGTACTCTGAAGCCAAAAATGAAAGAGAGACAGAGAAAAAGGCTTGGAAAAAGCATCTCCTGAGCCTCCCAGCTTCAGGGCAGGTATATAGTAAGCCGATAACTTTCTTTTCAGACAATCACCTGTTTGAGATGGTATGGGATAGGTTCTCCTGCATGAGCAGGGGCTGGTCTAGAAGACTCCAAGGTCCTGTCATGTTGTGTCGTGTCCTATCCTATCCTATTCTATTCTACTTTAATTCTATTAATATTCTATTTCTATCCTATCCTATCCTAATATTCTATTCTATTCTATTCCATTCCATTCCATTCTCTATTCTATTCTATTCTATTCTATCCTAATGTTCTATTCTATTCTATTCTATCCTAATATTCTATTCTATTCTACTCTATCCTATCCTATCCTAATATTCCATTCTATTCTATTCTATTCTATTCTATTCTATTCCATTCTCTATTCTATTCTATCCTAATATTCTATTCTATTCTACTCTATCCTATCCTAATATTCTATTCTATTCTACTCCATTCTCTATTCTATTCTATCCTAATATTCTATTCTATTCTATTCTATCCTAATATTCTATTCTATTCTACTCTATCCTATCCTAATATTCTATTCTATTCTATTCCATTCCATTCTCTATTCTATTCTATCCTAATATTCTATTCTATTCTATTCTATTCTATCCTAATATTCTATTCTATCCTATCCTAATATTCTATTCTATTCTATTCTATCCTATCCTAATATTCTATTCTATTCTATTCTATCCTATTCTATTCTATTCTATCCTAATATTCTATTCTATCCTAATATTCTATCCTAATATTCTATTCTATTCTATTCTATTCTAATTCTATTCTATTCTATTCTATTCTATTCTAGTCTAGTCTATTCCCTATATTCTGTTCTGTTCCGTTCCATTCTAATTTTTTCCTATCACCAGGTATGGAGCTCTGACTTGCAACAGACTACTGCCGGAGGGATCAGAGTGAAACACATCCAGTCCCCAAAGATTTACTGAAAAACGAGGTCTTTTCAAATGGGCAGTATTTTCCTACTGTAAATTCTTGTTGATTCCTTGGTGGGCATCTAGCAAGAATAACTGGTGTCGAATTCACAATGATAGATGGAAAAAGGAATGACTGAGAAATTGGAGTGGTGAAAGTCTATGGAGATTTTTCCATCATCCAGGTCACGGTTATCCCAAAGGTGCTTTTTTTTCACGAGGCGACTGGACTTCCTTTGTTTTTCTTTGAAGACGTTTCGCTTCCCGTCCCAAGAATCTACCACAGCAACAAGTCTTCAAAGAAAAAAGCAAAAAAACCCAAAACAAAACGAGAAAGTCCAGTTGCCCTTTGAAAAAGCACCCCTTTGGGACAACTGGAGTGCTGGTTCCACTGTTCAAATCTTGGCAAAGCTTTTATGCTGGATTCTTACCTTCAATGACAACATAGGGGAGGCAGTTACCGCCTGCGGCAGACAGAAGGCTGGGAAGATCTGGACCCACTTGGAGCTTCGGAGCCCCCTGCAAGAAGGTGGTGGGGGGAGAAAAATGAAAATAGAAGAGGCAATGCCAGAACCAAAGTGACTTGGGATCTCAGACATTTTGCTTATTCACGTCTTCA
Source organism: Daboia siamensis (assembly GCA_024449315.1). Taxonomy (NCBI): domain Eukaryota; kingdom Metazoa; phylum Chordata; class Lepidosauria; order Squamata; family Viperidae; genus Daboia; species Daboia siamensis. The sequence goes on along the minus strand of JAKJMR010000349.1, from coordinate 355,028 downwards.
CCAAGGACACTCCCAAGCCACTGCCTTGCACGAACTTAGATGCTGCTATCATACATCAGATGAAACACCCAATTGTTCAGCAACTGGCACAAGTCATGGGCCAACGACTAGAACTGCACATTGCCCGAAGCTGTTTCATTTTGTCTGTTCTGAATGAAGACCACTCAAGCTCAAGCAGTGACGCGAGAGCCACTTTGGCGAAGTGGTTAGGGTGCTGGCCTAGAAACCAGGGGACAGTGAATTCTAGACGTGCCTTATTATTTATTTATTTATTTATTTATTTATTTTATTAGATTTATATACCGCCCTTTCCCGAAGGACTCAGGGCGGTTTACAGGGTATTTAAAAACCAAACCAATACAAAATACAAAAGTTAAAAAGCAATTTAAAAAGATTAAATTATCCCTAAAAATAAAAACCTCAGTTAAAAATTCTCAGCCTGGGCCGGAGAGCTCAAAGAGCCAGGTCTTCAGGTCCCAGCGGAATGAGCGAAGGTCAGGGGCAGTCCTAAGCTCTACAGGCAGCTGGTTCCAGAGGGCAGGCGCACCCACAGAGAAGGCCCTCCCCCTGGGTGTTATCCGCCGGCAGACTTTTACCGGCGGCACCCTGAGAAGACCCTCCCTGTGTGAGCGCTCTGGACAAAGGGAGCTTGATGCTGGCAGCAGGTGTTCCCTCAAATATCCCGGACCCAAGCCATTAAGGGCTTTATAGGTCATCACCAGCACCTTGAATCTCACCCGGAGGGCAACCAGAAGCCAATGCAGCTCGCGGAGTAGAGGTGTTACATGGGAGTATCGGGAAACCCCCATCACAACTCGCGCGGCCGCATTCTGCACCAGCTGAAGCCTCCGAGTGGTCCTCAAGGGCAGCCCCATGTAGAGAGCGTTGCAGTAGTCTAAACGGGAGGTCATGAGCGCATGAGTGACTGTGCGTAGGGCATGAAAGGTAGCTGGGTGATTTTGGGCCAATCACCAGGAGTGTGAGTTCTAGTCCCACCTTAGGCAGCAAAACTGGCTAGGCTGTATTGGGCCAATCACCAGGAGACTGTGAGTTCTAGTCTTGCCTTAGGCATGAAAGCCGGCTGGGTGACTTTGGGTCAATCACCAGGAGACTGTGAGTTCTAGTCTTGCCTTAGGCATGAAAGCTGGCTGGGTGGGCCAATCACCAGGAAACTGTGAGTTCTAGTCCCGCCTTAGGCATGAAACCTGGCTGGGTGACTTTGGGCCAATCACCAGGAGACTGTGGGTTCTGGTCCTTCATTAATAGGAAAACTGGCTAGGAGACTTTGGGCCAATTACCAGGAGACAGTGACATCTAGTTCCACCGCCCCTTAGACTTGAAAGTTGGCTAGTGATATTGGGCCAATCACCAGGAGACACCAAGTTCTAGTCCTGTCTTAGGCATGAAAGCTAGATGGATAGGTTTGGGCCAATCACTAGGAGGCTATGAGTGTTAATCCTGATTTAGGCATGAAAACTGGCTGGGTGATTTAAGATTAAGCTTAATCTTAACACATCTGAATCCAACTTATGGATGCAAGATAATGCTGATGTTACAAGATGTTGTACCTTTCATCAGAACAATAATTAAAAGTGCTGTAAAATATAAACATTATACTATAAACACCATTCTTGCTTTCTCAAGAGCAAGGGAAAGACAATTACACAATACCTGGATGGATTTTAATTGGAATTTTGGAATTGGGTTGGGTGGTTTAGTTTATGGCATGCTGCCTGGAGTCGCAATGAGAACAATTCTTTAAAGAAATCAACGAACACATCAGAAATCCTTCAAAACAATGTTTTTCAACTTGGCAACCTTAAAGACGTGTGGACTTCGACTTCCCGCACGCTGGCTAGGGAATTCTGGATACTGAAGTCCACAGATCTTAAGATTGCCAAGTTTAACTAAAATAATAGATAAATGGCACACCTGGATTTTGGACACCACCTTGGCCTTCTTCCTGTGCAGGTAATAAAAGAGGCCAGAGAAGGCCAGGCTTGACCCCAAACAGATTGCTTCTCCTATCGTAAAGGGAAAATTATCCATCGAAGCTCAAGCTAGAAGGAAAAAAACAAACCCACAGAAGAACTCAACTACCATCCAGGAATGGCAAGATGTCTCACAGTCCATTAGACCCTTGCCAAAACAAAAGAAGAAAGGTAGATGGAAAACCAAAACATTAGCATACCAAGTCTTAGCAAGCAGTAAGGTGGGTCCAGACTGATCTTCCCATAGAGCTCAATTATTTTGCCCAGAGTATGTTATAACTGCTGTCTCTTCTTCGAATTTAACGACCTTTAAAGAAAGCATTTTATCAAGGGTCTAAAAACAATTTGGAGTATTAAACAGATAAACCCTAGTTCAGGTTGGGTTTCTCTCGACTTACAACTATTCATTTAGTGACTGTCTGAAATCGCAGTGTCACTGAAAAAAGGCAACGTGGCTGCTTTTCACGCAGCATCCCTATGGTCCAGGTGATCAAAATGTGAAAGCCCGGCAATGGAGTCATATTTACGACGCTTCCAGTGTCATGTCCTCATTTTTTCTGACCTCCTGACAAGCAAGGCCAAGGGGGAAGCCAGGTTCACTTAACAAGAATGTTAATTTAAAAACTCTGGCGATTCCTTGTCAAATGAAGCAAAACTTAACTGCCTCACTTAGCAACAGAAATTTTGGGCTCAGTTGTGGTCGTAGGTTGAGGACTACCTGTGCATTACCGCTCTGTGTTTGAATCATGAGGAACAGGAAGTCTCAAGCCCTTTTTTTTTTTTTTGGACCACTCAGGTTGCTGGACCTTTTTTATATTATACTAAGAGAAATCTTCCTTTTCCTTCTAGTTTCCATTTAACAACTTAAACTGGAGACTGAGGGGCTAAAATATATCTATTTGTACAATGCATTTGGAAGTTGTTTTTCAGTTCAGAATAAGGGCCTTAGATGTCTTCTAGTCCAACCCCCTGCTCAGACAGGATACCCTGCCTGCAGCATTTCAAACAAGCGGCTGTTCAGTCGCTTCTTAATTTGTTCTCATTTCTGGATAATAGCCTCATTTGTCAACCGACTTCCCATATTCTACAAACTGCCATTTGTCATTTCCTTTCCAGCCCATGGCTTGTAACTATTCCCAGCTGACTTCCAGCTTTTTTTTTGGGGGGGGGGGGGAGGAAATCCCCTCTGTGAAGTCTGAGATTTCTTCTTTTGCCTTTCGGGGTGTTTTTCAGCTGTCTCTGCAAAAATCTCTTTCGATTCATATCCTCTCTCTGAATTCTTTTCAAGGCATTTTTGGGCTGCCCTTATAAAATAGGTTTCAGTCTGGGAGAGCTCTGCCGCGATGATACAAGTGGTGCTTCTCAAGCTTGGCACGTCTGAAGAGGGGTGTGGACTTTGTAACTTCTAGAACTCCCCAGCCAGCCCCGACTGAAAGTCCGCCCATCTTAAACTTGGCAAGGTTTGCTAGAAAAAGCCCTTAATTTTCAGCAGTATACATTTAGTATTCAGTTTTCTGCAATAGGCATGTGCTACTAAATTTGACCTTTCTGCTGGCAAAAGCACAGAGAAGGCAGCTCAGAAGAACAGTCAAGGGAAAAAAAGAAAGAAAAATAAGGACACTAACGCCAGCCAAGTCAGTTTATTTAAAACCAAGGAGAAATTTAAAGTTTGGGGAAACAAGAGGTCTTCCTCCCACCCCGGCGTCTGCCTGGAGCCTCATCCATCAGCACTCTCTGCACATGCTCAGAAACACCTTTGTTTTAAAGCTTGCCAGAGGCGCCAGTCCCACTTACCAGGCTGCTACAAAGCTCAACGTTCCCTGGGAAAAAAGGTGACTTAATGGCCATCGGCGACCCGAAGCTTGTTTCCTGTTTCGCTTTCGAACCAAACAGCAGTACCGGGGCCTTGTCGACCGAAGATGGTGACGCAAAGACGCATGGGAAATAAAGTTCCTAGGCCCGTTAAAGCCAGCTTTCCTTCTCTATGCCTGCTTGCTTGGAAAACCACAACTCCCGGTATGCCTTCTTCCTCTTTATAATCCTGGCGAGGATCTACGCTCAGTCTCGCGATTCAGTGCGGCGGGGACTATAAGCGTTTGCCCTCGTTGAGAACTACGAATCCCATCAGGCCTCGGGGCCAAGTTTTTTTTTTTTCAATCTCCGGCTATCCAGAGAACCAAGTACTGTAGGCCCGGGGTCTTCAAACTTGGCAACTTTTAAGACTTGTGGACTTATAACAACAACAACAACAACAACACTCAGATTCACTTCATAACCGTGTTGCTAACTTAACAACTGCAGTGATTCACTTAACAACCTTGGCAAGAAAGGTTGTAAAATGGGGGGCAAAACTCACTTAGCAGCTGTCTCACTTAGCAACAGAAATATTGGGCTCAATTATGGTCTTAAGTTGAGGACTACCTGTGAAAGTTATAAAAGTTATAAAATGATGAAAACAATAAAAATATAAGTGGTAAAATATATAAGTCGTAAAATACTGTACCCTGAAAGTACACTACACTGAACAGTAGTGTGACCTAACAGGCTGAATTCACATAACCTGCTAAGCATGTACACTTAACTATCACATAAAACTAAATTTTAACGTTATCTTAATTTTGTGGGCTTGTATTAATTTAATTCTATTTTATTCTCTCTTTTTGTATTGTTTTTAACTTGCCCTGTGAACCGCCCTGAGTCCTTCGGGAATAGGGCGGTATATAAATTCAATAAATAAATAAAATCTGTGCGATGCTTTGCAATCTTCAAACCACAAAGATCCTCAAGGAAATAACAGATCTGTGTCAGAGGTCTGGAGACTCTTTGGTGTAGTTCAGCCCGATGTTGCTGCCAAGACCCCATTAAAGAACAGCACAATAAGGGTGACATGATAGCAGCATTCCAATATCTCAGGGGTTGCCACAAAGTAGAGCAGACATGTCAAACACAAGGCCCGGGGGCCGGATCCAGCCCGCACAGTGGTTTCATGCGGCCCGCGAAGCCATCCTGGAAACAATGAGGGAATGGCCCCCACTGCCTTGGCCCTGACCCAGAGACCCTCCTTCTGCCAGAGACCCTCAGATCTGTCCCACTCCTGCCCAGGCCCCCATAGGCACCCTTGATGCCAACGATGTAGAGCTGGCCACGCCCACCCAGTAGGCCATACGCACTCTAGCCACGCCCACCCAGTAGGCCACACCCACCCCAGCCACACCTACCCGGCCCCCTGAGGGCAATCGCAATGTTGATGCGGCCCTCAATGAAATTGAGTTTGACACCCCTTTAGTAGAGGAAGTCAAGCTATTCTCCAAAGCGCCTGAAGGCAGGACAAGAAGCAACGGATGGAAACTAATGAAGGAGTGAAGCAGCCTAGAACTAAGGAGGAATTTCTGATACTGAGGACCAGGGCTTTTTTTCTCATAAAACGCTCAGAATGGAGTTCCGGCACCTTTTTTGGATAGAACCTTGTAGGGTAGGCAAGGCGGGTTGTATGACGTGTGTGAGTTCCGGCACCTTTTCCTTTTACAAAATAAGCACTGTGAGGACAATTAACCAGTGGAAAGTTGTGGATGCTGCAACACTGGAAATTTCTGGACACTTAGAAAAATTAATCAGTGCAATGATTTGACTCCAAAAATTATGGGTGCTCCATCACTGGAAGTTTTTAAGAAGAGACTGGACAACCATTTGTCTGAAATGGTATAGGGTTTCCTGCCTGAGGAGCGGGTTGGACTAGAAGACCTCCAAGGTCCCTTCCCACTGTTATTCTGTTAAGCATTGCCACCTTGTTAAAGGTACTTGTTCATTCCACTTGCAGGTGTTTCTCTCAAGAGACTAGCCCACGATCAAAGTCTGAAAGCTTACAGGGCCATTCTCATGTTTGCAATTTAGGGGAGATCTGTTCCATATAATCCATCAGGTCTTAGCTGAAACTAGCCATGTAGAGTCTGGACTGGAATAAACTTTGAAAGGACCAGGAAGGAATGGTCACATTTATGAAAGCATAGGTTCTCTTGCTTGAGCAGGGGGCTGGACTAGAAGACCTCCAGGTCTATTCTATTCTATCCTCAACACGACTGAAATGAGGTGGTTTCATTCAAAGGTTTGCAGGTGGAATGGGCAGAATTTAATTTTTGTGCACACTGAGCGTGGCCTTTCTCACTAGGCTGACTTTTCTTTGAATACCAATATTTGTCCTTCTATCTAAACCAGTTTGTCAACTTCAACAGAGAGATTGTGATTTGGATAGGGTCTGTAATGTATTGCCACAACTGTTTTAAATCACTTGCTTAATGTCTGACCTACACAGCTGTATTGTTTAACAGGTTGCTGTTACTGGAAGCCAGACTGGCTGTCTCCAAACTGATAATGAGGTTTGGGGCGGGAAACTGTTACTTTAAACCTATTGGTTGCCACCTAGAGGCTAACCGTATAAATAACTGTGCAGCAGGCATTAGGGCTGCTTCCGTTCTGAGTTAATAAACTTGTTTGTTTGCTGTTTCCACACTCTGCCTGGTTCAATGCCTAACGAACTGAAAATATAACAGGGTCACTGAAAAAAATCCCCATTTTCATTATTGCAATGGTTTTAACCTCATTTCTGAAAGGCAGAGTGGGAAAAGAGTTCTCTGCTCAAAGTACACTTATGTATCAGTCGACCCCTAACGCAGAACTGTTTTTCCTCAATATAAATAGATAATACCAGTGGACCGGCGTGACTTCAGAGGTTGTGGGTGCTCCATCATTGAAGTTTTTTAAGAAGAGATTGAACAGCCATTTGTCTGAAATGGCATAGGGTCTCCTGCTTGAGCAGAGGGTTGGACTAGAAGACCTCTGGGTTCCTTTCTGTTATTCTGTTCTTGTTATTCTGGCTGAGGAATTCTGGGAGTTGAAGTGCACAAGTCTTAAAGTTGCCAAGTTTGAAAACCCCTGGTATAGGAGTTTGGGCAGGGGTTTGGACTAGAAGACCTCCAAGGTCCCTTCCAGCCCTAACACAGGTAGTCCTTGACTTACAACAATTCATTTAGTGACCATCCAAAGTTACGACAGCATTGAAAAAAGTGACTTATAACCCATTTTTTACACTTATGACCATTGCAGCATTCCCCATGGTCACGTGATTTACAATCGGATGCTTGACAACTGGTTCATATTTATGACGGTTGCAGTTTCCCGAGGCCACGTGATCCTCTTTTGTGACCTTTTCACCAGCAAATTCAGAATCTGGGAAGCCAGATCCACTTAAGAACCGGGTTACCAATTTAACAACGGCAGTGATTCACTGAGCAAATGTGGCAAGAGAAGTTGTAAAATGGGGAAAGATTCATTTAACCAATTTCTCACTTAGCAACATAAATTCTGGGCTCCGTTGTGGTCGTAAGTCGAGGACTACCTACATTCTACGTTCTAATATATTATTTCCTACTTTCAGGTTTCGTTGTTCTTTTTTTTAAAAAAAAATATTTTAATGAAAATAAACAATGCGATATCAGCCTGTGTCTGGAGTCTAAAATCATTGCTCCGGGACAGTATGGAAATATCAGCAGGTCTAAATAGCCCCAAAACAGACATGGTGGCCCAGTGGGTTAGGACGCTGAGCTTGTCGATCAGAAGGTCGGCAGCTTGGTGGGTCGAATCCTGAGTGCCGCGTAACAGAGTGAGCGCCTGTTACTCGTCCCAGCTTCTGCCAACCTAGCAGTTCGAAAGCACGTAAAAATGCAAGTAGAAAAATAGGGACCACTCCGGTGGGAAGGTAACAGCGTTCCGTGCGCCTTTGGCGTCTAGTCATGCCGGCCACATGACCACGGAGACATCCTCGGACAAGCACTGGGTCTTCGGCTTTGAAACGGAGATGAGCACCGGCCCCTAGAGTTGGAAAAGACTAGCACGCGTGTGCGGGGGGAACCTTTACCTTTACCTTTAAATAGCCCCAATTCAGGACAAATTTACAACTGGACCTCCTGTAACTAAACTGCCAATCGGGAGTCACTCCTGATTTGTTGCCCATTAGGCTGAAAAGAGGAAAGTGCCGCACTCTCAAATGGATTTTTCCACTTTTTTTTTTTTTATTCTGTCACACAGTTTTGAAGTCCACTTTGAAACAGTCAAGCGGAAAGTGCTTTTAATAGTAAAGACATCAACAGCAGCCCTCCCTCCCCACCTCAGTTATACATACACACACACGCACGCACGCACGCACTAATCCAAGGCACTAATCTCCACCAAGCTCAATTAAGATGGGAGCGAGTTTGGAATTTCTCAGCCAAGCTAATTGGGATTCGATCACCAGCTTGAAAAAGGATTAAAATGAAACTTAGCCGGAAGCGAGTTCGAATTCATTTCTCACTTCTCCCGTTCTCCTTGACAGACTCCAAAGACTTCCTTGGGGTATGTTTTATTTTTGTGTGTGTGTGTGTGTGTGCTTTGAAGAGGGTGATCTGCATCTGCGCGGGATTTCTAGCAACCGATCGGTGTGGGGGGGCCCACCTCTATTTTGTGAAAAAAGGGTACGAAGCTTGAGGAGATGCGACGCTAGCGGGAAAAGAAGGCAGTTTGTCTTTCCACAGTGATTGGGTGGGATTGTGCTTTGGCGAGGTGTACAACCTCCTCTCTTCTTTCTTCTATGCAACACAAATGACTTTGCGCCCAATTCGAAAGAAGCACGACAGGAAATACTCTCTGCCCAACCGTTGTTTTCTTCTTTGGATGCTTGATTGGCAGGAAAAAATATAGTCAGTCCCTTTATTTTATTACACCCTGACACCAGGGAGAAATGCTGCCAATCCGAGCCAGGCAGCGAACCAGGAGTTTTTCAAAACTTTTTTTTTTTCTTTCCAAGCTGTGGAATCTATTCAGTTAAAATAAAATAAAGGAAAATTCGCGCAGCGCCTATGCCAGCTGACAAGGCCTATTTTTCCCTTTTTTTCCTCCAACCAGCGTTTCTCTGTCTCTGCCGTTTTGAGCTGGGCGGACTTCAACTCCCAGAATTCCCCTGGCAGGGGAATTCTGGGAGTTGAAGTCCGCCCAGCTCAAAGCGACGGAGAAACGCTGCATTTTGGTTTAGTGACTAAGGAAGGGAATACCCTCTTCACATTCCACCTTGCAGGGGAATGTTGCTTGCGAGGACTTTCCTTTTCTCCAAACCTTTTGTAGGCAGATCTTTTTTTTTTCTTTCCTCCTTTGCTTTGGAGGCACCCATTCGAGCGTTCACACAACCCCATTTGAGAAACCCTGCTGTAACCCTTTAGCCGTGCAGGAGATCTTGACAGCAACTAACTGAGATGGCTTATGAAACATACAGCATGAGAGGCACATCTGAATCCTGGCAATTAGCTATATAGGATGCCTTCAGGTTCCTGATTACACCTGTAATCATGGGTAACTGAAACCTTCCTGTTCTCCGTGGAAGAAGCATCTTACAGGTATCTTGCTGGCCTGTTGGGAAGAAATCTGCTAAACTGGAGAGATTCTGCTCTGATCCAGGAGGATTACACTTCCCTGTTCTCCTCGCAAACTTCTCAGAAGTATGCTTCTGGTGTCGTTGGGAACAAATCTGTAAAACCGGATGGCTTGTTCCCAAAGGTGCTTTTTTCCAAAAGGCAATTGGACTTTCTTATTTTATTTTATTTTATTTTTCATTGGAAAGCATTTCGCTTGTCATCCAAGAAGCTTCTTCAGCTTCCTCACAACCGAAAAAGCTTCTTGGATGAGGAATGAAATGTTTTCAAATAATTAAAAGCAAAGCAAAAACAAGTAAGTCCACTTTCCTCTGGAAAAAGCGCTTTTGGGACAACCATGACCTGGGTGATGGAGAATCTCCATCGAAACGGGATGGATTCTGCTCTGATTCTATCTAGATCCATGCTCTAGATTCTCTGGATCCATGCTCTAGGGCAGTGATGGCAAACCTTTTAGAGACCAAGTGCCCAAACTGCAACCCAAAACCCACTTATGTATTGTCGGGTGCCAGGTGGGCATGGCCCTTTGGGTGAGTGTGGCCCATTGGGTGGGCATGGCCCATTGGGTAGGTGTGGCTGCAGTGGTAACGGCAGACTGGATGGGACTAAAAAGTTCAATCAATCAAGTCCAACTTTGCAAGATCATTTTTTTTTCCCCACGAGAAGTTGAAATTGACTGAACCTTTGGGTTTTTTTTGGCACATGGCAGCGGAGGCCTGAAACGAAAAGGTTTTATAAAATCCAGCTGATTGGGGCGACGGTGTGCGTACCCACAGAGAGGGCTCTGCGTGCCACCTGTGGCACGCGTGCCATAGGTTCGCCACCACGGCTCTAGGGTCAAGTTTCAAGGGGTTCCCTGACGAATCTGTAATTTCCATAAACCTAGCAAGCTGTGGTTGGAATTCCCCCACGGAATCCAGAGAGCCACCTTCCAACCTGGAGGTTCAAAGGGGAAAAGCATCCTCCTCGGTGTGGTTCCTAGACCCACCTCTCCCTTCCCCCCTCCCGCCCCCAACAGCAAAGCTGCAAAGCTGACCTAGAGAAGCAGAAGGATGGTGGCACCAGGGCTCCGCAAAGGATTGCCAAGTCCCCCTGAATTACCTGGAGATGAGAAGAAAAGCTAAACGAGTTGAGTTGGAGATTCTTCTCCGCGGATCTCACGGAGGAAGAAGTGAAGGGCTTAGTTAAGAGAAGGAAGCGGTGCGTTTGCTCCTTCCTAAGAAAAGTAGTCTTGGAAGGAAGGCATTGCTCCTGTTTTTCCTTGTCCCTGTGCTAAAGGAGAAGAATTTGCACCAACTGAAGATATCCAGGCAGGGTTGCCGAGTGCTTCCAAGTGAGCAGGACTGTGCAGGGGACAGTTGGACAGATGTATGTACAGGAACTGCCAGAGATTCAACTTATTTCCTTCCTTCCTTCCTTCCT
>JAKJMR010000349.1:283124-321655 GCA_024449315.1 Daboia siamensis | reverse complement strand
CTGGCTGAGGAATTCTGGGAGTTGAAGTCCACAAGTCTTAAAGTTGCTACATTTGGAAACCCCTGCTTTAGAGAATTAGAGGCCATTTGTCACATGGCTTATGTACCTCCCATAAAACCTGACTCCATGTCCCCAGAGACTGCCGAGGGTAGATGTGAACAGAATGTTCATTTGTTTTTGTGTATTTGGAGTTGGGGAAATGAAGAGGAAAAGAGAAACATTTGGGGTGTTTGAAGCATTACGCTTTACAGAACCATTTTCCCCTAAGCCTACCAATAACAGAATAACAGAGTTGGAAGGGACTTTGGAGGTCTTCTAGTCCAGCCCCTTGCTCAAGCAGGAGACCATTTCAGACAAGTGGATGTCCAATCTCTTCTTAAAAACCTCCAGTGTTGGAGCACCCACAACTTCCGAAAGCAACCCATTCTGCTGATTAATTGCAATAATTGTCCGGAAATTTCTCCTTAGTTCTAGGTTGGTCCTCTCCTTGATTAGCTTCCATCCATTACTTCTTGTTCTGCCTTCATTTGCTTTGGAGAATAGGTTCATCCTTTCTTCTTTGTGGAAGCCACTTAGATATTGGAGCACTGCTTTAATGTCGCACCCTGGTCCTTTTGTTAAAAAAATTAAACTAGACATATCCAATTCTTGCAATGGTTCTTCAGATGTTTTAGCCTCCAGTCCTCCAGTCCAGACTGTGGGGTTGTTAATTTAACTGGGTTTTAGATTTACTCTTGGGGCTTGAATTTAATTTAATTTGTTTTAATTGTTTTTAATTTTTTGTATTCATGGTTTTAACTGCCCTGTAAACCGCCCTGAGTCCTACGGGAATAGAGCAATATACAAATCCAATAAAATAAATCAATAAATAAATAATCATCTTTGTTGCTCTTTTCTGCACTCTTTCTAGAATCTCTTTTATGTCATGGCAGCCAAATCTGGATGCAATATTCCAAACGTGGTCTTACCAAGGTGTTATAAAGTGATGCTAATTAACACTTCACATCCCTCCCAACAGCACCAACTCTTTCCCCATCGCCCAAAAATATAGGACTGAAACTTTCAGTTCTCCGGTGATAAGGTATCGTATCACCATCCTGGCCCCTTGGCCTCAGGAAAAAATAATAATAGTGAAGCTCTATGACAGGCACGTCAAACTGCCGGCCTGCGGGCCGGATGCATCACGACGAAACCGCACCCTCCCCATTGCCGGCAATGGGGAAAAAGTCACGATACGTCTCACAATGTCACGTGACGTCACGAGTTTGACATGTGCGAGTATGACTTAAAACCACAATTTCTCCCATCTTAGGGCACAGCTTTTAAGCCATCAGATTAATTTTTTCCCCCAGATATATCTCTGATATATGTTTCCTTTCTGTTCCCCACTCCACCAGATGCCCTTTCTTGCCCTTCTCCAGACAAGACGCACCTGCAAGTCAGCTATGGTCATCTTATGGTAAATCTTCTCATCATCTCGCCGTTCATCTTGGGGGACAGTGATGTTGGCCAACTGAGTCTCCAGGAGCAGCACCTGCCCCATCTCTTCCTCCGCTGAGCTTCTGGCTCCTCCCAACAGCATCGCCAGCTCCACCATGTACTCCAGATATGCAGACAACACCTGCCAAACAGAGGAGTAATTCCGCAACAGTGACCCTACCCTCTGCTCCTCCTGAGCGTGGGACGAGAGTGGGCTGGAGGGCAGTGGGGTTCATTCCGGAGTTTGGTCAGAAAGGCCCAGTGGGAAATTAAAAATGATGAAAAGGGATATCGAAAAGGGATATGCAAACTCTCACGATATACTCAGAATTCCATTCCTTTCCTTTCCTTTCCTTTCCTTTCCTTTCCTTTCCTTTCCTTTCCTTTCCTTTCCTTTCCTTTCCTTCCTTCCTTCCTTCCTTTCTTTCTTTCTCCTATTTCTTCCTCCTTTCCTTTGTTCCTCCCTCCCTCCCTCCCTCCCTTCTTTCTCTCCCTCCCTTCCCTTTTAGCCAAATTTAAGAAATAGTAGTGGAAATGGGAAATGGATTTATTGTGGTCTAATTTCCAAGAGAATTAGGGCAGTTGCTAAATTCAGTTTACCAGTCCAGTTGTGACTGTAACAGTAAAGAACCAAAGTGGAAGGGAGGGGGGAGGGAGGAGAAGAGAGAAAGAAAGAAAGAAAGAAAGAAAGAAAGAAAGAAAGAAAGAAAGAAAGAAAGAAAGAAAGAAAGAAAGAATATCCTCCTTGTCAACTGCAGAAAGGATGATAGTCAGAGAACACCTGGAGCATCCACACAGGAGGCCTAGATGTTTTCTCTCCCCCATCCACTCTGCAATGAATATCTGCTGTAGTTCAAGAGTTGATTCAGCAAAGCAATCAGGAGTTTTGCTCAGCTGGCTGTATTGATTTCATCTGGAATTCTCTGCATTGCCTGCCGTTGTCTCCCCTCACGTTTCCCTTTTCCCACTAAAACTTTTTTTTAGCTTCCTCGGTTTTATTTCTCACTTAAACCTTCCTCACCTTGTACTATTTTACAGATACTTCTTACGTTTCAAGCCTGCTTTGTGACTCTGGATTTCAGGGAAGGAGACTCCAAATCCATGTCTTTCTCTTTTCCCAGAGCTGTCCTGGGTAGAATTCCCCCAAATGGAGAAATGGGATATAAGTTTGCGCGGAAGGTCACAGATAATGATCACAAAATGCAAGCTAATGAAAAGACTTTTGAAAATCGGTCAAAACAGCAGAAGGAAGCAGAAAGTCAAGCAGAACAGCCCTAGGCTAAGAACGACACCGTGGCTGTCCAATTAAATTTCCAGGTTATAATGACCTCACGTTTAAAATAAACAATTTGATACCAGGCAAATTAGAACAGAGTGCATGATAAACAGAAGAAAAGTGGTTTTCAGATTCCATATCCACTTTGCCTCTAAAAATAAAAGCTCTAGCAAAAAAAAAAAAAAAGCTTGCAAAGATGACCTCAACATTCTCTGATGGAATGTAGTCTGGATTCCCCGAAGGGGTAAAGGCAGCAATGTTTAGATGGTTTGTTTGGTAGAAACAAACCACCAATGGCTGCTTCCTAAGAGTTTCCAGAGTGTAAATGTCTATGGAGATTCTCCGTCGTCCAGGCCATGGTTGTGTCAAAGGTGGTTTTTCACGAGACAACCGGACTTCCTTCTTGTTCTTTGAAGACATTTCGCTTCTCATCCAAGAAGCTTCTTCAGCTCTGATTGGATGGTGGGGAATGGAAGGATTTATATTCAAAATTTAACAGCCCTCTCTCACTAGAAGGAGAGGGATATGACCTCCAATGTACAACACAGTCCTTCCAGCAGTTCCAAGAAGGCTCCGCACCCATTTGCACTACTCGGGTGATCCTGAGGACACAAATAAACCTCCAAGTGGCCTCAATGACTCTCTGAAAGAATGCAAATGACCAGCAAGGAATATAAATCCTTCCATTCCCCATCAACCAGTCAGAGCTGAAGAGAAGGGTGAGGGGTGACATGATAGCAGTGTTCCAGTATCTCAGGGGCTGCCCCAAAGAAGAGGGAGTCAAGCTATTCTCCAAAGCACCTGAAAGCAGGACAAGAAGCAACAGATGGAAACTAGTCAAGGAGAGAAGCAACCTGGAACTAAGGAGAAACTTTCTGACAGTTAGAACAATTAACCAGTGGAACAACCTGCCTCCAGAGGTGGTGAATGCTCCAACACTGGAAGCTTTTAAGAAGAGACTGGCCAGCCATTTGTCTGAAATGGTATAAGATTTCCTGCCTGAGCAGGGGGTTGGACTAGATGACCTCCAAGGTCCCTTCCAACTTTATTATTATTATTATTATTATTATTATTATTATTATTATTATTATTATTATTATTATTATTATTATTATTATTAAGCTTCTTGCATGAGAAGTGAAACATCTTCAAAGAATAAGCAAGGAAGTCCAGTTGCCTCCTGACAAAAAAGCATCTTTGGAATACCCGACTGCATGTTTAATCACGCAAGTAATTTGTGTGGTTTGGCAAGATTTCTGTCTACAACTGAAGACCAATAAAAGAAACTGCTCCGAAGAACCTCAGCGTCTCTTTCTTGGTTTCTGAAGCTTGGTGAGTATGGTTATTCCCTAACTTACCCCCTTTTATTTGGTGACCGTCTAAAGTTACAACAGCACTGAAAAAAGTGACGCATGGCTCTTTCCCACACTTATGACCTTTGCAGCATACTTGTGGTCACGTGATCAACATTCAGATGCTTGGCATGTATTTAAGACAGTTGCAATGTCCCAGGTCATGTGATCGCCTTTTGCGACAAGCCAAATCAACGGGGAAGCAGGATTCGCTTAACAAACTGCAGTAACTCGCTTAACAACTACGGCAAGAAAGGTGGTAAAATGGATCAAACCTCAATTGTCTCACTTAGCAATGGAAATTTTGGGCTCAGTTGTGCTTGTAAGTTGAGGACTGCTAGTACTGTTGATCATAGTCAAGTATTCCCGGAAGCCTGAAATGTCACTTTCTACTAGGGCTTTTTTTCTCATAGAACGCTCAGAACGGAGTTCCAGCACCTTTTTTGGATGGAGCCTTGTAGGGTAGGCAAGGTGGGTTGTACGACATGTGTGAGTTCCGGCACCTTTTTCTTTTACAAAAAAAGCACTGCTTTCTACGCATCAAAAGGTTTAATTTGATTGGTTAACAAGCACAGAACAAGGGCTGCTTAACCTGTCCAGTTAGCAATCAGGAGAAAAAATAAGTAACCTAATAGGAGCAAAGGATCAATTCTGCTTTTTTTTAAAAAAACTGCAGGCATCTTTATGCAAAAAGATCATTATTTAAAGCTGTTTATGCTCCCGTTTTGCTCACTGCGGGAACCAGGAGTGTTTTGTCCATGTGTTGCTTTGTAAATCTCTCCTGGGAGATGATGCATCCTTGCCTAGACAAATGGTTTCTGTTGAAAGAACTAATAATATTAACATTTTAACAAGGTTTGGACAATTTGTGATTTTGCTTGGCTGTGGCTTAGCTTTGACCCAAGTATTGTGGGTTTGCAAACCACAATTTGTCATTTACTGAGCAGAGTGTGTATGCAGCTAGTTGTAGTTTATTTAATCGACCAGGAGTAATCGCATCAAGATTTGAAGTGTTGTAGAGATTCAGCCAATATTTGACTGGTATTTTTATTTGACTGGTATTTTTTCCAGTCATTCAAAAGCCTTGCCAAGGAATGAGGACAAAAGTGACTAAAACCTCCAAAATCAAAAGAATGGCTATATAAGTACCTAATTTTTCAAACTTTGGTGCATTCATTGCTCTGTCTAGAGATTCTAGACAAGCGTTTCTCAACTTGGCCACTTCAGGTGGTGTGAATTTCAACACCCAGAATTCCCCAGCCAGCCATGCTGGTGAAGAATTCTGGGAGTTGAAGTCCATGCCTCTTAAAGTCAGGATGACTCAGAAAAGTATAATAAAAGTTATTACATGCATGGTAAACTGCAATAAATTCACTGGAAGCATTAACATTTAGTAGATGTACATTAGTCACAATTTTAACACACAGCCCGCACTTAAATCTGCTGATGCGATGCTGCTGTTGGGAAGTGGGTTGGAATTTGACTGGTGATATTATACAGGCAAGGGACGCAGTGGCTCAGTGGGTTAGGACGCTGAGCTTGTCGATCAGAAGGTCGACAGTTTGGCGGGTCGAATCCCGGGTGCCGTGTAACAGAGTGAGCGTCTGTTTCACGTCCCAGCTTCTGCCAACCTAGCAGTTTGAAAGCACGTAAAAATGCAAGTAGAAAAATAGGGACCACTACGGTGGGAAGATAACAGCGTTCCATGCGCCTTTGGCGTCTAGTCATGCCAGCCACATGACCATGGAGATATCCTTGGACAAGCGCTGGCTCTTCGGCTATGAAACGGAGATGAGCACCGGCCCCTAGAGTTGGAAACGACTAGCATGCATGTGCGGGGGAACCTTTACTTTTTTTACTATACAGGCAGTCCTTGACTTACAACCACTCATTTAGTGACCGTTTAAAGTTACGGTAGTACTGAATAAAGTCACATGACTGTTTTTCACACTTACAACCATTGCAGCATCCCCATGGTCACATGACTGAAATTCAGACACTTGGCAACTGGTTCATATTTATGACAGTTGCATTATCCTGGGGTCATTTTTTGGTGACCTTCTGACAAGCAAAGCTAGGGAAGTCAGATTCACTTCACAACTGTCTTACTAACTCAGCAACTGCACTTCACTGAGGCAAGAAGGTGGTAAAATGGGACAAACTTCAAATTAATAACTATCATGTTTAGCAGCAGAAATTTTGGACTCCATTGTGATCGTCAGTGGAGGATTACCTGTACCAGCTTTCCTTACCTTCTTGTTGGCTGTCTTGTTCAAGTAATAATCTCGTGATGGTAGAAATAGGCCAGACTGATCCACCTGCCACAGGTAAAAAGGAATAAGTTCAATCCAGAAGTCAGACTGTCCTTCTACTAACTTGTACCTCTCTATATTACAGGGAAGGGACGCGGTGGCTCAGTGGGTTAGGATGCTGAGCTTGTCGATCAGAAGGTCGGCAGTTTGGCGGGTCAAATCCCGAGTGCCGCATAACAGAGTGAGCGCCTGTCACTCGTCCCAGCTTCTGCCAACCTAGCAGTTCGAAAGCACGTAAAAATGCAAGTAGAAAAATAGGGACCACTCCGGTGGGAAGGTAACAGCGTTCCGTGCGCCTTTGGCGTCTAGTGATGCCGGCCACATGACCACGGAGACGTCCTCGGACAAGCGCTGGCTCTTCGGCTTTGAAACGGAGATGAGCACTGGCCCCTAGAGTCGGAAACGACTAGCATGCATGTGCGGGGGAACCTTTACCTTTATATTACAGGGCTTTTCAACCTTTTCACCCACTGTACCACTTTTAGGATATGGCAACATCTGAGTATCACCAGTCGCCTAGCAAGGTGTCAACTTGACGACCAAAAAAAAAAAAAATGAAAAAACTGATGAAATACAGGTGGTCCTCGACTTACAACAGTTCGCTTAGGGGCTGTTCGAAGTTACAATGGCACTGAAAAAAATGCCCCCCAAGCCATAGCCGAGCAAGACACCTGCCTGCCCGCCCGGCGGCGCTCTTCCTCCTGTCCGAGGTTTTCATTGTTGTGAGCATTTCTGTTGAGGATTGGCAGCAGTGGTGGGGTGGGGGGTGTTTGGTTTTTATTCCCCCCGTTTGCTGGGTGGTTGCGGCAGGCTTTGGTCACTTCACATGACCCTGGGACACTGTGACCGTCATAAATATGAATCAGTTGCCAAGCATCTGAATGTAAATCACAAGACCCTGGAGATGCTGCAAGATTCCAGCTGATTGGCGCTTCTTCTAGGCTCAGCAGAAGCACCAGGATCAGCACCGAGCTCCAGCTGGATCCTGGCGCTGATCCTGGCGCTTCCCCTGAGCCCTGACAGCCCTGCAGCTCCAGCCGTCTCTCACTCAGGCTTGTGCGGTGCTGCCACCGGTTCAGCTCATTCCTCTCCCCCGCTACCACCTTTCTAGGATGGTCGTGTACCACCTGCCAGGTGCCAATGTATCACAGGTGGTACCTGTACCACTGGTTGAAAAGCCCGGGACTATAAAACAGCCAGAAAAAGCATCCTGTACCTAGCTCCCCATAGCTACATAAAAAAAGGGCATTACAAGTAGTCCTTGACTTACAACCATTCATTTAGTGACCATTCCAAGTTATAACAGCACTGGAAAAAGTTCCTTGTGGCTATTTTTCACACTTACAACCATTGCAGCATCCACATGGTCACATGATCAAAATTTGGATGCTTGGCAACTAGCTCCTATAAATATGAGAGTTGCAGTGTCCCAGGGTCACGTGATCATCTTTTGTGATCTTCTGACAAGCAAAATCAATGGGGAAGCCAGATTCACTTAACAACTGTGGCAAAAAAGATAGCAAAAATGGGATAAAATTCACTTAAGAAATGTCTCGCTTTGCAAGATCAATTTGGGACTCAACTGTGGTCGTATGTCGAGGGCTACCTGTATGGACTTCAAAATAAACTGAGGGCTCCAGAACAATTTCAGAGCTCCTGACCTGGTTCTCATTGGGAACCAGTTTCTGCGTTGTAACCTTGGTGCCGGTGGTAGAAATTCATGAATATTCCCTGCGTTATATTTTGCATATAAATGGAAATTGCTTTCCTTCTTTGGATTAAAAATCTTAAGGAAGGATGGAAGAGTCTTCTGCCTAGGTTGAGTTCCCAAACTCAATGAGAACTGAGCCTTTCTGACTTAGCATCCTTAAAATGTGTTGGCACAGCCTTATGTAACAACCATGGCCATGACTTATAGTCCAGCACATCTTTAAATCCTTACTCCTAATTGAAATTACAGAGCAGGGGGTGTTCAAAATGTGACAATGTTAAGACTTGTGGACTTCAACTCCCAGAATTCCCTAGCCATTCATGCTGGCTGGAAAATTCTGGGATTTGAAGCCCGCAAGTCTTAACGTTGCCAAGATTGGACCCCGCCCCCTGTTACAAAGGTTAAGAACACTAGTCTACTCACAGTACTGTAAATCTGGTGAGATCAAGCTGAGAGTGATGCGAGCCGTTCCCTCTATAAATCATGCAGACTTGCTATTGCAACAGGTGGGAAGACAGGGTTACCTGGATGATGTTGCTATTGGAGCTTTTAGAATCAGGTCCCACAAAAACAGTGAAGAATGGAGAAGCACGATACGTTGCAGAGACCAATTTCAAAATGTCCATGAAGTTGGTCTGGTTCCAGGAGCCAGTGACATTCCAGCCACCAATCTGAGAAAGCAGCAAGTTTAAATTTCAAAATCATAGAACACTCATGGCTTTTGTTAAAATCCATTTTAATCCATTGCAGCCAGAAGTCATAGGGGAAAAAAAGTCAAGCCAAGTCAAATGAAGTCACACACTCTAGAAAGAGTACAGAGAAGAGCAACAAAGATGATTAAGGGACTGGATGATAAAACATAAAGAACGGTTGCTGGAACTGGGAATGTGTAGTTTAATGAAGAGAAGGACGAGGGGGGACATGATAGCAGTCTTCCAGTATCTCAGGGGCTGCCCCAAAGAAGAGAGAGTCAAGCTCTTCTCCAAAGCACCAGAAGGCAGGACAAGAAGCAGCGGATGGAAACTAACCAAAGAGAGAAGCAACCAAGAACTGAGGAGAAATTTCCTGACAGTGAGAACAATTAATCAGTGGTACAACCTGCCTCCAGAAGGTGTGAATGCTCCAGTACTGGAAGTTTTTAAGAAGAGACTGGATAGCAATTTGTGTGAAATGGCCTAGGGTATTCCTGCATGAGCAGGGGGTTGGACTAGATGACCTCCAAGATCGCTTCCAACTTTGTTATTCTGTTATTCATGCATAGATGCTTGAAATGTTTTCTGTTCGTGTACCAGGAATCCACATTTTATTTGGTATTTATCTTCTCATTAGTGTTTGCTCATATTTTCAAACCCTTTCCTGGAATCTTAAAATGTAAGAACCCAGGCAGGATCTAGGACAGGGGTAGGAAACCTTGGCTCTTTTATGACTCGTGGACTTCAACTCCCAGAATTCCTCAGCCAGCACTGCTCAGCTTGGAAACCTCTCCCTTTCCCCTCAGAGTGGCTGGCTCAGGAATTCTGGGAGTTGAAGTCCACGAGTCATGAAGGGGCCTAGGCCTAGGCCAAGGGTAGGCAACCTTGGCTCTTTTATGACTCGTGGACTTCAACTCCCAGAATTCCTGAGCCAGCACGGCTCAGCTTGGAAACCTCTCCCTTTCTCCTCAGCATGGCTGGCTGAGGAATTCTGGGAATTGAAATCCATGAGTCATAAAAGAGCCAAGGTTGCCTACCCCTGGTCTAGGAAATGTTCAGATCTTCAAGACAGCTTAGTTTTATTGATCAAATTTGAAAATAAGAGAAGAAACAGATTTTACTCCATCCTGATAAACTTGAGGGAAAGATTTTAAATCCAATGAGCTGACTGGAGTTAACTGGATTTTTATTGGTGCGATTCATATAATTGAATGAAAGCTTTAATGTAGTTTTGTGTTTTGGGTTCTGGATTTAAAATGAAGGGGTTTTTTTTTCTCCCTTTCTATATAATATTTGAGTAATTTTTAAAGTTTGTAAAATATCCAAAACTAGAAAAAAAGTGTTTTCTCCCTTCAGGGTTAAAAAATTTGAAATAATATAGGAAATTCTTTTAATATAACTTATGACAGTTTATAAAGATTAATGAATAAACAGAAGCATATACTATTCCCCGTAGCAAGAAGAAGCAGAGATGGTTAAAATGACTCTTGTATCCAAAGAATATATTTAATTTTGTTTCTATTTGGAAATGGCTTAGCGGATTTTGTGCCTGCAATGGGGGAAAAAAATGAATCTTTGATTTTGTTTTTGCTGATTAGATAGGCTTGTTGCTAAAGAAATGGCTCGTGTATACTGTTGTGTAAAAGTAAAAAGCTGAAGTTGTCTTCTTCTGTGCTAAAGAGTTGGAAGTTGGTGCTTTTTTCTTTCATTTTTCTTCTTCCCATCGTATTTTCTCTCTTTTTTCTTTTTCCTTCCCTCACCCCTCCCGCAGTTTTCTATTTTTTAAATTTCTCTTCATATTTTATGCTTTGATAAATTAATAATAATGTTTTATAACAAAAAGACAGCTAGCTTTATATCTGATACTCTTCCATCTTTTGGCATGATCGTGGTCAGATTTTGGCTGAATATTCTCAGACGCCCAGAATTGGGGAATACAATCTTGGAATTGTCCTTGAAATAAAATGAGCTCCTGATCATCCTGTGGGCAGACAACCTGCTTTTCCTAAGTTTCAATATGATCAAAATGGTCGAGAAGGCCCAAATTGCCCATAAGAAAATCCACTAAAAGTTCAATTAAGGTTTAAGCTTCAGGACAAGGCACAGGTGCTTTTAGCTTGTTAAATTAATCCCAGGTGCACCCCAAGGCAAGGCAAAAGGTAGAAATATTATAGCTAAAAATGTATTGCTGAAAAGAGAAGGCACTCCTGGACCTACGACTGGTCATTTAGTGACTGTTCCGAGGTTCAACAGATCCCAAAAAAGATACTTACAAGCTGGATGCTAAGTTTTCACATACACACACACACACACACACACACACACACACAGGTTGGATCTGGTTAAGAACAAACTTTGCCCTCCACAGGTTGTATAGAATTAGTCCAATTCTACCCAGATTGGAGCCAGATCTTTCTTGAATGAGTGAATTAATCAAGTGACTAGCCATGGGCATAAGTCAGATTCTCCTCAAGAGAATGTGAGGAAAATGCTTTTAATATTCAAAACACTTCATAACTACTCCTAAGCAGATTCCTTTTATGAGCAGCTGCTTATTGTACTTAGACAATGCATCTACCTACTTTCATACAATTCCTGCTTGCAAAAAAAAAAAATATCGCTGAGAAGAGGTTGAAATAATATAGAAGTATAATATGGATGGGGTTTTTTTAACGTCCAGTGTCAAAGTAATTTGCATTCTTCAGCATCCTACTGTGAGCAACAGGCCACCCTGAATAAAAATCTGTTCACATCAGATTTTCTCTTCGTGAATTTTCTTCTTCTTTCTCCTAATCATGAGAGCAGGGGTGTTCAATCTTGCAACTTTAAGTCTTGGGGACTTCAATGCCCAGAATTCTCCAGCCAACATGCCTGGATGGGGAATTCTGGGAGTTGAAGTCCACAAGTCTTAAAGTCAGCAAAGTTGGATGCCCCTGAGCTAGTAAACCTTCTAACATTAAGGAAACCCATCAGCCAACCTAATTCTATACTGTCCTAAGTGAGGATATGTCTCCTCATTGTCTGAATGCCTGGACCCAGAGAATGACCAATCCATTAGTATCATAGCTTCTCCACCACCTAGAAATAGAATAGAATAGAATAGAATAGAATAGAATAGGACAGAGCTGAAAGGACCCTTGGAGGTCATCTAGTCCAACCCCCTGCTCAGGCAGGAAACCCTATGCCATTTCAGACAAATGGGTGTCCAATCTCTTCTTAAAAACTTCTAGTATTGGAGTATTCACAGCTTCTGGAGGCAGGTTGTTCCACTGATTAATTGTTCTCACTGTCAGGAAATTTCTCCTTAGTTCTAGATTGCTTTTCTCTTTGGTTAGTTTCCAGCCATTGCTTCTAGTCGTGCCTTCAGGTGCAGGACTAATCTAAGTCTTCAGAAACAGCTATCTAAAAGGTCAGCCTTATTAATCCAGGGCAAAGTTGGGGATTGCCCAACCTCACCAACGTTAAAAGTGATGGTTGAATACTAATAGTTGCAGCCTGAGACAACCCAGCTTGTAAATCACCGGGGCAGAGCTCTCCAGGGTGCTGAAATTATATAGTCCTCTTGAGGAGAAGACCATTTTTTATGCTTTTTCAATTCTCTGGTTGAATTGATCACAGCCACTTAACTGAATTAATTTATTTCGAGCAGAATACTGAACCTTAAATTAACCAAATAGCCTGGCTTCCTGCAACATAATAAAGCAGGGGGAAAAAAAGGAAGTTAAGACTAAGCAAGCTGAGCTACCATTAGGAGAATGAAGTTACCAGGTCCTTGTTGACCTAAAATTAAGCATTGTCAGAATCCATTTATATCACATTCATAAATGTATGTTTAAAACATTATCCCCCCCCCCATGGATTCTGCCATCTCCCGAGGAAGGAGGAGCATATGTGGATTCAGCCTGCCTTAGGTTATTTCAAAGATCAAGGGAAACTTTTGAACTGGGGGAACAAAAGGGAGGGTTAGAGAAGAAGGCATCTGGACTGTGTCTTCGTTTAATTCTGTAGAGGAAGAAGGCAATAACCATAAAGATTCAACGTTCCTTTTTTTTCCCCACGAAAGGGATGACACGAAGTAGAATGATGGGGGCTGACCAAATGGGGTTGAGGGAAGGGGGGTTGAACCGGGTACCCTTTACAAAATTTCAATTTGTAAAACAATACTAAGTCCTGTCTTGTATTTCCACAACCAAGCATGTCCTAGTAAAAATTCCTTTTGGACTAGAACTGACTCCAAGAGTTTTCTTTTCCTAAGACGTGGATTGGGGTGGGTCCTGACAAGCATGCTGGATGAACACAGGCAATAAGGGACACGAACTGATTGGCCGTCACTTTCTACATCAAACCCTCCAACCTTCCCAACAATGCCTGCTGTGCCCAGTTGACTCCGGAACTCACCTTCTGGATCAGATCAATCAGCGGCTGAGACCCCAGTTCCTCAATCTTCTGTTCTCTGAGGCAGGATAAGTAATAGCGCTGTGTCTTCCTTTCAGCCTCACTGCTGGAGTTAAAAGTGGCGTTTTCTGGAGAGAGGAGCACATGTGGATCAAGAAAGGATCGGACAGCTGGACAGATTGAGTCAGAGACAGGGATGTGACCGTCTCAAGGGATATGGCTAAAGATTGCATTTCCAGGTAGTCCTCGATTGATAGCCACAACTCAGCCCCAAATTTCCATGGGCAAGTGAGACAGCTGCTAGGTGAGCTTTGCCCCATCATGTGACCTTTCCTGCCACAATTGCTAAGTGAATCAATGCAGTTGTGAAGTTAGTAACGGTTGTAAAATGAATTTGGCTTCCCCACTGACTTTGCTTACCAGAAGATTACAAAAGGTGATCACATGACTCTGGGGTTCTGCAGCTGTCATAAACACAAGTTGCCAAACATCAAAATTTTGATCATGTGACCCTGGGGATGCTGCAATGGTCATAAGTGTGAAAAGCAATCATATCACTTTTTTGGTGCTGTCGTAATTTTGAATGGTCACTAAATGAATGGTTGGAGTCCTTAGCTTACCAAGACTTATTTAGCAACCATTCAAAGTTACAACAGCACTGAAAAAAATAACTTATGACCGGTTCTCATCCTTATGACTACTGCACCACCCCTCATGCTCATGTGAACAAATTTTGGGCAGTTAGCAACTGGCATGTATTTACAAAGTTTAGTCATGTGATCACCATTTGTGACTTTCCCAACCGGCTTCCAACAAGCAAAGTCAATGGGGAAAGTTGGGTTCACTTTACAACTGCAGCCTTTAATTAACCACTATGGCCAAAAAGGTCACAAAATCAGGCACTTAATGACCACCTTGCTTAGCAATGGAAATTCTGGTCCCAACTGTGGTCGTTAAATTGAAGACCACCTATAATTGGAAGCAGATTAACAGCCCATAAAGGCAACTCATCAACTTTCCTGACCATGAAAAGCTCTCAGTATATAAGCCCTTGATATATAAGATCCAATGACCATTGTTAAGATATTTAAACTAATAGTTGGAGTAGTGGGATTGTGTAGTGAGCCAGTTGTGGTTGATTGGTTGGAGAGTGCTGGCTCCTGCGTGAGGCAATCTGCACTGTGATTGGTTGCTGTGGGGCTGGAAGAGGCGTTTCCCTTTTTTCCTGCCTTTTTTCTTCTGTGTGCTCTGTGATTTACCTCATGATCCTCCTGTTTGCCTCACTATCTTATTGGCTATAAATATAGATGTAAAATATATTTATTTCTATAAAACTCCCAATCTCTTGTTGGGATCTCTGACTTCATTTGGACACCTGCTGCGCAATTCCCTGACTATGAAAAGCCCTCAGCATATAAGATTCAGTGCCCATTGTTCAGATATTTAAATTTAGCAGCTGGAGCAGTGAAAGGTTGTGCAGTGAGCCAGAACCCAGAGTTATAGCTGATTGGTTGGAGAGTGCTGTCTCCTGCATGAGGCCATCTGTGATTGGTTGATGGGGGTGCGGAGGGGGAGTTTCCCTTTTTTCCCGCCTTTTTTCTTCCGTGCGCCATGTTTGCTCTGTGATTTACCTCACAATATTCCTGTTTGCCTGACTATCTTACTGGCTGTAAATACAAATGTAAAATATATTTATTTACATCAAACTACAAGTTTGTGTCGGCGTCTCTGCCTTCACTTGGACACGGCTGTGCAATTCTCTGACCATGAAAAACCCTCACTATATAAGATCCAATGGCCATATTTTCCTCAGTCTAAATTTAGCCTTGCACTTCTCATCCTCCGAGGATAAAACAGTTGTGCTGGCATTCTCCATGTTCTTTCCTGTCTTCAACTCAAGACCCTTCTTTTCTTCCCAATGCTTCAGCTCTGAGGTGTCAAATGTTGGCCATTATCTTCAGATTCTTTAGCCACACGGATTCAGAACCTGCTTCTTTTGCTCAAGCTGAGACTCAGGAAGGGAGGAACCTCCTCCGATGGCTGTCTGTGGGCAGCCACATCTTACCCAACAGGTGCTTCATGATGGCCTGGTTTTGGTCCCAAATACTGTTGAAGGTGCTCCACTTGGAACGCCCATCTGGCAGTGGGTTCCGCTTGATCCATCCCCCACAGGCATACTGGTAAAAATCGTCACAGGGCTTGACGTCTGGATCCAGGGCTTCCAAGATCTTACCAGCTACAATGACGCAGGCTTCGGTAAGGCAAGTTGTATGTAAGGGATCTAGAAGAAACACACGGAGATTATGTCTATGGAGATTTTTAGTCACTGTTGTGAAGTGAGATATTTGTTTAAATGAGTTTTGGCCCCATTTTACAACCTTCCTTGCCACACTTCTTAAGTGAATTAAAGCGGTTGATAAGTTAGTAACCTGGTTGTCAAGTGAATCTGGCTTCCCCCCCATTGACTTTGCTTGTCAGAAGGTCGCAAAAGGGGATCACATGACCCTGGGACACAGCGACCGTCCTAAATATGAATCAGTTGTCAAGCATCCGAATTTTGATCACATGATCGTGGGGGTGCTGCAAAGGTTGTAACTGTGAAAAATGGTCATAAGTCAGTTTTTTCAGTGCTGTCGTAACTTTGAACAGTCACTAAATGAACTGTTGTAAGTTGAGGAGTACCTGTAGAGTCTGAAAACCAAAGAGAGGGAGCCATTTGTGGCCTTATACCACTTTAAACAAAGTCTGTCAATATATTTGCAGCATTAAATAAAAATGCCCAAGGGGAGATGAAACCTTTGTTAACCAAGAAACCTCTGTTTTGAGAACTCCTAACTAACCATGATCAAACATCAGTGTCTTAAAAGACAGACATAATTTCAAGATGAACAAAGAAGCCTGATGCAAAAGCCAACAACTGAAATTGATGCCACCTTAAGAGACGCCAAAAAAGACTTGACTCTAAGGGGTTTTTTGCCTAATGTGCACGTATGTTAACCCATAGTGTGTGTATCCACAGTATTACTATTTATCCCCTTTATTATTATTTTTTATTTCCCCATTATATGGGCCGTACACTTTAGGATAATTATTATTATTATATTCTGCTGTTTTCCAGGATACGCTGGGTACTTCTCTACCAGAGGCAAATTTCTTCTGTGTCTAACCACACTTGGCCAAATAAATAAACAAGTAAATTACAGACACAATTTAAAATGTCCACAAACTGACAAACAGTGGATAAACTTAGCACTAAAGCAGGGGTGTCAAACTCAATTTCACTGAGGGCCGCATCAGCATTGCGGTTGCCCTCAAGGGGCCGGGTGGGTGTGGCCTACTGGGTGGGCGTGGCTAGAGTGCGTATGGCCTAGTGGGTGGGCGTGGCCAGCTCTACATCATTCGCATGAAGGGTGCTTATGGGGGCCTGGGCAGGAGTGGGACAGATCTGAAGGTCTCTGGCAGAAGGAGGGTCTCTGGGCCAGGGCCAAGACAGTGGGGGCTGTTCCCTCACTGTTTCCAGGATGGCTTTGCGGGCCGCATGAAACCACTTCGCGGGCCTTGTGTTTGACATGTCTGCACTAAAGAAAGGCAGATGGCTTATTTGCCCAGTGATGTCGTGCTGCAGAGAATCAGCTAGCTTCTTTATTCATTAATTACTAGGAATTGTCTTTCAGCTTCTTGCAGGAGGCACAAACCATCCTTTGTTAGTACAGGCTTCAAAAATCCAGCAATCGCTCTGGCTTTCTGTAGAGATATGAAACCATATACAATAAACGCTGCAGGGATTTTCACAAGCAGAAAGACAGGCATAGATGGTGGGGGCAGTCTGCTTTGTACAAAAAAAGGAAGGCCAGCAAATAGCAATAGCACTTGGACTCATCCAGGTAGTCCTTGACTTACGACCACAACTGAGCCCAAAATTTCTACTGCTAACCGAGACATTTGTTAAGCAAATTTTGCCCCAATTTACAACCTTTCTCGCTATACTTGTTAAGTGAATTATTGCAGTTGCCAGGTTAGTAACATGCTGTTAAGTGAATCTGGCTTCCCACTGACTTTGCTTGTCAGAAAATCGCAAAAGGGGATCACATGACCCCAGGACACTGCAACCGTCATAAATAGGAGTCAGTTGCCAAGCGTCTGGGTTTTGTTCACGTGACTATGGGGATGTTCCAACGGTCGTAACTGTGAAAAACGGTCCTAAGTCATTTTTTTCAGGGCTGTTGTAACTAAGTGAACTGTTGTAAATTGAGGTCTACCTGTATGCCACTCCATAGCGTTTTTACAGCACTCTTTGAGTGGTTTATAAATATCAGCATATTGGTTCCAACCACCTGGGTCCTCATTTTACCGAACTCAGAAGGATGGAAAGCTGAGTCAACCTTGAGCCGGTCAGGATCAAACTCCAGGCTGTGGCCAGAGTCAGCCTGCAATACTCCATTCTAACCACTGCACCACCACTGTCAGTAATAAAACAGTCTCTCCCTGAGAACTGGGCTACTGGGGCTAAGCAAAAAACCTGAACCATGGTTAGCTTTCAAGATACCTTTAGGTAAGGATGAAATCAGACCATTCACAAAAGAAAACTTCAAACTTATCCTGTTCCTTGCCTCTTTATTACCATCTTTGCAAACACATGGAGCAGAGGCTTGGGGATTATTTCTAAAAAGTTCAAAACTTAGCACAGGTCCTGTAAAACAGGAGAAAGCCGCAACCCCCCCACACACACATTTTATAAAAAGATGAGAGAAGGACGATTTAATAGTTTGTAGTGTTTTGTACTCAAATATATAAATAAATATTTATATTGATATATTTGTAGTTGTTTTGATATTCCTGTGTTTTATGGTATAGCAAGCCATTCAGAGTCACCCCGAACTGCAAGATGGGCAGCGCTGAAATTTAATAAAGAAATAAACCTGAATTTAAAGCGCTTATTACCGCTAACAGGAGCAGAAGTAGGGGGTATTATGCAGGATGCGCCTTGGATGACAGGCGTAATGGCGATCACATAATCCCAGGACAACGCAAGCGTCACAAATACGAGGCAGTTGCCAAGTGCCTGAATTTGCACCACGTGACCTTGGGGAGGCTGCAATGGTCATAAGTATGAAGAACGGTCGTACGTCACTTTTAGTGCTGTTGTCTAACTTCGAACGGTCACCAAACATATGCTTGTAAGGGTGTGTGTGTATGTGTGTGTGTGTGTGTGTGTGTGTGTGTCCTTGGTGCTCTCTGAGCCTGCTTGTTCTCTTACAGACGTTTCATTACCTTAACCAGGTAACACCAGCAGTGGGAGGGCTACCTGCCAAACCATAAGGCACGGCTCAGATGGAAAGGAAGAGGGGTGCTGTGAAGGCACAACAGAGGCTCCTTGGGAGAAACAACATGTGAACGAACAACTTCTGAAGCCACATTTTGTCTCCTAAACAGCCCCCACCTCTCCTGCTCCTGGCGAGGGAGGGTGAATACGTTAGAGTGAAAGGGATGTTTGTGTGTGTGAGTGGGTGAGTGTGTGTACATATGTGTGTGTGTGTGTGTATACACGTGTGAAAGAGCTTAAGCAGAACTTGGCTGGGTTGTGCTCAATACAGCCGGGGGCCTAACAAAGAACTCTTTGTGTGCAGTCTTGTCATTAAGTGTGGATTACCCGCTCATCTTCGATGGCTGGGAGGCTATTACCTCACTGAAAACGGTGTGAGTGTGTCCCCCACACTGGTTCCCAGCCATCTTGAAAGGCCTCTTGAAAGCTGTTCCTGAGCCCTGAAGCACAGGGCCTCAACGGAAGCCCCAAGGAGGCAGATTCATCGTCAGACAGATATTCTGTTTGCAGCCCTTTGCTTTCCCCTGCCTACGGCTCTCAAATGCTCCTTTGCTGCACTGCGAATGGGGGCTTCCCGTTACGCCATCAGCAACACCAGCCCTGGCCAAGATCTGATGGAAAAGGAGCATGCAGGTAGTCCTCGACATACAGTGGTTCATTTAGCGACCCTTCGAAGTTAGCAAAGCAGTCGGAAAAGTCACGCGTGGCTGCTGTTCAGACGATCATCGTTGCGGCCCCGCGAGTCACGTGATCAAAATTCAGAGGCTTGGCAACGGGTTCATATTTATGACGGCTGCCGTGTCCTGGGCTCATGGGATCATCTTTTGCGACCTTCTGGCGAGCAAAGTCAAAGGGGAAGTCAGGTGCACTTCACGACGATGTTGCTAACTCAGCAGCTGTAGTGATTCACTTAACAACGGTGCAAGAAAGGTTGTAAAATGGGACAAAAGCTCTGCTGGCCCACGGAAATGTGACAGTCGAGGACTAGCTGTGCTTCTCTGTCATCCACAAGCCGTTTCGCCAGTACATAGATCGGTGGTCAGCTGAATGGACTCTACCAATGGAAAAAGTTTCCAGGTTTTTTTCGTTCTGTACTTTCCCTGCTCTGGCATGTCCCTTCTAAGCAGGATCAGAATATTTGGGTGCTCTGGATGCTCCAGTCTGAAGGAGAGATACAGGTAGTCCTCCACTTATGACCACAATCGCGCCCAAAATTCCCATTGCTAAGCGAGACGGTGGTGAAGCGGATTTCTGCCCCACTTTACGACGTTTCTTGCCACGGTTGTTTAGCGATTTAGTGCAGTTGTTCAATTAGCAACACGGTTCTTCAGGGAATCCGCCTTCCCCGTTGACTTTGCTTGTCCGAGGGTCACAAAAGGGGATGGCACGGCCCCAGGACTCTGCAATGGTCGTAAATAGGAGTCGCCAAGCATCTGGATTTTGATCACGTGACCATGGGGATGCTGCAAAGGGGGAACAGTGGTCATAAGGCACTTTTTTTCAGTCCAGGTAACTAAACGAATGGTTGTTAAGCCGAGGACTGCCTGCAGAAGGGAGAACGTGGTCCGTGATAAGGTGGCCAAAGCTGCCGCTGGCCTTGACCTACCTTTACTGTACTGGATGGCCATGGCTATGATTGTACTCAGAAGCAGAACAGCCACAAAGAGAGAAATCACCCAGAAGACCAACTTCAGCTGGATTTGGGAGCCAAGGCGACTCAGCAAAAGGCCATCACCTTTTCGGAAGCCCACCTCGAAAGTCGAAGAAGCGACAAGAACCAAAGAGCAAAGAGAAAAGAAATGGGAGATGGAATGTATAATTAAAGTACCGGTCTACTAACATGTTTCAGTGTTGCTCACCCTTAGCAACTTTCAGACGAGTGGACTTCAACTCCCAGAATTCCCCACCCACCTTAAAGTTGCCCAGGTTGAGAAACACTGACATACTTCATCCACCAGGCTAAGCTGTGGTTTCTTTGTTTTTCAATCGCTGTTGGACTGAAATGTTCCGGATTTAAATTTAAATTTAAATCTGTATCCTCCCAATATATCCAGTCCAAACACATCACTGATAATCGTAGTTCTGAATAACAGGCCAAGGCTAAGCCAAGCATCACACAAGCTTTATTAGGGCTTCTTAAGACCTAGAAACCCGATCAGGGATTGACAGGGTACAGGTAGTCCTCAACTTACAACCATTTGCTTAGTGACTGTTTGGAGTTACAACAGCAATGAGAAAAGGGACTTGTGACCATTGTCAAACTTATGCCCACTGCTGCATCCCCGTGGTCACATGATCAGAATTCAAGTGCTTGGCAACTGGCATGTATTTATTATTTATTTATTTATTTATTTAATTATATTTATATACCGCCCTACTCCCGAAGGACTCAGGGCGGTGTACAGGGCAATAAATATACAATATACAAAAATTAAAAAATTAAAAAAGAATTAAACATGCCCAAATAAAATGCAGATATTAAAAAAACCCCATCCCTTATCAGGCCAGGCCGGCTTGTATGAATAAAAGCGTCTTCAAACCACGACGGAAGGAGCGAAGGTCGGGCGCCATCCGGAGCTCAACCGGCAGCTGATTCCATAGCTCCGGGGCGCCCACAGAGAAGGATCTCCCCCTGGGGGCCACCAATCGACATTCTCTGATCGGTGGCACCCTGAGGAGACCCTCTCTGTGGGAACGCACAGGGCGGAGGGAAGTTGACGCCGGCAGCAGGTGGTCCCTAAGGTACTCCGGACCCGTGCCATGAAGGGCCTTGAACACCATTACCAGTACCTTGAATCTCACCCGGAAGACAACTGGCAACCAATGCAGCTCACGGAGCAAAGGTGTTGCATGGGAGTATCGGGAGACTCCCAACACAACTCTCGCGGCTGCATTCTGTACCAGTTGGAGCCTCCGAGTGGTCTTCAAGGGCAGCCCCATGTAGAGAGCATTGCAGTAGTCAAGACGAGAGGTCACGAGCGCATGAGTGACCGTACACAGAGCATCCCGGTCAAGATAGGGCCGCAACTGATGCACCAGGCGAACCTGGGCGAAAGCCCCCCTAGTCACAGCCACCATGTGTTCCTCCATAGTAAGCTGTGAGTCCAGGAGGACTCCCAAGTTGCGAGCCCTATCTACGGGGGGTAATAATTCACCCCCCATAGAAAGAGATGGAATATTCTGAATATCCCGGGATGCAGGTATGCACAGCCACTCAGTCTTGTCGGGGTTGAGCTGAAGTCTGTTACTCCCCATCCAGACCCGGACCGCCTCCAGGCAACGGGACATCACGTCGAGGGCATCACTGGGGTGGTTTGGGGTAGAAAGAAAAAGCTGGGTATCATCAGCATATTGATGATACCCAACTCCAAAACCACGAATGATCTCACCCAGCGGTTTCATATAGATGTTGAACAGGAGAGGCGAGAGGACCGACCCCTGAGGAACTCCACAAACGAGAGACCTCAAGGTCAACCTCTGTCCCCCTGCCAACACCGACTGCGAGCGTCCCAAGAGATAGGAGGAGAACCACCGTAAAACTGTGCCTCCCACTCCCAATCCCCTGAGACGCCGCAGCAAGATACCATGGTCGATGGTATCGAAAGCCGCTGAGAGGTCTAATAGGACTAGGACAGAGGAAAATCCCCTGTCCCGTGCCCTCCAGAGATCATTCACCAGAGCGACCAATGCCGTCTCCGTGCTGTACCCGGGCCTGAAACCCGATTGGTACGGGTCTAGATAATCCGCTTCATCCAGGGCCAGAGGGAGCTGATGTGCCACCACACTCTTGACAACCTTCGCGAGAAAACGAAGGTTGGAGACCGGACGGAAGTTATTCAACACAGCCGGGTCCAAGGCAGGCTTCTTGAGGAGGGGTCTCACCACCGCCTCTTTCAGGACGGCGGGGAAACTACCCTCACTCAAAGAAGCAGATATAACCGCCTGGAGCCAGCCTCGTGTCCCCTCCCGAGCCGCATAAACCAGCCAGGAGGGGCACGGATCCAATAAACATGTGGTGGAACTCAGCCTCCCCATGATCCTGTCCACTTCCTCCGGAGTAACAGAGTCAAACTCCTCCCAACAACAAGAACGCTCGTGTCCTGCTCGTCAGGCTCTGCCCAGTCAGAGTCCAGACCGGTCCGAATCCGAGCGATTTTGTCCGACAGATACTGGTTAAACTCCTCGGCGCGACCCTGCAAGGGATCTTCTCTCACCTCCTGATTAAGGAGGGATCGAGTCACCCTAAACAAGGCGGCCGGGCGATTATCTGCGGACGCGATAAGGGCAGCGAAGTGATTAGACCTCGCCTCCCTTATCGCTGCGAGATAAGACCTAGTATAGGATCTTAGTCGCAATCGGTCGGATTCGGATCGGCTGGATCTCCAACAGCTCTCTAGGCCCCGTCTCCGACGCTTCATCTCCCGAAGCTCCACGGAAAACCATGGGGCTCGATGAGACCTGCACCGGGTCAGGGGCCGCAGGGGTACAACTCGGTCCAGAGCCTCAGTGGCTGCCCTTTCCCAGGCTTCCACTAGGGCATCTGCGGAGTTGTGAGCAGAGGAGGCAGGTGGGGACCCCAGCGCAGCCTGGAACCTCTCAGGGTCCATTAAGCGTCTGGGGCGGTACCATTTAATAGGTTCCACACACCCACGGTGGGGGGTGGCGAAGCGGAAGACCAGCCGCAGGAGATGATGATCGGTCCATGACTGTTCTACTGTCCCGGGGTCATGTGATCACCATGTGTGACCTTTCCAACTGGCTTTGGGCAAGCAAAATCAACAGGGAGGCTGTATTCGCTGAATGAATGCATCATTCACTTAAGAACCGCAGTGATTCGCTTAACAACTGTGTCACAAAAGATTGTAAAACGGAGCAAAACTCATTTAACAACTGCTTTTCTGAGCAGCAGAAATTTTGGGCTCAGTTATGGTTGCACATTGAGGACTACCTGTATTTTGCTGCCACCTACGTTTTTGCCAAATGTAGCTTTACGCTTCGTAAAAGCAGTACAGGTAGTCCTTGACTTAGGACCACAGCTGAGCCCAGAAATTACGTTGCTATAAGTGAAAAATTTGTTAAAGTGAGATTTGCTCCATTTTACGACCTTTCTTGCCACGGTTGTTAAGTGAATCGCTGCAGTTGTTAAGTTAGCAACGTGGTTGTTAAGTGCATCTGGCTTTTCCCCCACTGACTTTGCTTGTCAGAAGGATGCAAAAGGGGATCACGTGACACACACCCCAAGGGACACTGCAACGGTCATAAATATGAACCAATTGTCAAGCGTCCGAATGTAAATCATAGGACCGTGGGGATGCTACAACGGTCGTAAGTGTGAAAAATGGTCATAAGTCACTTTTTCCAGTGGGCCTTGTAGCTTCAAACAGTCACTGTCATAAGTCGAGGAGAGGCTGTCATAAGTCGAGGAGAGGCTTCTCACCCTTAGTGAAATTCTAGGTTGCATTTTTTTTTTAAGCTCAAATGCAGGGCTTTTTTTGTCATAGAACGCTCAGAACGGAGTTCCGGCACCTTTTTTGGATGGAGCCTTGTAGGGTAGGCAAGGCGGGTTGTATGACGTGTGAGTTCCGGCACCTTTTTCTTTTACAAAAAAAGCACTGCTCCAATGATTTGTCCTGTTGCCTTTAAACCGCTTAGCCCAAAGGGCAAAAGGCTTGATATGTTTAGCTTCCCTTTTAATCATGTCATGCTGAACCCAGCCGCATCAGAAATGAAACTTCTGCCACTGGCAATAGAGAATTATGTCTGCCCCATAAAACAATTCTTGCTAAGGGGATAAAGTCACAGTCGTAAATTGGGTGACTTCAGAGGCCAGTCAAGGATTTGAGCAAAGCTCGTGTCCTTTATGCAAGCTTTTTTGAACAAGCTATTCTTAACTCTCTTTCGACCCCTTCCATCCATGCTTTACCAGGCTTTTAATGCTGCAATTATGTCGGCAGTCCAGCCAGTGATGGGTTTATTACTTTAATACAATCATTGTGTTGCCAAGCAGCATCAGAGGCACTTCTGAGAAGACAGGGGATGTATAAAGATCACACTGCAGCGACATAGCAGCCTCTCAGGCTGTTGGGGGGTGGGTGTCAAAGCCCTGAAGTGCAGATAGTCCTCGAACCACATGACGACCACAAGGGAGTGCAACATTTCAATTGCTACGCAAGAGAGTTGTTAAACGAGTTGAGCCCCATTTTACGATCTCTTTTCCCACAGTTGTGAAGCGAATCCCCGCAATTCTTAAGTGAATCATGCAGTCGTTAAACGAATCTGGCCTCCCCTCATTGACTTTGCTGCTTGGAAGCCAGAGGGGAAGGTCACAAAGGGTGATCCCGTGACCCCGGGATGCTGCCACTTTCCTAAATACCAGCCAGTTGCCCAGTGCCCGAGTTCTGATCATGGGGCGGCTGCAACGGTTGCAGTTGTTAGTTTAGTAACATGCTATTAAGTGAATCTGGCTTCCCACTGACTTTGCTTGTCAGAAAATTGCAAAAGGGGATCACATGACCCCAGGACACTGCAACCGTCATAAATAGGAGTCAGTTGCCAAGCGTCTGGATTTTGTTCACATTGACTATGGGGATGTTCCAATGGTCGTAACTGTGAAAAACGGTCCTAAGTCATTTTTTCAGGGCTGTTGTAACTAAGTGAACTGTTGTAAATTGAGGTCTACCTGTATGCCACTCCATAGCGTTTTTACAGCACTCTTTGAGTGGTTTATAAATATCAGCATATTAGTCCCAGCCATCTGGGTCCTCATTTTACCGACCTCAGAAGGATGGAAAGCTGAGTCAACCTTGAGCTGGTCAGGATCAAACTCCGGGCTGTGGCCAGAGTCAGCCTGCAATACTCCATTCTAACCACTGCACCACTACTGTTAGTAATAAAACAGTCTCTCCCTGAGAACCGGGCTACTAGGGCTAAGTGTAAAAAACAGCCACCAGTCACTTTTTTCCCTGCCGTTGCAACTTTGAACTGTCACTAAATGAATGGTTGTAAGTTGAGGCTGTACCTTCCACCATTCGCCCTACCTCTATGCTGTCCGGAGAGGTGTTGCTCCCGTCCCCGGGGGCATCCAGAACTTCATCTTCTTGAAACATCGCTCGCTTATACTCCGCCATCTGAAGGGAGGAAAAACGTGAGAATAACGCTGTGGCGTTAAATAAATAAATAAATAAATAAAACCATAAATAAATAAAACCATAAATAAATAAATAAAACCATTCCAGTCTCAGTCAAACCCATGCAGATCCTATCCTGTAACTGCCAACGGGAAGAGATTTGGAAAAGCATAGGAAATAGCCCCTATTTTCCAAGGGAACCATGGGAATTGTAGTTTGATAGGCAAACTCTCTGTAGGTAGGCAGTCCTTGACTTACCACCACGTTAGTGCTTATGGACGGTTCGAAGTTTTACAAGGGGACTGAAAAAGGTGACTTACGACCGGTTTTCACACTTAACGACCGTTGGAGCATCCCCAAGGTCATGAGATCAAAATTCAGGGCCTTGGCAGCCAGCATGTATTTATGACAGTTTGCCCTGTCCTGGGATCGCGTGATCATCATTTGTCACCTTCTCAGCCGGCTTCCGACAAGCAGGGTCAGTGTGGGAAGCCAGGTTCACTTAGCAACCATCATGATTCACTGATCAATTGCAGTGATTTGCTTAACAATTGTGGCAAGAAAGGTTGCAAAATGGGGCAGAACCCAACTGACAACTGTCCTGCTTAGCAACAAAAATCTTGGGCTCAGAAGTGGTTGTAAATTGAGGACCACCTGTATTCCTAGCACAGAATCCATTTTAAACTAGACCGGTATTACTTTTATATTCAGAAGAGGGGGTTGGTTAATACTGACAATTGTTGTTGTTCTTGTTTAGGAAATTTGAGGCTTGACTGTGGTCATAAGTTGAGGACCACCTGTAGGTGGAAAAAAAAATGCCAAATCCAGTCTAACAATCTGGCTGAATGTGCGACCAACCTTAATAAATAATAAATCCCTGAAACTGTTGTCCTTGAAAGAGATAATTTAGAGAAAGGCGACATTTTTCTACAGCGCAAAGAATCATCACCTATGTTCATCCAACCATAATTCTGTGCAGATGCAGCTTTTCCCAGACATGAGAATGCAGAGAAGGAAAAGAATGCAAAGCTCCAACTTCTGCCTAATGTCACTTTTAAAACGGAAATTCTATTTTAAGAATGGCGATTCTAGTTCTGCAAGAGGAAGAAGGAAAGGGAAGAACAGCAGGACAGCCAGAAGCAGGATGGATAGACTCAGTTCGAGCGCCAATGAATTTCCCCCTTGGGAGCCTTGAAAGAACAGCTTAGAGTTCGATCATCCTGCAGAAAAAAAATCGGTGTGGTTGCTAGGAGTCAAAAGCAATTTCACAGCACATGATTAATTTTTAAAAATGCTATGGAAGAGATAGCTGGGGCACACAGTCATCCATTCCCTGGTGTGTGTAGCCAAAGTGGTGTGTGTAGCCAAATATTACAAGGAATATTTTCACCCTTTTTAAAAATAATAATAATAATAATAATTCACGCTACAGTTCTGTTTTCTTGATGGAAAGTGCATGCGCTTTTTTTTTTTAAGGCACAGTCTTCTAATGTGAAACAAGCTGCAACAGGTAGCTCTCAACTTTCAACCGTTTGCTAAGCAACCATTCGAAGTTACAATGGCACGGAGGGAGGGAGGGAGGGAGGGAGGAAGGAAGGAAGAAAGGAAGGAAGGAAGGAAGGAAGGAAGGAAGGAAGATATATTCCAGGAAAGCTGGCTGAAGGGAGAACAGGAAAATGTGGAACTCATTTTGAATTGCATTTACTGTCATTTATTGTCAATCAATTTCCTATAGGAAGGAGGTACAGAAAACCCACTTGTTCTTTTTTATGAACATGAATTGAATAACCCTCACCTTTCTTTAAGCTCCTTGGTCTTTCCACACAATTCCCACCCACCCACCCACCCCACACACACGATTTTTAATTATTTTAGTATAGTGGAAGTATTAAAAGTCACCCCTTTAAAATAAGAGAGCAAAGGATGTCTCAATTATTTGCATGTTTCACCATTATCTCAACCTCTGGCGTGGAGATTCTTCCTTCCCTAGTGCAGCTCCTATATTTAGAAAGGATTACGGGCTCCGATTCCTTGCTCTGATCTGCCCAATTCGGTTTGTCAGACAGAAATCATTCAAGATAGATTCAGTGTGGCCCTCAGTCACTAATACTATTTGTTATCAATCGTTTCCAGGAAGCAAACTGACTAAGTAAACAGAGAAAGTTAAGGGGATCTGGTTCAACCAGTACGGCAGGCAAACTGAAGAGCATTCTTAGTACATTTCACCTCTACGTGGCTAATCTGAGAACTTGAAAAAAAGATACAAGATGGGCGAAAAGAGACTTTACTGATAAAGCTTTAAGGGAAAGAAGTGAAAATGAAAAATACTGGCATCGGTAATTGTAATATGCAATAGTCCAAACAACCCAAAATCTGCAACACTCCAAACAATCAAAATGTGCAATAAATGCAGCCTCGTGGTTATGTCTGGAGAACAAGACAGAACTTCAGAATAACAGAGTTGGAAGGGACCTTGGAGGTCTTCTAATCCAACCCCCTGCACAAGTAGGAGACCCTCTACACCAGGGATGTCAAACTCAATTTCATTGAGGGCCGCATCAGCATTGCGGTTGCCCTCAGGGTGCCGGGTGGGTGTGGCCAGGGTGGTCGTGGCCTACTGGGTGGGCATGGCCAGCTCTACATCGTTGGCATCAAGGGTGCCTATGGGGGCCTGGGCAGGAATGGGACAGATCTGAGGGTCTCTGGCAGAAGGAGGGTCTCTGGGCCAGGGCCAAGGCAGTGGGGGCCGTTCCCTCACTGTTTCCAGGATGGCTTCGCGGGCCACATGAAACCACTTCGCGGGCCGGATCCGGCCCCTGGGCCTTGTGTTTGACACGTCTGC
This sequence comes from Daboia siamensis, assembly GCA_024449315.1. Taxonomy (NCBI): domain Eukaryota; kingdom Metazoa; phylum Chordata; class Lepidosauria; order Squamata; family Viperidae; genus Daboia; species Daboia siamensis. The sequence continues at coordinate 293,146 of JAKJMR010000349.1, read as the reverse complement.
TCTACACCATACTGGACAAATGGCTGTCCAATCTCTTCTTAAAAACCTCCAGTGATGGAGCACCCACAACTTGTGGAGGCAAGTCATTCCACTGGTTAATTGTTCTCACTGTCAGGAAATGTCTCCTTAGTTCGAGGTTGCTTCTCTCCTTCATGAGTTTCCACCCATTGCGTTTTGTCCTGCCTCCTGCCCTGCTTTGGAAAATAGGCTGACCGCCCCCCTCTTCTTTGTGGCAACCCCTTAGATATTGGAACACCGCCATCCTGTCACCCCTTGTCCTTCTTTTCACTAGAATAAAAGGTAAAGGTAAAGGTTCCCCCGCACATGCGTCCTAGTCGTTTCCAACTCTAGGGGCCGGTGCTCATCTCCGTTTCAAAGCCAAAGAGCCAGCGTTGTCTGAGGACATCTCCGTGGTCATGTGGCCGGCATGACTAGACGCCAAAGGCGCACGGAACGCTGTTACCTTCCCACCGTAGTGGTCCCTATTTTTCTACTTGCATTTTTACGTGCTTTCGAACTGCGAGGTTGGCAGAAGCTGGGACGAGTAACAGGCGCTCACTCTACTACGCAGCACTCGGGATTCGACCTGCCAAACTGCCGACCTGATTGACAAGCTCAGCGTCCTAACCCACTGAGCCACCGCATCCCTTTTCACTAGAATAGACAAACCCAATTCCTGCAATCCTTCTTCATGTGTTTTAGCCTCGAGCCCCTTAATTGCACCAGCACGTTGTCATAATTCAGTGATGGAAAAGGATAAATATCGATCAGCTCTATCAAAGGAAGGGGTACAGCGGAAGCCGAAGGCATAGAGCAATTGTTGGAAGAAGCACAATGAAAATGAGAGATTTTACGCATCGCTGATTCAAGAGCAGAAGTCGGGATGTCAACAGGCATGAAAAGAAAGGGCTTCCAAAAAAAAAAAAGGAAAAGAGACACAGAAGAACAGGAAGCAGAATAGTGGATCCCTAAATGGAAGCAGCTGTACCTTGCAAGAAGACAAAGAGAAAAGTGGAGGGTGTTGGTGACTCATTACTACGAGAAACAAAACACGCATGTGAAAGACCATGACCTGGCTGGCGAAGTATACTATTTGCTAGGAACGAGGATCAGGGATGTGAGAGAATATGTTAGACACATAAGATCAGGACCAAAAGATCAGGGCTGCACTTATGAATTTATTGCTAATCATGCCTATTCACAGGAATCTACTCAACTAATGCATTATCTTGGCGTCACCGGAATTCCAGAGGGATTCAACGTAAGTCTGTTTGTGGCTGTATAGAATCTCTAGGCCACTGGTGGCGAACCTATGGCACGCGTGCCAGAGGTGGCGCTCAGAGCCCTCTCTGTGGGCACGCATGCTGTCGCCCCAGCCCCGCCTCCTCCCACAGCCCCCTCCTCATGAGCAGCCCCCTCGGTGGAGAGTTGCCCCCAGGCGTGGCCCATGCGGAGCAGCGCAGCCAAGGACATGGGAGCTGGGCAGCAGAGACAAGACTCCGCCCTCGCGCCCCGTCACGCACAGATGATGCTGCGGGGTGCGGGAGGAGGGCGTGGCCACCATGGTGCTGCTGGGCTGCCTGGGTGAACTGCTGAAGCAGGCCGTGGAGGCGGTGGGTGGCCCCACGGGCAGGGCAGGGCAGTTTTTGGGCACTTGGTCTCTCCAAGATTCCCCATCACTGCTCTAGGCTGATTCCTCTTTGGATTCCCCTGCCCCTGTCACTTCTCCTACAGAATACCTTCTAAAACTTATCAAACCTCATTGACAGGTATTCCTTCCTGGTGATATAGAGGCAGATGAACAATGACATTGATACTTCCCTTGACTTTGAAAAGACAGGAAGGACACTATATGTCCGTGGTGGCGAACCTATGGCACGTGTGCCACAGGTGGCACGCAGAGCCCTCTCTGTGGGCACGTGCGCTGTCACCCCAGTCCTAGGCCTTCAGCTGGATTTTATAAAACCTTTTTGCTTTAGGCCTCCGCTGCCATGTGCAAAAAAAAAAAAGTTTCAATCAATCAATCAATTTCAACTTCTCGTGGGGAAAAAAAAGATCTTGCAAAGTTGGAATTTTAGTCCTTTTTAGTCCCACCCAGTCTGCCGTTACCACCACAGCCATGCCTATACAATGGGCCACACCCACTCAATTGACCACATCCACCCAATGGGCCGTGCCCACCCGGCACCTGACGATACATAAGTGCGTTTTGGGTTGCCTTTTGAGCACTCGGTCTCTAAAAGGTTCGCCCTCACTGCTATACAGTATGTGGTGACTCTTCCAGACGCTTTCCCAAATGCCTCTCCGGATGTCAGTTCAGAGGGGGATGAACCAGTCCCAGGCACACCAGAAGGGAAGTTGGTCAACAGCTCCAAGTAGCCAGCTCAGATTTGGCTGAAGCACAGCTGCAGGCGGGACAGCCTTGAGGCTTCAGGTGGGGAAAGCAGGCAGCTCCAGCCGGCCCGCGATGAGGAAGAGGAACTGCCTTCCACACCTAATCCAAGAACATGCAGGGCAGAGAAAAGGCAGGAGCAGAGAAGGCCAGCCAGACTACTTGCAAGAAGGCAACCTCTTCCCTCTTGACGGGCTGTACCAGAAGCTGGCTATTTAGCACAGCAGACAGATGGGGACGATCCAGGGAACAAGGTTTTCATTTCCTAGCTGTGTGTTTCCTGGTCATTGCGATCCCTGCCTTGCTGTGGATTTTACACTGTGCCTTGACTTTGGATCATGCCTTGAGAACTCTCTTGTGTTGTGTTTTTAATTTTGCCTGGTGGATTTGTCTTGTTTGGAAAACTTTCAAGTGCCTTGTGGACTCACTGGCCATTGCTCTGTGGACTAGCATTGGTCTGCTCTTGGTTGGACTTAATAGGGATAATTCTGGGGTTTTAGTGAAGGGAACTGCTGGGGAATATTAATAAATCCAGCAAACCAGGGCTTTTCAACCAGTGGTACCTGTGGTACATTGGCACCTGGCAGGTGGTATGCAACCATCCTAAAAAAGTGGTAGCGGGGGAGGGAAATGAGCTGAACCGGTGGCAGCACCGCAGAAGCCTAAGCGAGAGATGGCTGGAGCTGCAGGGCTGTCAGGGCTCAGCGGAAACACCAGGATTAGCACTTCTTTGGGGCTGTCAGGGTTCAGTGGAAGTGCCAGGATCAACGCCAGGCTCCAGCTAGAGCTTGGCGCTGATCCTCACGCTTCTGAGCCCAAAAGAAGCACCGATCAGCTGGAATGTTGCAACATCTCCAGGGTCTTTTGATTTACATTCAGATGCTTGGCAAATGATTCCTATTTATGATGGTCACAGTGTCCCAGGGTCATGTGAAGTGACCAAAACTTGCTGCAACCACCCAGCAGACGGGGGGGGGGGAATAAAAACCAAACACCCCCACCCCCGTTGCCAATCCTCAACAGAAATGTTCACAACAATGAAAACCTCGGACAGGAGGAAGAACGCCGCCGGGCGGGCAGGCAGGTGTCTTGCTCGGCTGTGGCTTGGGGGGCATTTTTTTCAGTGCCATTGTAACTTCAAACAGTCACTAAGCGAACTGTTGTAAGTCGAGGGCTACCTGTACTTCATCACTTTTTCCCTTTTTCTTTCTTTCTTTTTTTTTTTGCTCATCAAGTTTTTGACACCTTGCTCGGCGACTGGTGGTACTCGGATGTTGCCATATCCTAAAAGTGGTACAATGGGTGAAAAGGTTGAAAAGCCCTGCAGTAAACCACCGTTACATGTGCCTGTGAGCTGGACAGCACACTACAGAAACTAGGTACATGGGTCATCTCCTCATGCCTGTTTTTCCAATCTGTGGAAACATAGGTTGTCTGTGACATGCAGCCATTCATTCAGCAGCTGTTTGAAGTTACAATGCTACTGAAAACAAAGGGTTGGAAATTCTGGTCCCAATTCTGGTTGTTTAGTCGAGGACCGCCTGTAAAGTGAAATCATGAATTAGCAGCTAGGCAATCAATGCAGGTAAGTCCTCGAGTTGCAACCATTCATTCAGCAATTTTTTGAAGTTACGACAGTGCTGAAGGAAGGAGCTTTGAAGTTCCATAAGACTTTCAGATAATTTTTGAGTAACCAAGTTAAAATTTGGGGAGCACCGTTGTAGGCAGTCTCAGGAGAAGCGTCTTTTCAATCTTCTCTCTCCTCCAGTTTTTCTTTTTCAGTTTCACCTCTCAATCTGCCCTTCAAGCTGAATTTTAGAACTAAATTCCCCATCTTTAACCGACTCTCTGAGTTTCTTACTTTTCACCCATTGTACCACTTTTAGGACATGGCAACATCCGAGTACCACCAGTCGCCTAGCAAGGTGTCTAAAACTTGACCAAAAAGAAAAAGAAAAAAAGTGATGAAGTACAGGTAGTCCTCGACTTACAACAGTTTGTTTAGTGACTGTTCAAAGTTACAATGGCACTGAAAAAAGCGCCCCCCCCCCAAGCTATAGCCGAGCAAGACACCTGCCTGCCCGCCCGGTGGCGCTCTTCCTCCTGTCCGAGGTTTTCATTGTTGTGAGCATTTCTGTTGAGGATTGGCAGCGGGGGTGGAGTGGGGGGGTGCTTGGTTTTTATTCCCCCCCCCCTCTGCTGGGTGGTTGCAGCAGGTTTTGGTCACTTGACATGACCCTGGGACACTGTGACCGTCATAAATATGAATCAGTTGCCAAGCATCTGAATGTAAATCGCAAGACCCTGGAGATGCTGCAATATTCCAGCTGATCGGTGCTTCTTCTGGGCTCAGCAGAAGTGCCAGGATCAGCACCGAGCTCCAGCTGGAGCCTGGTGCTGATCCTGCTGCTTCCGCTGAGCCCTGACAGCCTCAAAGAAGTGCTGATCCTGACGCTTGCGCTGAGCCCTGATAGCCCTGCAGCTCCAGCCGTCTCTCGCTCAGGCTTGTACGGTACTGCCACTGGTTCAGCTCATTCCCCTCCCCCGCTACCCCTTTTCTAGGATGGTCACATACCAGCTGCTAGGTGCCAATGTACCACAGGTGGTACCCATTCCACTGGTTGAAAAGCCCTGTCTTAGGGCCCTGCTTGGAATTCTGCTTATTTTATTTTATTTATTTTATTACATTTATATACCGCCCTTTCCCGAAGGACTCAGGGCGGTTTACAGGGTAATTAAAAAACACAGATATAAAAGTTAAAAACAGATTAAAAAAAATTATATTAATCCCTGCATTAATAAAAACCCCAGTTAAAATTAAGATTAAAACTAAGTTAAAATTAAAAATGTGCTTGCACACATTTTATTTTTTTGCTTGCCTGCTCAATGCTAGTTCAATAAGCTTGGTTCTGTATCTTGGATGCTTGTACCTCACTAAATTAATTCTTGGAATTAAAGTATTATCTCCTAATTTTGGTGTTGCTGCTGGTTCCCCCCCCCCCCCCATTCTTGCTTGCTTAGATATATAACCAGCCTATGCCATAAAGATCCTTTGACACATGGTTTCCTCGCGAGTGCTTACTGTGTGTGGCTGCTATGAGATCTATTATACATTCCATAAAAAATAATTAGCGAGAACTGTGCTCATTAAGTACACAGTCCCTGAAGTTTATACGATAAAGCTCGAAGTATGGAAAATAAATGAGATGAGCTTCTACTTTGAGTACAGGAAGAGAAATATAATTTAATGGGTATAATGGAGACTGGATGAATTACTTCCATCAGTGATGTGGAAAGAATTTTGGTGTACCCCAGATGATTCTTTTTTTCCCTCTTAGGAGGAGTTGATCAGTTATTCTGGGAGTCTTTGTCATTTCCTAGAAATAAAATTACATTAGCTTAGAGATAATTCAGAGATTGCTGTTGTTGTTAGTTGCAAAGTCGTGTCCGACCCATCGCGACCCCATGGACAACATTCCTCCAGGCCTTCCTGTCCTCTACCACAGGGCAATTCAACCTTTTCACCCATTTCACCCATTTTAGGATATGGCAACATCCGAGTACCACCAGTCGCCTAGCAAGGTGTCTAAAACTTAATGACCAAAAAAAAAAGGAAAAAAGGGATGAAGTACAGGTAGTCCTCGACTTACAACAGTTTGCTTAGTGACTGTTCGAAGTTACAGTAGCACTGAAAAAAGTGTCCCCCAAGCCACAGCCGAGCAAGACACCTGCCTGCCCGCCCGGTGGCCCTCTTCCTCCTGTCCGAGGTTTTCATTATTGTGAGCATTTCTGTTGAGGATTGGCAGCGGGGGTGGGGTAGGGGGGGTGTTTGGTTTTTATTCCCCCCTGTCTGCTAGGTGGTTGCAGCAGGTTTTGGTCACTTCACATGACCCTGGGACACTGTGACCGTCATAAATATGAATTAGTTGCCAAGCATCTGGATGTAAATCACAAGACCTTGGAGATGCTGCAAGATTCCAGCTGATCGGCACTTCTTCTGGGCTCATAAGTGCCAGGATCAGCGCTGAGCTCCAGCTGGAGCCTGGCGCTGATCCTGGCGCTTCCGCTGAGCCCTGATAGCCCTGCAGCTCCAGCCGTCTCTCGCTCAGGCTTGTGCGGTGCTGCCACCGGTTCAGCTCATTCCCCTCCCCCACTACCACTTTTCTAGGATGGTCACATACCACCTGCCAGGTGCCAATGTACCACAGGTGGTACCCGTACCACTGGTTGAAAAGCTCTGCTCTACCATCTTCTGGACTCCATTTAGGCTCACGTCTACTGCTTCAGTGACTCCATCCAGCCACCTCGTTCTCTGTCGTCCCCTTCTTCTCTTGCCCTCGATCTTTCCCAGCATTAGGCTCTTCTCCAGTGAGTCTTTCCTTCTCATTAGGTGGCCAAAGTATTTGAGTTTTAGCTTCAGGATCTGGCCTTCTAAAGAGCAGTCAGGATTGATCTCCTCTAGGACTGACTGGTTTGATCGCCTTGCAGTCCAAGGGACTCGCAGGAGTCTTCTCCAGCACCAGAGTTCAAAGGACTCAATTCTTTGGTGCTCAGCCTTTCTTATGTCCAACTTTCATTGCCATACATTGCAACTGGGAAGACCATAGCCTTGACTATACGCACTTTTGTTGGCAGGGTGATGTCTCTGCTTTTTAGTGTGCTGTCTAGATTTGCCACGGCTTTCCTCCCCAGGAGCAAGCGTCTTTTAATTTCTTGGCTACAGTCCCCATCTGCAGTGATCTTGGAGCCCAGGAAAATAAAATCTGTCACTACTTCCATTCCTTCCCCATCTATTTGCCAGGAATTGAGAGGGCCGGATGCCGTGATCTTGGCTTTCTTAATGTTTAGTTACAACCCAACTTTTGCACTCTCCTTGTTCACCTGTAGCAAGAGGCTCTTTATTTCCTCTTCACTTTCTGCCATTAGAGTGGTATCATCTGCATATCTTAGGTTGTTGATATTTCTCCCGGCAATCTTAATTCCAATTTTTATTTATTTTATTTATTTTATTTTAATTCCATTTATATCCCGCCCTTCTCCGAAGACTCAGGGCGGCTTACAAGCTTAGCAGTAGCCTTCATTCTATGTATGTGCCTGCTTATTAGGGCTTTCACACACACCCCAAGTGGCATTATTACAAAGTCAGCTTATTGCCCCCAACAATCTGGGTCCTCATTTTACCTACCTCGGAAGGATGGAAGGCTGAGTCAACCTTGAGCCTGGTGGGATGCGAACCTGCACTAATTGCAGGCAGCTGGTGTTACTTAAGGAGGCATTAGCCCACTGCTCCACCAAGGATTCATTTAGCCCTTCAGAGATAATCTGGGTTAAAAAAACCTGAAGAATGAATATTAGTTGGGGGCCTGGTATTATGGAGGAGGAGGAGGAGGAGGAGGAGGAGGAGGAGGAGGAGGAGGAGGAGCTGCTTATTTCCACAAACAAATGCAGGTCTTTTGAAGTGGCATGAAGTAACAGTGCTGGAGTGATGGATGGATTCAAATTCTGAGGAGCGTGGTCCTTCCAAGAAATTCCTCACTTGCTTTGCAAACAAGATTCCACAAGGATGGTGGAAGGCAAAAGAGGATCAACTATTTTTGACTTCACGCTGCCTCCTAAGGAAGTTCTAATTCACAAAATGAAAGTCACAGAAGCACTGGAAGAATGCAGCCATTTAATGTTGGACTTCTTGATTTTAAGGGACACAAAGGGCTGATTGAAGTTGCAAGTGTATTTTGGACTTCAAAAACCCAAAGGTTAATAAACTTATAGCAATATTCCACAGGATTTAATAGCAGGAGACCCTAAGGGGGAAAAGCAACTCGAGGTAGGTGGGAATTCCTAAAAAAGGAAATGAGAAGAAGCATAATTTTAAATGGATCTAATGGGGGGGGGGGGAGGGCGGGAATGAAAGGCAACAGGAGAAACCAATGTAACTTCATAATAGGCTTGGTGAAGTTCTGAAACAAACTTACTGCAGACCTATTTGATAAGGAAAAAAGATGATGGTCATCACAGAAAAGTATATTCAGATAGCTAGATATTAAAAAACCTCAAAATTAGCTGAAGTAGGTGAAGGATTCTAAGAACACCAAAGATGGGGTCCCTCTTTGTAAGAAAAAAAATTAGAAATGGAAATGGAAATATGTAGTGAGACGAATGATCGCTCTCTGTATCAAGGATGTCCAACCTTGGGAAACTTCAAGACCCGTGGACTTCAACTCCCAGAATTTCCCAGCCAGCACAGGATAGCTGATTGGGGAATTCTGGGAGTTGAAGTCCACGGGTCTTAAAGTTAGATTAGATTAGATTAGATTTATTGAATTTATATGCCGCCCTTCTCCCTTAAGGACTCAGGGTGGCTCACAACAAAAAATTTAAGAAACATGGAATACAAAGTTTAAAAAAGAATTAAACAATAAATGCAATAGATACATGACAATTTAACTCAATAAAAGCCAAATTTAAAAAACATAGTCAATCCAGACCCGCTTGTTGGAACATCCATGTCTTCAGGTCACGGCGGAAGGACCGAAGGTCAGGGGCCGTCCACAAATCCGGAGGCAGTTCATTCCAGAGGGTCGGCGCGCCCACAGAGAAGGCTCTCCCCCTGGGGGGTCGCCAGCCGGTATTGCCTGGCCGACGGAACCCTGAGGAGGCCGACTCTGTGGGAGCGAACCGGGCGATGGGAGGTTGACATTGGCAGCAGGTGGTCTCGCAAGTACCCCGGGCCTAAGCCATGTAGGGCTTTAAAGGTTATTACCTTGAATCGCACCCGGTGGGTAACCGGAAGCCAATGCAGCTCACGCAGGAGTGGTGTAACATCTCGATACTCCCATAAGCACCCGCGCGGCTGCATTTTGCACCAGCTGAAGCCTCCGGGTGCACTTCAAGGGCAGCCCCATGTAGAGAGCATTGCAGTAATCCAGGCGAGAAGTGATGAGGGCATGGGTAACCTTGCATAGGGCATCTCGGTCCAGAAAGGGGCGCAACTGACGCACTAGGCAAACCTGTGCAAAGGCCCCCCTGGTCACGGCCGTTAGATGATCTTCCAAATTAAGCCGTGAATCCAGGAGGACACCCAAGTTGCGGGCCCTTTCTGAGGGGGGCAGTGCCTCCCCCCCCCATCAAAAGAGATGGAACTTGTTGAACCATACGAGATGCCGGTATCCACAGCCACTCGGTCTTGGAGGGGTTAAGTTGCCAAGGTTGGACAACCCTGCTTACTGTGGTGGTCTCCAAGAAAACAGAGTTATGTTGATACATCAGCAGAATATCCAAACAGAAACTGACCCGAAAAGGATTAGGTAGGATACTCTGCTTGTCAGAATGCACTGCTGGGATTGCTAATTATGGCTTAAGGACATGCACAATTTGTTAAGCTTGCAGAACAATAAGAGATCTGAAAGCTTTGTTAGCCTCTAAAAGGCAGCCACCCCACGGTGGCCCCTCTTGGTTCCTATGCTTTCATCTTGAAGAGTTCTCCACTATTTTTCAGTTTTCTCTCTGGAGGGAACATGAGGGTAAGGAAATTGGAAGGCAGGAAAGCAAGAATAACAGCTGAATCTGGAGATATCAAATGACATCGTTTTTATAAACAACTCCATCGGCAAGAGCTGGATAGAGAGAGGCT
>JAKJMR010000349.1:250132-283114 GCA_024449315.1 Daboia siamensis | reverse complement strand
GTTTGAAGACCCCTGTTCTACAACAAAACCTGAGTATAGCTTGGTTTGTCTTGCCTTGAGCAGTTGGGCCGGCACACTTATTCTCCAATTTTTTTAAAAAAAAAACCTATTTAGCGACGTTCTGAGACATCCTGTGGTTTCAAGTGAGGTCTCTCCTTTCTGCAGGGTGTGGCAGTGTTGGGGATTGCGCTCATTGCTATGGGCGAGGAGATCGGGGCAGAGATGGCGCTACGGACCTTTGGTCATCTGGTGAGTATGAGGTTGGAGACAACAGGAATGCTGTTTTGCTGTCGGGGAGGAGGCAGTAAAGACTTCCGTTTCCCTCTGGGATGTAAACGAACTCTCTAAGCGAGATTGTTTGCCCTTTTATTACAGTTCATTTTTAAATACTTATCTCTGGAGGAGGTTCAAAATGTGAATGTTTGTATGCCAAGAAAGCGGGAGCAGAGGTAACATTTTTTTTGTCCCCAACGTGCTTTTTTTCAAAAGGCAACTGGGCTTGGTTTTTCCTCGAAGAGGTTTCCCTTCTCGTCCAAGAAGCTTCTTCAGGTGGGAACTCAAATCCAGTTGCCTTTCGAAAAAGCCTCCTCTGGGTGACTGTAATTACCGTATTTTCCGACGAATAAGACGACTAGGCGTATAAGACGACCCCTTACATTTCCTGTTAAATTATAGGGTTTGGGCTATACTCGCCATATAAGACTACCCCTCTTCCAACGCACACCAAATAAAAATTAAAAAACATCAGATTTGATTTTAATATGGTAATTTTAATTCAAATGCTTATGACATACAGGTACTTAGTAGGAAAACTGTCACTTATAAACATAAGGCTGTTTATCATCAAACATGTAAACATAAAACAGTGCAAGTGGATTAAACTTTTCCTAATTCACTCTAAAGCTTTCCCTGCGCAGACCAAATGGGAGATCCGCTCCAGGTTTTCCAGCCAGCCCACCCAGTTCCTGAGTCAAATGTGTCCTTAGAGCTAAGCAGCTGCTCTGGCTGCTGCATTCCCCACCTGCCTTTCAAGTTGGGATAGACTGCAGCTGCTCTTAGAAGGAAAGACGCCCAGACCCCAGCCTGTAAAAAATCACAGACTGCAGCTTCTTCTCCAATTGGTCCCGCTTTCCCTGCGCAGACCAAATGGGAGATCCGCTCCAGGTTTTCAAGCTAGCCCTGTCCCTAAAGTTTCAGCACCCGGCGTATAAGACGACCCCTGACTTTTGAGAAGATTTTCATGGGTTAAAAAGTCATCTTATGCGCCAGAAAATACGGTACTTTCTGTTACTCCATTAAGTGGCGGATGGTCTCTGGGGAGACACAGTTGTGATCAAGGAGCTTATCTTTGTCCGCGGTGTGTTGCTGTGATAGGATTGGAGGCCACGGTGGTCTTCAGCCAGAGACCCTGGTGCTTTAATGGTCCTCTTCTTCTGCAGCTACGATATGGGGAACCAACTCTTCGAAGAGCTGTCCCGTTAGCTCTGGCCCTCATCTCCGTGTCCAACCCTCGCCTCAACATCCTTGACACGCTCAGCAAGTTTTCCCATGATGCTGACCCTGAGGTTTCTTACAACTCTATCTTCGCCATGGGCATGGTGGGCAGCGGTAAGCCTATCCGGGCTATGGATGAAGGGAGGGCACATCTGGTGATTGGAGATGCCTACCACAGGCATTAAAGATTGTCCTCGAGTTACAACCAGTTGCTCAGTTAGAACATTCAAACTTACGAGGGTCCCTGAAAAAGCTTCGTGCAATCCAGATTTGAAGCAGCATCTACATCTTTCCAGTCATATATCCATATTTTGGGCTGTCTGGCCTGCCTTTCTAGCTGTTTGCAGCATCCTGTAGTCACTTGACCGCAATTTGTGAAGTTTTTGCTGGAAACGGTCACGTACTTCTAGTTTCTGGCAAAGCAACGACAACAACACTCCCTAGCTAACAGGGCTGCGTTTTGCTTAACCACCGCCACCAAAATGGTATCGGGTCTGGTCACACAGTGGCTTGCTTTAATGACCGTCACAACTACAACCAAAATGGTGTGCTCAAGTTACAGTTGTAACTGGAGGACTTACCTGTCTAAAATAGATTCGAAAGAGCCAGCTGACATAAAATGAATGTCTTCAGCGTGGGGCATTTTCAGGACAAGGCAGTGAGAAGGGAAGAGGGATGGCCATACAACAAGGCACTCCTGAATTACAAAGGGGAGTGGAGACCCAGGCAAGTGCCATGTGAAGCTCACCTAGATATGCAACAGTACTCGAGAATAGCTTTGAAATAGGAATCCAACTTGGGTTGGTTTCTAGCCGATTTCCTTTTGGGGCTCTTCTATAGCGACGGTGGTAGTTAGTCTATTGTAGCAAAAACAGAGCTTTGGGGGCTTAGGGATTTGCGGTGTAGAAAGCTACCCATGCCATTTCAAATTGTCCAGTTGTTCTTCTCTTACACCAGGGGTCTCCAGCCTTGGCCACTTTGAAGATTTGTGGACTTGCAACTCCCAGAACTCTGGGAGTTGGAAGTCCACGAGTCTTAAAGCGGCCAACGGTGAGGACCCCTGCTCTCTACACGGCGCCCATGGCAGCATCTTTCCAGGTGTCGCGAAGCTTTTCCTAGCATAGCCTAAAATTGTTGCTGGAGATTGAACCCGGGGTCTTTCTCGTGGGGATCACATGCAGTTAAAAAGTACCCGACGCACCTGATTGATACATTCACTTCGGTGACTATTCTCCATGTAGCGTGATTTCAAAACCAAGCGATTGAGCTGAAAGTTTCTGGGTATTTTCTGTTTGACAGGTTCATTTGCACGTGTTTCATGGATGAGGCCGGCCTCTCAGAACCTCGCTTTCCCCCCCACCCCAAAACACACACACAAACACACACAAGCATTTTTTCCTTTTTTGTTTTGTTTTGCTTGCCTGACCCTATGTGTCTGTAACCATAGGTACCAACAACGCTCGCCTGGCTGCGATGCTGAGACAGCTGGCACAATATCACGCTAAGGATCCCAATAACCTTTTCATGGTCCGATTAGCTCAGGTAATGGAGCAGTCCAACCTCTGCCCGGGGCATCGTTAAGCTCAGATGAAATGAGTATATTTACTATTCGGCTGTGCCGAATATTCAGTATTCATCGGTAGCGCTAAGCACAGCCTAACTTAACCACTGGCCGTACCCGAGAGACTTACCCTTGGCTTGTGCCTGAGACCGACCGCACTGCAGACCACCTGCTAGCAGTGTTTGGTAAATCTTCCTCTTCTCCAGCTGATAAAGTTTAGGCTTCGTTTTTAATTTAGCGTACTTCAGGCTGGCGATGAAACAAAAAACAAGAAGCTCTGTGCTATGTCCTCTTGTAAAGTTTTTTCCTCCGGAGACCTTGCAAGGGATCATGCTGAGTTTTATAGTCCCGGTTAACAGATCTCTGGATGGGAGAGGAATAGAAAAGGGGAAGAATCAGAAGACCCTAAGGCAGCAAGAGGATTGTCCTGGGGAAGGGGGTGATGTTACAATCTCTTCGCTCCCTTCTTTGTTGAGAAGAGGAGCTGGGGAACCTGATGGGGCAGAAGGCTACTTGGTTGGAGCCCTGGCGGCGCAGTGGTTAAACCGAAGTATTGCAGGCAAACTCTGCCCGCTGCCAGGAGTTCGATCCTGACCGGCAGTTCTAGGTTGACTCAGCCTTTCACCTGTCCGAGGTTCGTAAAATGAGGATTCAGATTGTTGGGGGCAATATGCAAACTATGGCAAGTAGTGCTGACATTGTAAATTGCTCAGAGAGTTCTGTATATAAGTGGTATATAAGTCTGTGCTATTGCTATTGTATCCCCTGAATACCTCCTGGCCTGAATCCATCCATCCATCCATCCTTCCTTCATTCGATGAAGCACTGATAAGGCAATTCAAAATTCCCTCTATTGACCATTAATTGGTGCAGTATAGTACTTAACGACTGACAACTGTGGAAGGAAATTGAGAAGCTGAGTCCTCATTATGAGCAGGGAGCAACTGGCAAAGATTTCCCCCCCGATTCTTACAGTAAGCCTCTTGGTCTGTTCGGTGCCTGTGGAGTTAGTGTTAACAAGCTGTTGCCTGAGTCAAGTTTGGGAGGATGTTTTACCAACCTCTACTTTTTATTTTGCTGTGCAGGGTCTGACCCACCTTGGCAAAGGGACACTTACTCTCTGCCCTTACCACAGCGACCGGCAGCTCATGAGCCAGGTGGCGGTGGCTGGCCTCTTGACCGTGCTGGTGTCTTTCCTGGATGTGCGTAACAGTAAGTGTCTTCTTGGGATTCTCTGGAGACTAGCCGGTAAAAGCAGGCACCATTGTTTAAAGGTTCTTCCTCCCATAATGGGGCAGGGGAGAGAAGCTTAGGTGAAAAAAGGGCTTGGGGCCCCATATTTATAATCGTAGTTGCAGTGATCCGCTGGTGCCGCCACCAGCCGAGGAGCGACTTGCTGCCAGTCCTGGAAACACCTTTTCTCTAGTTCTGTCAAGGTAGAAGGTTGCCTTGCTTAACTGAACCCGCCACTTGGGGAGGATATCAGATTAAGGATGGTACAATGAGAGGAGCAGCCTTTTTAGCACCTTTCGGTCTCCTCCTATCCCTGCCCCTGAAACACATCCTGTGTTGGTTGTCTGGTGGTTGGTTTTTGTTTTGTGTGTGTGTGGTTTTTTTTAAATAGCCAGGTAAGAATCCTACTTGCGATCCCAGAGGGCCCTGTTATTATTATTGGTTGATCTAAGCCAGGTGTCAACGCCGCTAACATCGGATGTTCTTTTCTTTGACAACATTGGAGAGGCTGCCATATTCCTTCTTACGTTTTACTCTTTAAGAGTTAGTGTTAGAATTAGATGATAATGGGGTGGGGGGACGGAGGAGGAATATGCATGGGAGTTTAGTTCGGCATAACCGTACTGTAACTAGTGTGAGAACCAAGGTTTTTGAAAGAAGAGATGATAAGAAAGGGCGGGTTGGAGAACTGGAGGGAAAGCCAGCATTTCCAACTAATTGGGGAATGTGATTTCTGACTCTTAATGAGAGGAGGGAATTGTGCTTTGATACTACGTGCTCAGGGGAAGGGAAATTCAGATTTTGGCTTCGCCTATGGACGTGCCGATGCCCTGCTCCTCGAATAAAGATTCTTGCAAGGTAAGCAATGCCTCGAAGTTCTTTGAAGAGTTTCACCTGTGGGAACCTTGACACCAGAGGTCTTCAAACTTGGTTGCTTTAAGACTTGTGGACTTCAATTCCCAGAATTCCTCAGCCAGCCATGCTGAGTTGAAGTCCACAAGTCTTAAAGCGGCCAAGTTTTTGGAGACCCCTGATCTAAGCAGTCCCTTATATTAAGATGACTCTTTTTGTACGTTTGAGTCATATCCTGTTTTACCATTTGGGCTTGGTAAGAAATACTTGGTTACAGCCACGTCACTGTGCCAGATGAGGAGAGCAAAATACAAAGCAACGGAGAGATCACTTCTTTTGCTTGTATGTCCCTTCCTGGGGACTGTATGTAGCTGACTCCATCTGTGTTTATGGCATAGGACCTAAGTGAGATGTGAGGCATCTTATAGTGATATTTATTTATTGCATTTATATCCCTTTTTTTTCCCTTGGGAGCCCAGGGTAGCTTTCAGAGTAGATCATCCCTAACTTAACCTCCACAACAGCAATTTTGTGAGGTGGACTGGCTTCAGGCAAAATAATTAACCAAAAGGCGCCCAAGTCAAGTGTGGACTTGAAACTGTCGTTCACAGTCCAGGTCGATTACAAGAAGCGTGTTATTCTACTGTCACATGAACAGAGAACAGCAACAGAGATGATCAGGGGACTGGAGGCTAAAACATATAGGGAACGGTTGCTGGAATCGGGTATGTCTAGTTTAAGGAAGAGAAGGGTGAGGGGTGACATGATAGCAGTCTTCCAATATCTCAGGGGTTGCCCCAAAGAAGAGGGAGTCAAGCTACTCTCCAAAGCACCTGAAGGCAGGACAAGAAGCAACGGATGGAAACTAACCCAAGAGAGAAGCAACCTAGAACTAAGGAGAAATTTCTTGGCAGTTAGAACAATTAAGCAGTGGAATAATCTGCCTCCAGAAGCTGTGAATGCTCCAACATTGGAAGTTTTTAAGAAGAGACTGGACAGCCATTTGTCTGAAATGGTATATAGGATTTCCTGCCTGAGCAGGAGGTTGGACTAAATCGGAAGCCCGCAACCTTTTGGTCACCAGGGACCGGTTCCATGGAGAGAAGTTTTTCTGCGGACCAGAAAGTGTGGTTTTGTGGGCTGCCTGCATCCCATGGATAGGGCTTTGCTTGTTTGTGCAGGCCAGTTACTGGCATGCTGCGGATGGGGACCCCTGGACTAGATGACTTCCAAGGTCCCTTCCATCATCATATCATCTGTTGTTATTGTTATTATTATTACTATTAGGTCCATTTTGGTCCAGCCTCCTCAAACTTTGTCCCTTGTCTTCTTTTCTCTTCTAGTCATCCTTGGGAAGTCCCACTATGTGCTCTATGGCCTCGTGGCTGCCATGCAACCACGCATGCTTGTGACTTTTGATGAGGAGTTGCGCCCACTGCCAGTGTCCGTAAGAGTGGGGCAGGTAAGTGGTCTCAAAAAGCGCAACCGGCCAGGAATGGTCAAGAGTGGAGAGGGTCCCGAGGATATTTGGGGACCCTGGACCACTTGCGTATTTTGTGCCTGTTGCGGGGACCTGGGGTTTGGACTGGACGATGGTTGTCTGGATGTTTTGCCACCACTAACCGCCTGGCCCCATCCCGCAGGCGGTGGATGTGGTGGGCCAAGCTGGGAAGCCGAAGACGATCACCGGCTTCCAGACCCACACTACCCCGGTGCTGCTGGCACACGGCGAGCGGGCGGAGCTGGCCACCGAAGAGCACATCCCTGTCACACCTATCCTGGAAGGTTTTGTAATCCTGCGCAAGAATCCCAACTACGATGTCTAAATTGCCTGCGGGTTGGGAGCTGTTCTCTCTCTCTCTCTCTCTCTTTTTGTTTTGTTACAAAAAGCGTTTGTCGAAGGAAAATAAACTTCTCTTCAGAGAAAGACTGGCTTCTTCTTATTTAAGGGTGAAAATAGGCTCTTTTATTTTGGCAGCAGGGGTTGGGAAGGTAAAGCTTGAAGGAGTCAGGCCTTAAACCCCTGAGCCAGAGTTGTCTGTGGGCATCCTTGAGGCTTGATAGTACCTGTAGCTTGAAATGACCATCCAGCTGTAAGATGAATGTGGGGTGGGTTTGTTTTTTTTTTTAGCTTCGTTTGGTTGGACTCTAAGCTGCTCAGAGTTGCCTTGAAATGTAAGACGAGTGGCAAATAAATGGAATAATAAGAAAAGGCAGCTTTGGAACAGTTGACATCCTGCTTGTAACACCCATCGTATACCCACATCTGCCTATCTTGGGAAGGACAAAAATGGTGGACAAAAATGCCGAATCCAGTCTGAACAATCTGGCTGACTGTGCGACGAACCAAAATAATAAAGACTAACCTTCTGAGATACGGCCAGATTTCAGATATCTGAGGCACTACTGAGAAGCAGTCAGGCCTCCCAAATGTAAATCCCAAATAGATGGGACGCACAATGCACCCTGCCTTTCTGTCGTAGTGAACCAAATAGATGTAACTGGGTAGGCCTTCAAATGACCTGGGCCCAAAGTAGGTAGGACTTTAAAGGCGATATCCAGCACATTGAATCAGGTGGCATACAATAATAGTAATAATAATAACAATATAATAATAATAATAATAATAATAATAATAATAATAATAATAATATAATAATAATAATAATAATAATAATAAAGTCTTTGGGAAGGACTCAATAGGTGTATAAAAATGCCAAATTCAGTCTAATCTTACATTTTAAGGAGATACCTAGGATGCTGGCAGCAACCCGTGTCAACCATTAGTGCCAGTCAATTTGAGTGTTCAGTTGACGAGTTTCATGTTTTGTGAATAAAAGTTTTATAATCGGGTCTTTGGGAAGGACTCAATAAGTGGATAAAAATGCCAAATTCAGTCTTAACCATTTGGCTGGCTGTGTGATTAAACAAGAGCAAGAGCGCTTGGATTTATATACTGCTTCATAGTGCTTTCCATCCCTCTGTAAGCCGTTTGCAGAATCAGCATCTTGCCTCCCCCCCCCCAACAATCTGGGTCCCCATTTTGCCCACCTCAGGAGGATGGAAAGCCAAGTCAACCTCGAGCCAGTCAGGATCGAACTCCTGGCAAATTGTCAACCAGTACAGCTCCTGCAAAAGAAGTGGCATGTACACATCTTACACAAAACGGTGCGAGCCACACTGCATTTTGAACCAACTAAAGCTTCTGGATAGTCTTCAAGGGCAGCCTCACATAGAGCATATAACGATAAGTCAAAAGAAGGTGACCAGGGCATGGTTGACTGTGCGAAGGGCACATTAGTCCAGGAATGGGCATAACTGGCACACGCAGGGGATGCAAATCTAGGAGAGCCCTCCAAATTAAAACATGCTGGGTCTCTCTGGGACAGTGCAAGCCCATCCCCCACCAGAGGTTCCCCAAGAACCAAGGGCTCCCAGCTCCAAAGCCACTTGGTCTTTCTGGGGTTCAGTTTTAGCTGTTACCTTGTGGCTTGGAAAACTAGACCCTTGCCAATGCAAAGACAACATATGTGAGCAGGAGGAGAAAGATTGGACTCGTTGATTGGATGGAGGAGGATTTCTTCCAACTCAACGCTCTGAACTGATGAAGGAGACTATCGGTACCTAGGGGTTGAAATGAAGGGTCCTTTGTGGTGCTATCTGGGCTTGATTGCTTTAACAGCATAGCAGAATTGGAAGGGACCTTGAAGGCCTTCTAGTCCAACCCCCTGCTCAAGCAAGAGACCCTATGCCATTTCAGACAAATGGTTGTCCAATCTCTTAAAAACCTCCAGTGGTGGAGCACCCACAACTTCTGGAGGCAAGCCATTCCACTGATTAATTGCTCTGTCAGGAAATTCCTTCTTAGTTCTAGCTTGGTTCTCTCCTGGATTAGTCTCCATCCGTTGCTTCTTGTCCTGCCTTCAGGTGCTCTGGAGAATAGCTTGACTCCCTCTTCTTGGTGGCAACCCCTCGGATATTGGAACACTGCTATCGTGTCAACCCTCGTCCTTCTCTTCATTAGACTAGACCAATGGTGGTGAACCTATGGCATGGATGCCAGAGGCGTCACTCAGAGCCCTCCCTGTGGGCACCCGCGCCATGCCTCAGAGGTGGCAACTGTCCCTCTTCAACCAACTGCCCCCCACAGGTGTCTCTCCCCATGAGCGACATTGAGGTGACCACACCCACCTTGGCCACACCCACCCAATCTTCCATGACCACCACAGCTACACCCACCCAGTAGGCCACGCCCACCCGGCACCCAGTGATAAATAAGTGGGTTTTGGGTTCCAGTTTCGGCACTCGGTCTCTAAAAGGTTCGCCATCACCGGAGTAGACATACTAATTCCTGCAACCTTCCTTTGTATGTTTTAACCTCCTGTCCCCTAACCATCTTGTTTTCATCTGCAATCCTCTAATCTTCTGGTTTTCTTGCAGATGTTTCATTATACCCAAACTTAGTAACTTCAAGGGACGCGGTGGCTCAGTGGGTTAGGACGCTGAGCTTGTCGATCAGAAGTTCGGCAGTTTGGCGGGTTGAATCCCGAGTGCCGCGTAGCAGAGTGAGCGCCCGTTACTCGTCCCAGCTTCTGCCAACCTAGCAGTTCGAAAGCACGTCAAAATGCAAGTAGAAAAATAGGGACCACTCCGGTGGGAAGGTAACAGCGTTCCATGTGCCTTTGGCGTCTAGTCATGCCGGCCACATGACCACGGAGATGTCCTCGGACAAATGCTGGCTCTTCGGCTTTGAAACGGAGATGAGCACCGGCCCCTAGAGTCGGAAACGACTAGCACGCATGTGCGGGGGAAACTTTACCTTTACTTTACCTTTAAGTAACTTCATCAGTGGGTAATGAAAAGTCTGCAAGAAAACAACCAAGTTCAGAGAGCACCAAGGAGCCCTCAAAGGCTCCGTCTGTGGAAGGATGCTGGTGGCTGGGAAGATCCTGGCTATGTTTAGCTGATTGGACTGCTGAGTCAGGGCGAGTCAGTGCATTGCGTCAGCGGAGGAACAGAAGGCAGTGGAGAAATGGATCTTTTCCCCTTTCTCTCCAAGCGGTTCAGCTGAGTCACAAACTTCTGCTCATTTGGAGAAGGTGTGCTGTGCGGAGGAGAGGCTGCCAAGAGTGTAGCGCTGGACTTTGTGCCAGGGATTATGCGCCAATATTTTGCTCGTCAGCAAAATGAGCAATGGTACGTGGAAATATCCCATTCTCTCTCTCTCTCTCTTACCTGCTAATGCTGATCACAGGTTGCAGACTGTTTCAGCAGAAGCAAAGACATCTCAAACAGGAACATTTAAATTGCAATAACTGAGAGCAGCGCTAGAATAATAAAATATGGTTCCTATGTGTTTGGGTATAGCACGTTATGAACTTACATTGGGTAGGCCTGTCACGCTTCCTTTTAGAATATGGAGAGCAGAGAAAGTATAAAAAAAATGTACCACAGAAAGTCAAGATATTAAAAAAAGAAAGGAAAATAAATAAATAAATAAATAAATCTTAAATTAGGGTTACTAACACCACTCTCTCTTACCATATCTTGCTATTTTTGCAAACTATCTATGTACCATGTCATCTACTTCATGGGTGTCAAACCCGTGATGTCACGTGACGTGTCACGACGTATCATGACTTTTCTCCCATTGCTGGCAATGGGGTAGGTGCGCCTTTGGCGTGACGCATCCGACCCGCGGGCCGCTCTGAGCGGTTTACAATGTCAGCATATTTCCCTTAACAATCTGACTCATTTCCCAACCTCGGAAGGATGGAAGGTCAACCTTGAGCTTGTCAGGATCAAACTCCTGGCTATGGGCAGAGTTGAATTGCAATACTGCATTCCAATCACTGCACCACCACAGCTCAGGAACTTTTTGCTGTTGAAGAGCAAAAATCTGGTTGCACATCCAGATTATGTTATGGAAACTAGTCAAGGAGAGAAGCAACCTAGAACTAAGGAGAAACTTCCTGACAGTTAGAACAACTAACCAGTGGAACAACCTGCCTCCAGAAGTGGTGAATGCTCCAACACTGGAAGTTTTTAAGAAGAGACTGGACAGCCATTTGCCTGAAATGGTATAGGTTTTCCTGCCTTAGCAGGGGGTTGGACTAGATGACCTCCAAGATCCCTTCCAACTTCTTTTTCTTCTTCTTTTTCTTCTTCTTCTTTTTCTTCTTCTTCTTCTTCTTCTTCTTATTATTATTATTATTATATTATTATTATTATTATTATTTTTTATTATTGTTGTTGTTGTTGTTGTTATTATTATTATTATTATTATTATTATTATTATTATTATTATTATTATTATTATGTCAGTTTGGCCTAATGGTTAAGGTACCAGCCTAGAAACCAGGAGACTGTGGATTCTAGTCTTCCTTTTAGATATGAAAGCCAGATGACTGATTTTGGACCAGTGACCCTCTTTCAGCCCATCCTACCTCACAGGGTTGCTTGGGGAAAAAAAGAGGAGGAGAAAGGAATATTAGGTATTTTTGCTGCCTTGAGTTACTTATAAAGCAGGGGTGTCAAACTGCCAGCCTATGGGCCGGACGCATCACGAGGAAAATGTGCCCACCCCATTGCTGGCAATGGGGAAAAAGTTCCGATATCTCGCACGGTGTCACGTGACGTCGCAAGTTTGACATATCTGTTATAAAGTAATAAAGGATTTAAAAAATCTAATAAAATGCCTTTGCAGCAAGAAGGCTATCTAGAATTTAGCATGCTGTATGAATGCAGCTGGTTATCTCAGAACCCGGAGATCCCATTTACTGTAACTGATGGCTGAATTATATAAAATATTACAGTGGAAAGGTCACATGGTAGGACTGCCTTCTTATAAAGTATGAAGATTTACACCCTAAGAAGGCAGGCTAAGAGGCAGGGAACAAAGTACAATTTACTTGAATTTCCTCTTTCTCAGTAACTGAGAAGCAAGTTGCATTGATGTTTTTGTTGACTGATTTAAATGGAATGATTTAATGGAAAATTAAAAGCCCCCAAATATAGCTATGTCTACACATGCTTAACTAAACTACACAGGAAATGACATTCAGACATTAAACAGTCAACTGACTGTGGCTTAGTTAAGTTACACAAACCAAGTTCATTCACTTAGGGGCTCAATTTATTGTAGCAATGTTTCTTACTCTTGCCCAAAATCTGCAGACTTAACTCTGTGGGGAATTCTGGGATTTGAAGTCGGCAGATCTTAAAATTACAAAGGTTGAGAAACATTGTTATCAAGGCAATCCAGAAAGCAGGTTAATTAAAAAGTTTAATAAGGTGCACAGGGAATAGGCTTTGCATTTTAGGCTGTAATTTCCTAATTGGGTTATCATTTCAGAAAAGACTTATCTGAACAGAGCAGATTTTAAAAAAGGGTGTTTCCTGGTGTGTGTATGGTGGGACAGGGTTAGTCTTAATGAGGGGCTACCACAAAGAGGGGGTCAAACTATTCACCAAAGCACCAGAGGGCAGGTACAAGAAACAATGGTTGGAAACTGATCAAAAAGAGCAACCTGGAATTAAGGAGGAACTTCCTGACAGTGAGGACAATTAACCAATGGAACAGCTTACTCCCAGAAATCGTGGGTGCTCCATCACTGGAGGTTTTTAAGAAGAGACTGAGATGGTACAGGTCCTCCTGCTTGAGCAGGGGGCCGAACTAGAAGACCTTCAAGGTCCCTTCCAGCTCTGTGCTACTCTATAACTCAAAAGTGGGACGCAGTGGTTCAGTGGGTTAGGATGCTGAGCTTGTCGATCAGAAGGTCGGCAGTTTGGCGGGTTGAATCCCGAGTGCCGCGTAGCAGAGTGAGCGCCTGTTACTCGTCCCAGCTTCTGCCAACCTAGCAGTTCGAAAGCACGTAAAAATGCAAGTAGAAAAATAGGGACCACTACAGTGGGAAGGTAACAGCGTTCCGTGCACCTTTGGCATCTAGTGATGCCGGCCACATGACCACGGAGACGTCCTCGGACAAGCGCTGGCTCTTCGGCTTTGAAACGGAGATGAGCACCGGCCCCTAGAGTCGGAAACGAGTAGCACACACGTGCGGGGGAACCTTTACCTTTATATAACTCAAAGGTGACACCCCCATGAAACTGCTATTCTGTGGTCTGATTAAGCGCTTTATAGGTGGACGTTTCTTTAAAAAAAAAAAATAACGCATATACATTACACATATATTAACACACATAGCATCTTCCCTAGTTGAATGCTGATTAATGTCTTTTTTCCCCCCTAGTTTTCAATATTTTGGCCTTTTGCATTTTAACTCGTCTTGAAGAAACTCAGTATTAATTCTTTTATTTTTTTTAAAAAAGAGCTTTTATGAGCTGGACGACGGGGGGGGCGCGGGGGCTCGCTGGCCCTTCCGCTTCACAGGAACGCAACCCAGACCGGGTTTTGTGAAGAAGTACCATCCGCGCCAAAGACCCTAGGACGGGGACGCTTTCACACGCCACAACGCGTGTCCTCCCAGCCGGCAAAGGCTGGAAGCGTGGCGGAAAAAAAAAAAAAAAAAAAAAAAAAAAAAGAAGAGGCGGAAGCCCGGCGGGCGGGCGGCCACGTGACGCAGGCGCCGCGCGAGCCTCGCGGGAGGTCACGTGCCCGAGCGGTCAGCTGACCCGCCCGGGCGCCCTTTCTTCTCTCCTCGAGGCCGCGCAGGGAAAGCAATGGCGCGGGTCACGTGACGAGGGCCTCCTTTTTTTTTTTTCTCCTCCTCCTTCCCCCCTCCCGTTTCCTCCTCCTCCTCCCCCTCCCCCTCCTCCCGAGAAAGGCTTCAGGCGAGCCCCGCCCCTTCCCCCCCCCTTCTCTCTCTCTCTCTCTCTCTCTTCTGGCCCTCGCCCCGTGACCGGCCCTCCCCCTCCCGGCCCCGCCCCTCCCCTCGGAGCGGCTCCGGAAATGGTCGTGCTGGGCTCCGCTGCGGCTGCGTTGGGCCTCGCTCCCCGGACTCGAGGCGCCTGAAAGGTAACCGCGCGGGGGCGGAGGGGGCGCCGGAGGGACGCGCGAGTAGGCCGCGGAGGGGGCGCCGGGGGGGGCGGGGACCAGGCAGGCCCCGCCCCCTCTCCCCCCCCCGCCGCCGCCGCCGGGCTCTTCTCTTCTTCTCCCGCACCGCGCTTCGGCCGCCATTGCTCCCTCCCTCCCCACCTGCAAGGCCTCGCCTCAGCACCACGTGGGAGCCCAGGCCGGAGGCCCTGCCCGGGACAGGCCGCGTGGAAGTCCCCCCCTCCGAGGCCGGCTCTCCCCCGAGGCCCCGCTCCCATTTTTTCTCCCTCCGCCGCCTTGGCCAGATGGCCGGATTCCCGGCCGGTCGGTCCGGCCCAGCAGGCCCGAGACCCAGCGGGTTCCCTCTCCCCCAACGTGCTCCTGGGGCTGAGGAGGGCGTCCTCCTGGGAATGGGGCCGCCTCGGTCCCCCGTGTTAAAAGTGTCGTGAGAACGCGGCCTTGGCGCCGAGTTGAGAGTTTACAAGGCCACCCCCATTCCCCCCTCCCAAGTCGGCGTTGGCTTATAAAGTCACCGGCTGGCTGAGTCGAAGACCTCCGGAGGAGGCTGGCTCTGCTCTGGAGGCCTGGCTCGGCCTCCTCTCTCGCCCTTTGGCTTCCTGGACTCTGAACTCTCCAACCTCTTGGCTGCCAGCGAGACTCAGCTTTTGAGTCAGGGCACACCACCCACTCACCCCTCTCCCTCGCTAAGGATTAATAAATTTAATACATTAAATGGAGGGTTTATTGGCCTCAGGGACTCTCGGGAAACCTGTTCAAACGCTGCCCTTCCTTCCCTCTTTTCGGTCAATTTAGCTTTTTGTTTTTAAGCTTTGGGCCTTTTGAGGAATGCTGAGATTCTCCTCTGCGAGCCAGAAACGACGGCATATTAAAACCTGGTTTGCCTAGTTATCTATGGCAAGTTGTCTTCGTTAGCTGGCCTTTTTGTTTTTTTCCCCTGCGCTGTTTCATCATTTGAAGCTTGAGCTTGGCGGACAAGTATGCCCTCAGCAATGGGGTATTACTGGGATCAAGATCTGTTCTCGCATTGCTTCTGTTCGAAAAACGGTTGAGCCTTAATTTGAGTGTTATTTTGAGAAATGCATTCTTTCCCTGCCGACTGCCTACCGTAACTGGTAGCTGTGCCCTCTCAGGCAGTACCAACCAAAGCCTTTTTTCTAGGGAGTCTCCATTCTTTATGTATTCTTTATGTATTTCGAACCTAGCAGTTTGAAAGCACGAAAAAATGCAAGTAGAAAAATAGGGACCACTACGGTGGGAAGGTAACAGCGTTCTGTGCGCCTTTGGCGTCTAGTCATGCCGGCCACATGACCACGGAGACATCCTCGGACAAGCGCTGGCTCTTCGGCTTTGAAACGGAGATGAGCACCGGCCCCTAGAGTCGGAAACGACTAGCACGCATGTGCGGGGGAACTTTTACCTTTACCTTTTATTCTGCCTTAATTTTTACAAATAACTCCTCTTTCCCCCTCACCCCTCCCCCAGCAACTACTCAGTGAGGTGAATTGGGCTGAGAAAGAATGACTGGCCCAAAGTCACCCAGCTAGCTTTCATGGCTAAGGCAGGACTTGAATTCGGTCTCTCGCTTTCTAGCCTGGCGCCTTAAATCACTAGACCAAACTGGGTCTTGCCTCTCTTCTTACACTTTTGCTGCTGGGTTAAGTCCAAAGGCCTACTCTTGTGTATAACCAAATTGAGCAATAATTGGAAATAATTTTGCACTGGTGAAGTACTGTACAAATGATTAATGAATCTATATACAGAACATCCAGTTCTGCAGCTGGCTTTTCCCTGCAAACATCCACGGGGTGGAAATCCCTCCCACTCTTGAATCGTGGCTTGTTGAAGGCATAAAATCCGGTTTCCTGAACTATTGCACCTGAAACCGTGAGCCTTGCTCTTGGACCCGGAATCCCATTATTTGGACTCCCATCAATTTTGTCACATATGTAGTGTCTTAACATGTTGTGTCTTCATGAACTGAGACCATGTAAACACAAAAGTTGTGAGCTCTCTTGCCTTTGAGCAGCAAAGCTACCATCTGTGTAATGATAGTTCTAGTATGTTTAAAGATGTTTGAAGTAAAACCAGCTGCTTGTATAACACATTATATTCTTAGACAAAACCTCTTTCTCCACCTATTCCTCTCCTGTGTGATCTTGTTCCTTGTCCCCTCCCACCTTATCTGTAGGACCCAGAATCTAAGGCACACACTATCTAGGATGTATTTGCCATGTTTTGCACAAAATTTGGAGTGCCTGAGCCTTCAGCCAGTTGTTAAACAGTACTGGTAATATTTGTAGGATGGGACTTATACATTTGAGTATAAGCAGCCTGCAATCTGATTCATTTCTCAGGCACTATCTATGAGACAAATTACTGTAGTTGTTATTGTCACATTTAATGTCTCTGAATTTATAGCAGCACGAGATTTGGCTTTTTTTAAAGTGACATGTATCATCCTAACTTAAAATGTGAATTTCATATAAAAAGAGGATTGGTTTGATTTCACAAATTGCACTGTTCTTTTGATGTGTTTCTAAGCCATTAAATGAGGGATATATTTTTTTTTGGAGGAGGGAGAGAATGTTTTCACTTAAATGAAAAATTTCTGTTTGCAATTTCAGATCTCTCATTCTCTTCCTTCCTGGACTGCACAGATCTCAAAAAGCTATATCAAATCATATCAAATGACGGTGGCCATGATAAAATATCTTCAAGTTGTTTCCAAGAAAACTACAGGTAGTTCTTGATGTATGACCATACGTGTAATAACCATTCAAAATTACTCTGGTGCCGAAAAAACTGACTTATGACCAGTCCTTACACTTATGACCATTGCAGCATCCCTGCAGTCATGAGATCAAATTTTTTTTCACTTTACAGTTGTCGAGACTGGTATTCATAATGGTTGTATCATCCCAGGGTCAGGAGGTCACAATTTCCAATCTTCCCAAAGGGCTTTCAGCAAGCAGAGACACTGGAGGATACCACCTTTGCTTAAGGATTGCAAGATTTGCTTAACAAACGTGGTGGTTCGCTTAACAATCCTAGCAAAATAGATTGTAAAATTGTACACGGTTCATGTCTAACAGCCCCGTTGCTTAGCCATGCAAGTTCCGGGGCCAATTGTGGTCATAAGTTGAGGACTACTTATATTTCTCTATAAAATCAGATCATCACCTGATTCCAAGCTCACATACAGAAAGGTTTCCAAGAAGTAAAGATGCTTATAGAATTTCATTATTGAGGTTTATTTTCAAATAGAGAAATACTATTTTGGAAAATGAGTTCCAACATATATTTTTTTAAAGAACAAGATTTTATAGGTATTTTTACTTCTTGCAAGCCCTTCCCCATGTTATAAGTTGAAGTGCGATCTCGGATTTCTGATGTATCTTCTGGTACTTCAATCCAGGATCTGCCCTCTTTTTTTCAGTCGGTAAATCAGACTTTAAACCTGATGACCTTAGATGTGGCTCCCAAACATCTTGCTTGTCACCAAGTTGAGCAGGTTTCATGTTTCATGAAGGCTTATGCCTTTTATTAAAATGTGGCCAGACTCCTGTTCATTTGCCAGGTTGAGCAAGTTTCTTGTAAAGCTGGGAGGGTTTTTCCTCTGCAATTAAATGTGTACTACCGATGTACAAATACTAGGAAATAATCCCATTATCTAAAGGTGAACATCCAAAGAGGCATTTGTTCCCCCCCCCCCCCCCATTGCCTTTTGTAAGTTTGGCAGCCCACTAACTTTCTTTGTGTAAACTTAAATGTCACTCAAAAAGATACTTTGCTGAGCACAAGTAAACTCAGGCTAATCATTGTCTCATCTGGCACCCCCTTGTTGTATCCGGCAATTCCCTTCCTCAACATTGTCATTTTTAAAAATTCTGTACCTCCTTGGGTTTGCATTTCCAGCGCTGGCCTGTACACGTAGTCCTTGACTTAACGACCATAATTGAGTCTAAAATTTCTGTTGCTAAGCAAGATGTTAGGTTTTGTCCCGTTTTACAACCTTTCTTGCCACAGTGAGATGAATCACTGCAGTTAAGTTGGTAACGTGGTTATTAAGCAGTCAACATAGAAGCCAGTAACACCGGACAGGTCGCAAAATACGATTACATGACCCTCCACGCTGAAACTCATACATTTATGCGGGTTGCCAACTCTCTGAATTTTGATCATGTGACCATGGGGGTGCTGCAAACAGCCGTCTGAAAAATGGTCCTAAGTAGAACGGCCACTAAACAAAACTGTTGTAAGTCAAGGACTACCTGTATGTCAGAAATCCTTCCCCAGCATGTTCTATTTATGGAATTCTGAGTTTTATTATCCCAGTTTAATTTTTCATTTTTTTCTCAGGAGAGATATAGAATATTGGACACTTGTGCCCCCAGCTCCCCCTCCCATCAGGAAAGGAGGGGAAAAATACATATTTTTTGAATCGTGAATCCAGTTTGAGCGCTCCCAACTTCACGCCCTCCCGATTGTGCTAAGAGCATGCCTTCTACCTGCCCCAGATAGCACGGTACAGGCAGTCCTCAAGTTATGACAGCCGAGCCCCAAATTTGCTGTTAAGTCAGAAATGGGTTAGGTGAATTTTGCCCCCACTATCTTGCCACGTTTGTTAAGTGAATCACCGCAGCTGTTAAAATTAGCACCCTGGTTAAGTGAAATGAATGAATCCAGCTTTTCCCCAATCGGCTTTGCTTGTCGGAAGGTGGCAAAAGGGGGATGGCTGGGGGGGGGGGGGCAGTGCAGCCCTCAAAATGGGAGTCAGTTGACAAGCATCGCTGGACGGCAGGGACGCTGCAGGCGGTCAGGAAGGGTGGAAAAAGGAAGTCGCTTTCCCTCCTCCCCCTCCCAGTGCCATTGTTAACTTGGAACGGTCACTAAATGAACCGCTGTAAGTTGAGGACAACCTGTAAGCTTGTGCTCCAGTTCCTCGGGAAAAGATGGGCATCCTACGGGGTAGGATAGGCTTTGTCGGCCGTGTGTGTGTGTGTGTGTGTGTGTGTGTGTGTGTGTGTGTGTGTGTGTGTGTGTGTGTGTGTTGTGTGTGTGTGTGTGAGAGAGAGAGAGAGAGAGGGAGAGAGAGAGAAGCTCTTCCTACTTGCAAAGACCCTTCTGCAACCCCCTCCCCCGTTTTCCCACTTCGTGGGCTCCGAGGGGCTTAGATTATTATTATTATTATTTTTATTAATTCGCTTTATATACCGCCCTATTCCCGAAGGACTCGGGGGGGGGGGCGGTTTACAGGGCAGAATTATTTTTTTTTAAAAAAAAACAACCCAATACAACGTAAAATTAAAATAAGATACCCTCTTCGCCCCACGTGGGGCTTAGATTATTTATTTATTTATTTATTTAATTCGCTTTATATACCGCCCTATTCCCGAAAGACTCGCGGGGGGGGGGGGGGCGGGTTTCAAGGGAGATTTTTTTTTTTTTTTTTTTATTTTTTTATTTTTTTTTTTTAAAAAAAACCCAATACAACGTAAAATTACAATTAAAATAAGATACCCTCTTCGCCCCACGTAAGTTTGGGGAGGGAGGGGGAGGCGATGGAAGAGACGCTGCCGCGGCTGGTGGGAAGGCGGGGATGCCCTTCTCTCTCTCCCAACCCAACCCACCCACCCCCGCCCAGCCCGGAGCCTTTTTTTTCCCTTCCCGGCCAGCGCGCAGCTTGGGGAAACGGAGCCCGCTTCGCGGCCGATGCCTTAGCTGGAAGCGGCGTCAGGCCTGCTTTCCCTCCTCCTCCTCCTCCTCCTTCCTCCTCCTGGCTAGGCCCAAAGCCCGCCGGCCCCACGTGCTCTCCTCCCTCTTCCTGCCTGCCTGCCTGCCTGCCTCGCCTTGCCCGAGGCCGTGGCGGGGTTTGGCCTTGGCCAGGCTCCTCCTCCCCTCGCCCCTCCCCTCGCTGGCTGCCGCCGCCGCCGCTGCCGCCGCCACCGCCACCCCCGCGCCGGTCCTCGGCTCGGCGTCCGCCTCTGCCATCCGGCCGGCCCCACGTGCTTCGGGCTGAAATCGGTAAGATGGGAGAGCGGCGGCTGGATTGCTTGGGGGGGGGGGGCGAAAGGAGGAGAACCCGGCCGGGCTCGGCTCGTCTCTTGGCTTGCTCTGCGCCCAGGCTGCGCTCGCCCTCGCCGCCGCCGCCGCGTGGGCCCGGCCACGGCCTGCCTCCTTCCCTTCTGGGGGCCGCCCGGCTGGGACACGTGTCCTTGGATCGGGCGGATCCGGCCTGCTTTTCCGGCGAGCCGAGCCGGCCGGTTAGCCAGCCGGGTCGGTGCTAGGCTAAAGGAAAGAGAGGCGGCCCCGAGGAAGAGGAGGAGGAAGAGGAGCGGTGGGGGGGGGGGTCGTCTTGGGTCCCCCTTCGCTCCCACGTGCTCTCCGCGGGAGGGGTCGAGCTTTTCTGCCCGGCCGGATTTTGGGGTTCTGGCGCCTGGGGGAGGGGGGGGGAGGGCAAAGCCCTTTGGAAGAGGAGGGAATTCTCAGTGCAGGTTCGAGTCCCACCAGGCTCAAGGTTGACTCAGCCTTCCGTCCTGCCGAGGTAGGTAAAAAAAAAAAGGGGGGGCCAGATTGTTGGGATTGGGGGGGGGGGGGGGCAACAAGCTGACTTTTGTATTAATGCCGCTTGGTGGGGAGCCCCCCTCCCCCCCCAAAGCCCTATAATAAGCAGGGCACATACGTAGAATGAAGGCTATCGCTAAGCGCGTTTGATTTGGGCTTCTTTAGATTGTAAGCCGCCCTGAGTCTTCGGAGAAGGGCGGGATATAAATGGGATTTTTTTTTTTAAAAAAAAAAAAAGTGTGAAGACCTGGCTGTGGGGCTATTAGTTCCCTCTTGGAGGCTGCCCCCCCCCTCCTCCCCAAAACAGGGCTGCCCAACCTTTTGTTTTTTTTTTGCTTCTCTCCAGCTGCCTTGGCGCCCCCTCCCCTCCCCTTTCCCAAGAGGGGCTTAGGGGAAGCCTCTCTCCCTTTGTAAAGAGGTGTAAAGGATAAATAAGCCTTGGCATCTTGCCTGGCTGCTGCTCCTCCTCTGGATTCTTTTTATTTGGTGGGTCTCCCAATTTTTGGGGGGTGGGTGGGTGGAGGAACGGGGTGGCTCCTTGCCTCTGCTGCCTTCCACCATATGTTCGCAGGGAAGGAGGAGGCTCCACTGGTATCTTAACCTGGTTTTCCCGGTCTTCCCTCTCGGAATGTCTGCCTTGGCTTTTGACAGGTGTTTGTGTCAACAGACGGTGGGAACTGGGCGCCTGCAGTTAAGACTCTCTTTTAATTTTGCTTCGGAGCCTGGTTGACTGCCACGGAGGTGGGATCCTATGGGGAAGGAAAGGGAACTTGCGGTGTGGAGCAACTCCTGACTCTCCTTAACGGGGGAAGGAAGACATTTTGAATCTCTCCCGCACGTTTCCTGGTTTGGGGGAATTCGGCCTTTTAAAGGAAGGCGGGTTCCCGGAAAAGTTGGTAACAGATCACATTTTGTCCTACACATTTTGTCCTAGCCGGCTCTTTTTTCTAGGCTACTCCTGTGATGGGCAGAACCTACATTTATTTTAATAAAGAGTGTATCGGATTAGTAGAAGGAAGAGCAGTGCGGTAATCGAGTTTTCTCTAGCAAGGCAGGCCCTGCTGAGGGAATACAGTGGTTCTCCTTTATAACTCTGGAGACATGGGTGTGTGCCTCAAAAGAAGGGCTGGGGAAATATTTGAAATTCCTAAGCTACAGGATAAAGACATTTAGGAACGAGCCCTGAATAGGGATGCAAGGAGTCACTTTATGTAAAAAAATCAGTTACCTGCTTTTCCTCCCTGTTCGGTAGCCACTAAAGTCCTGGCAAATAGGTTTTGAAAACAAGCTAGAGGGTGATGGTAGCTTCTTTTGACTCTTGAATTACTAAAAATTATTATTTATAAGGTGCTTCCCATTGTATTTCTTGGGCCACATTTTTCAAGTAGTTCCTTTGGGAATTACTTCCCTTAGCAGGGAAAGTTATGACCACAGTTGAGTCCAAAATGTATGTTGTTAAGTGAGAAATTTGTTAAGTGAGTTTTGCCCCATTTAATGATTTTTCTTGCCACGTTTGAATCATTGCAGCTGAATTAGTGACATGGCTAAGTGAATCTGGCTTTGCCCCATTGACTTTGCTTGTCAGAAAGTTACAAAGCAGGGGATCACATGACATCCCCCCCAGGACGCTGCAGCCGTCATCAGTGTGAGTCAGTTGTCCAGCATCCGAATGTAAATCACATGACCATGGGGATGCTGCAACGGTTACAACTGCAAAACGATCATAAATCACTTTTTACGGTGCCACTGTGAGCACTTCGGTGCCATTGTAACTTCAATTGATCACTAAGGAAACAGTTGTAAGCTGAGGACTTTGGATAAAGGAGAACGTTTTTAGCTCAGGGTTGAAATGAGGGGTCCTTGGTGCTGTCTGACCTTGGCTGTTTCCTTGCAGCCAAAGGTGGTTTTCTTAATGGCCTTCTTTTTTCCCCACTCTTTGAGTAGTCCTGTCTGCTGCCGAAGGAATTCAGGATCCTCTTGAGTATCAACAATGGGTTGTGTTTCTAGCATTGACGTTTAAAGTTACAAGATCAAGGGATAGACGGGGGAATCGTTTGCCTGTGAGACGGGCTGCATGTAAATTTAATAAATAAATAAAAATAAACAGTGAAGGCCCTAGTTAAAAATCTCACCTCTCCCAGTATCTCCTGATTAGTGATTTGTGCTGGGGGGGGGGGGCATCTGGCCACCCCCATCTGTGCAGTCTGGAATTCCACGAAGGGAGAGAAGGACGACTGCAAGTAAGTTGCTTGATAAACCACTATGGGTCCCTGTTCTGAAATGGGAACAGAATAGCGTTAACTTGTGTTTCATTTCTTTTTTTTTATTATTATTAAATGCTTCGATTAAATGTGCAGAAAGGGTCCCGTTATCAATACGAAGTATCTGTGGGATTGTGGCTTCTCCAGGGCTTGTGAAAAGTTGAGTTTGTGACCCAGCTGGAATCTAGCCCAAGGCCTTTCAGGATCCAAGGACATCACCCTGTTGCATCTTGCCACAGTAGTTGCCTTTCACCCAGCGGTCACAGACGCTGATTTAATATCTGGGAAATTACATGTGCCCACTTTACCATGCCATTTACTTATTGCCTGGGTATTGTATACTTTCTCTGAGAATCAAGGCACCAGGCATAACTTTACCCTTACAACAACAACAACAACAACAGTGTGGGAGAGTAGCCTGGCCCAGAGTCCTCTAGTGATTTTGTGACTCCATGTGAGGACCTGAACTATGATCCAAATCCATCGTGTTAAACCCCTCTGCTCTACACCGACTATACTGGGCCCAAGTGGTGTTCAAGATACACATCTCCATGTGTACAATGCAAAAAGTTTATAGAATCCATACTTATCTTCATTGACAGACTAAGTGTGTTGTTCTTCATGTGCAAAAATGTGTGCATTGTTTTCTGTTTAGAAACGGTGCCAGCTATTTGTATTTTCTAATCACATAGTATGTTTAGATCGGGCGTCTTCAAACTTGACCCTTTTATGACTTGCGGACTTCAACTCCCAGAATTCCTCAGCCAGTTGCTGGCTGAGGAATTCTGGGAGTTGAAGTCCGCAAGTCATA
This sequence comes from Daboia siamensis, assembly GCA_024449315.1. Classification (NCBI taxonomy): domain Eukaryota; kingdom Metazoa; phylum Chordata; class Lepidosauria; order Squamata; family Viperidae; genus Daboia; species Daboia siamensis. Next base: position 259,322 of record JAKJMR010000349.1, on the reverse strand, counting down.
AAAGGGTCAAGTTTGAAGATCCCTGATCTAGATAAATGATATGCAGGTAGTCCTCTTCTTATAACCTCTCATTTAGTGACTTTTCGAAGTTACAACAGCACTGGAAAAAAGGACTTATGGCCGTTTCTCACACTTAGCGACCATTGCAGCATCTGATGAAAAATCGGACACTTGGCAACTGGCATGCACAGGCAGTCCTCGACTTACAACAGTTTGCTTAGTGACCGTTCCAAGCTACAATGGCAGTGAAAAAACTGACGTGGCCGTTTTTCACACGACCATTGCAGCATCCCCATGAGTATGTGACTTATGTTCTGAGGCTTGACACCTGATTCACATTTATGACAGTTGCCGTGTCCCAGGGTCACAACGATCCCCTTTTTGCGAATTTCTGACAACTACAGTATTACTGACAAACTAACCATATTACTAATTTTAATTTTAACTTAACCAGCGTGGCAAGAAAAGTCATAAAACATGGGCAAAGCTCACTTAACGAATTTCTCACTTAGCAACATAGATTTTGGGCTCAGTTACAGCTGTAAATTGAGGACTACTTATACTTATGACAGTCGCAGTGTCTCAGGGTCACATAATCACACTTTTTGCCACCTGATAAGCAAAGTCAAAGGGATGCGGTGGCTCAGTGGGTTAGGACGCTGAGCTTGTCGATCAGAAGGTTAGCAGTTTGGCGGGTCGAATCCCGAGTGCCGCATAGCAGAGTGAGCGCCTGTTACTTGTCCCAGCTTCTGCCAACCTAGCAGTTCGAAAGCACGTAAAAAGGCAAGTAGAAAAATAGGGACCACTCCGGTGGGAAGGTAACAGCGTTCCGTGCGCCTTTGGCGTCTAGTCATGCCGGCCACATGACCACGGAGACGTCCTCGGACAAGCGCTGGCTCTTCGGCTTTGAAACGGAGATGAGCACCGGCCCCTAGAGTCGGAAACGACTAGCACGCGTGTGTGGGGGAACCTTTACCTTTTTACCTTAAGCAAAATCAATGGGGAAGCCAGATCCCCTTAACGACCGTGTTACTAATTTAACAGCTGAAGCGATTCACTTAAGAACTGTGGCAAGAAAGGTCGTAAAGTGGGGCAAAACTCTAAAGGGGCAAAACCTAGCAATGGAATACGTTGAGTTCACTTCTGGTCATAAGTTGAGGACTACCTGTCTTTGTTTCTAGGCTTACTCGGTGGAATATTTTATAGTATATTTTATATTTTATCGCCTGTTTTTCTTTGGTTCCTAGTGACTTCCAATCACACAGCCCAAGGAACGGGGTTTTATTTTTGGAGCAGCAGGAAAAAGAACTGAAGCATAGGGAGGAAGTGCAAAATGTTCCCTTTTCCCCTTTCTCAGCCTCCTTACTTTGAAGAAAATCTTGCTGTCCAGGTTTTTAGCAGTTCTTCAGGTGCCTCCTCCAAAAGGACATTTCAGGAAATGATTTGGCCAGAGGCGAGAGAGAAAGAAATACGTTCCTCCTTTTAATTCTGCTGTGTTGAAATAACTGTCGCTGAAGAAGCGCTGTGGACCTACTTATGAATCAGGAAGCCTCGGATAGGAATCTGATTTCAGTCATGGGGCTTTTAGTCCAGCCACCCTATTGGTAGGACGCGGTGGCTCAGTGGGTTAGGACGCTGAGCTTGTCGATCAGAAGTTCGGCAGTTTGGTGGGTCGAATCCTGAGTGCCGCGTAACAGAGTGAGCGCCTGTTACTCGTCCCAGCTTCTGCCCACCTAGCAGTTCGAAAGCAGGTAAAAAGGCAAGTCGAAAAATAGGGACCACTGCGGTGGGAAGGTAACAGCGTTCCGTGCGCCTTTGGCGTCTAGTCATGCCGGCCACATGACCATGGAGACATCCTCGGAGAAACGCTGGCTCTTTGGCTTTGAAACGGAGATGAGCACCGGCCCCTAGAGTTGGAAATAACTAGCATGCACGTATGGGGGAACCTTTACCTTTACCTATTAATTAAAGGTTCCTTTACCAAAGCAGGGGAAATGTCCGGATAATTTCATTCCTTACGCCAATCGGCAAAGGCATGTCTGCTGGCGTTGCATAAATAAGCAAAGGTGGTAGCCGTTCTCCTTTAATGTCCCCCCAAAATCGGGGTTCACTTATTCGCAATATTTATATAGCTGCCCAACTCAAAACAAACATGACTTTGGGCCGTGTAGAAAATCATTAAGCAAAGGAAAAAAAAAAAACGTGAAAGAACAGTACATGCCAGTAAGAGATGAATACAGGCAGTCCTCAACTTACGGCCACAATTGAGTCCAGCATTTCTGTCGCTAAGTGAAACCTTTGTGAAGTGAATTTTGCCCCATTTTGCGACCTTTCCCTGCCACAGCACTTAAGCGAATCAAGGCAGTTTAGTTAGTAACAGGGCTATTAAGGGAATCTGGCCTTCCCATTGACTTTCCTTTTCGGAAGGCCGCAAAAGGTGATCACTTGACCCTAGGGGACACACTGCGACGGTCATAAATATGAGTCAGTTGCCAAGCGGTTCAAATTTGGATCACAGGACCCTGGGGATGCTTCTGGCCGTCGTGAGTGTGGGGGGAAAAAAAACAACCTTGTCATTTTTTTCAGTGCTGTCGTAACTTGTTAACGTTCACTAAATGAACCGCTGTAAGTCAAGGACTCCCTGTGGTTAAATGCCGGGGGGGGGGGGGAATCAGAACTTAAATTGGCTATTTCCTACAAAATGGGAGACCTGCTTATTATAACCCCGGACGTTCTAAAGTCCTGTAGGGTAGGACCCAGTTAGATCTAGGGTGGGAGATGTTTCTGAAGGACAGGAGGTGTCTCCTTGGTCCTCGACTTACAAATGGTTCCTGCCCATCATGTTCGTAAGTCATGGCTGTAAAAGCAGGCTGCCCGTGTGATTTGATGACCCTTTTGTGGAGGCCGTTAAACTTGAGCCGATCGTTTGCTTGTGGGGCATTTTTTTTTTTTTTGCTGAAAATCAGAAGCAAATGCTGCTTTTCTGCAAAAAAAAGGTGGTGAAGATTGGTCCCACGGCCACAGGGCTCTGCGGTTGGCCATAAAACGCCGGCCACTTGCTGAGCATCTGAGACGTGGTCACATCACTGGGGAGCTGGCTTCGGAGACAGGTTTGTAAGTACCCTTGGGAGGGTCCATCACAACGTCCGTACAGGTGCAAAGTGATGGTTATGGGGCAAGGGCTACTTGTATGTCCATCCGGTTTGGATGTGCCCGGACAGGTCCTCTTGGGCCAAGGTCATTCCACAAACAATAATTAGCAGATAAGTATTTCTCAGCCTTGATTACTTGTAAGTCAGGGGTCTTCAAACTTGGCCCTTTTGTGGCTTGTGGACTTCCAACTCCCAGTGCCTGGCTGAGGAATTCTGGGAGTTGAAGTCCACAAGTCACAAAAGGGCCAAGTTTGAAGACCCCTGCTTTTAAGGTCTGTGGACTTCCAACTCCCAGAATTCCCCAGCCAGCATGCTAGCTGAGGAATTCTAGGAGTTGAAGTCTACAGGTCTTAGAAGTTGCCAAGGTTGAGAAAATGCCAGGTAGTCCTCGACTTAACGACCACAATTGAGCCCAAAATTTCCATTGCTAAGGAAGACAGTTGTTAAGTGAATTTTGCCCCATTTTAGGATCTTTTTGTCACGGTTGTTAAGTGAATCAGGCTTCCCCATTGACTTCCCTTGTCGGAAGGTCGTCAAAGGGGATCACATGACCCCAGGATGCTGCATAGATATATGCCAGTGGCCAAGCATCCACATGTGAATCACACTATAGTGGGGATGCTGCAATGGTGGCAAGTGAAAAAACCCGTCACTTTTTTCAGTGCTGATACAAATTTGAACCATCGCTGAACAAAAGGATTGTAAGATGCGAACTACCTGTATTTATGACGGCTGCAGTGTCTTGGGGTCATGTGATCACCTTTTGCAACCTCCTGGCAAGCAAACTCAATGGGGATTCACTTAACCACATTAGTAACTTAGCAACTGCAGTGATTCACTTAACAAATGTGGCCAGAAAGGTCATAAAATGGAACAAAACTCAACAACAGTTATCTTACTTAGTGGAAACCGTGGGCTCATTTGTGGTCGTAAGTCAAGGACAACCTACACTCAGTGAAGGAGTCTGGAGCTTAATCTTCACTCCAGGCTCCTGAATAAACTCCGAGGAAGAGTCTTGCATACATAACCGCCTGCATTTTCATGAGGGACTAAACCAGGGGTGGGGAATCTTGGCTCTTTTATGACTTGTGGATTTCAACTCCCAGAATTCCTTAGCCAGCCACATTTTAATGTGGTATCTTGTGGGAATCTAGTCCATGGGGTCAGACTGTGTGTTGTTTCGACTCAGAAAATTGAGATAATTGAGTATGTTGTGGTTTGCCAACCCTCCAAAAAAGGCATTGTGCAATCAGGTCATAGAATGTCTTCTATTTTAACCACTTAAATCAGGGGTCTTTTATGACTTGTGGACTCCCAACTCCCAGAATTCCTCAGCCAGGCACGCTGGCTGAGGAATTCTGTGAGTTGAAGTCCACCAGTCATAAAAGGGCCAAGTCTGAAGACCCCTGACTTAAATGAATCTTTGTGGGGAGAGAAAGGGCAGATAAGCCATGGCCCAAAATCACCCATCCAACTTTCATGCCTAAGAGAGGCCTAGGACTCTCAAATCTCTTTCTAGGCCAGCACCTTAAAACCACTATTACAAAACTGCCTCTCCAGTGTTCGTAGCTACTTGACAATGTATCTACGCAGTACTTTTTTCATTAATATAGAATTTGTACTTTTATTTGTAGCTGCCACATTTTCCCTCCCTTTTAAATGACATTTAATTTTTGTCTTCTTATAGTCTATACTTTCCCCCCAGTACTGGAAATACTTTCACTGGGGTGAAAATAGCCTCTGTATAAGCCTTTTGAGTGTACGTGTATCTGCCTAAACTTGGTGGCACCTATATTCATCTGGCTGCCATGTATATATTTATCCAACTCTAAATTATAGGGAATAAACCTTATTACTTAGTAAAGTGTATTGACTGTTTCCTCTAATGTAAACAGACTTGTAAAGTTTTTTTTTAAAAAAATCCTAAAATAGCAGAAGGAAGCATTTAAACAACATTGGTAAGTTTCTTAAAACTTGTACAATATTTATTGTCTGGATGTTGAGTCATGGCAACAGGATTTGGAGAATCAAATCTGGGCCGGTCACAGCTTTGGGACTCGTGCTGGAGCCCCCATCCTCAGGGAACCCACTCTTTAGAAGAGGATCTCATCCCAAAACTGAAGAAGCTATTTGGAGAAGCAGCAAAACATTTCAATCCAAAAAGAAAAAAGGCCAGTTGCCGTGACTCAACTTCCAGACAGCTCTGTCTGGATGACTTGAGAGTCTTCATGGACATACAATATTTATTGTTTTGTTAAATGTATATCCTGTCCTTCCTTCAAGAGCTGAAGGTCATGTACATAATACAGGCAGTCCTACACTTGTGACAACAATTGAGCCCAAAGTTTATGTTGCTAAGTGAGACATAGGTTAAGTGAATTTTGCCCCATGTTATGACAGTTCTTGCCTCAGCTGTTAAGTGAACCACTGCAGTTGTTAGTATCAGTGGTCGTTAATAGCTTCCCCACTGACTTGTCAGAAAGTTGCAAAAGGTGATCACGTGATGCATGCGAGTGGCCAAGTGTCTCAAATTTTGATCACATGACCGTAGGGATGCTGCAATGGTCGTAAGTTGGAAAAAGTCATTTTTTTCAGGGCCGATGGAGGACAATTCATTCAGCAACCTTTTGAAATTACAATGGCGCTGAATAAATGGTGCTTACGACTGGACCTTGGAGTTAACGGCTATCCTAGTCCTGGATGGTCAAATAATCACCATTGGCAACTTTCTCTGCAGGCTTCCCCAGAAAGTCAGTGGGAAAGCCAGCAGGGAAACATCACAAGTTACTGGGATAATCTGCTTCCCTCACCCAACCTCTTCAAATCTCTCTGTACTTGGCCCACACTGAACAGTAGTGCAGCTGTCCCTCACACACTCTTCTCAACCTCTCCAGTGGCTTTTTGCACACTTCACACACACTTGGGTTGTCCCAAAGCCGCTTTTTCAAAAGGCAGCTGGACGCTTTATTTTTCCTTGAAAACGTTTCGCTTCTCATCCAAGAAGTTTCTTCGGAAGGTCTTGAAGGAAAAACAAAAGTTGCCTTTTGAAAGAAAGTGCCTTTGGGATACTTCTATAACACTTAAGAGAAAAGAAATGTCTTTTGTCCCAATGCATTCATTTTACAGTCTTAAATTGGTGCTGTGCTGGCATGAAGCAGATGAGATAGGGAAAATGGAAAATGGATAGATAAAAGGGAAGAAATGTAAGCAAAATGGTTCACACAGTTTTGGATTTCCCAGGTTTCTGGTGAGTTAAGTAACACGTTTCATGGACGTTTTCCTTCCAAATTGCATGAATAATCATAGAAGCAAAAGTGGTTGGATCAGAGAATCCTGTAGGAAGCTATCATAAGCCCTATCGTTGAAAAACAAAAGTGCGATTCCTGTTTTGTGAGTTCTTCGGCAGCTGGCATTCATTGTCAGCAGTTTTGCAAATAGGGAATTTTAGAGCAATAAGATTGTGCTCTGGCAAATGCAAATCCTGTAATTGTTTTGAATTACACAACCTTATTTCATAAAAGTAGACCATGCCTTAGCCCTATTGACCACTTCTGATTTAAATCGGCTCTGTAACTGACCTGCTTGGCTGGATAATTGAGTTACAGTCCTGACATACTTATTCCAACCGACCGCAGAGTGAATTTAATCAGGTGCCTACAAAACCTGGGCAGGTGCGCTGGTGTGACAACAAGCCTGTAATCGGCCTCCGAAAGTCCTCTGGTTATAGCCTCAAGATGATTTATGACCGGCACCTGCCTTGTGCTCCTTCTTAAATGTCTTCTATTCTTTTTTTTTTTTGTCTGGTGTTCAGCCCTGATGGGCCAGGATTTTAACTTTATACACAGGTAGTCCTCAACTTATGACCTCAATTGAGCCCAACATTTTTTTTTTTGTCAAGTGAGTTTTGCCCCATTTTACGACCTTTCTTGCCACAGTTATTAAGTGAATCAGAGCAGTTGTTAAATTAGTAACAGGGTTGTTAAGTGAATCGCGTTTCCCTCATTGACTTTGCTGGCCAGAAAGTTGCAAAAAGCGATTACATGACCCCGGGACCCTGCTACCGTCATAAAATATAAGTCAGCTGCTAAGTGTCTGAATTTTGATCCCGTGACCACGGGGAATGTGGCGATGGTCGTAAGTGTAAAAAATGGTCATAGCTCTGTGCCGTTGTAACCTTAAACGGTCACTAAATGAATTGTTGTCAATGGTTAGCCCCATTGGTAGCAATAGCACTTAGACTTCTGTACCGCTTCACAGTGCTTCCAAGCCCTCTCTAAAGCGCTTTATGGAGTCGGCATACTGCCCCCAACCACCTGGGTCCTCATTTAACGACCTCGGAAGGATGGAAGGCTGAGTCAAGCTTGAGCCAGTGAGAATCGAACTGTCGAACGGCTGGCAGCCGGCAGTCAGCAGAATTAAACCTGGAGCACTGCATTTTAACCACTGTGCCTCCACGGCTCTTAGTAGTCGTATTTAAGCCTCGGGGCGTCCTACCTTGGTAACTTGGAAGACCTGCGGACTTCAACTCCCAGAATTCCTCCGCCAGGAGATCCAGACTCCATTCTAGCTGATGAGCATTGGCTGTTCTTAGGCCCGGATTGTGGTGGGTGGTTGCTTGCTTGCTTGATTAACGCCAGCCATTGCTGCAGGCCCGGTTTGCAATATTATGCTTGGATCACGAAAGCCTTGCTCTGACAAGCGTTTGGGCGATCCCGCTTGTCTGTCTGCATCCCATGGGCATTTGCTTCCCTGCTTCTTCCATTCAAGTGGCCCCTCTCACGCTTCTAAAGTGGGGGGGGGGGCACAATGTTTTCGGACATTTTTGCAGTTCAGGAGGGCTGGTGCGTGTCTTGTGTGTGCGGTACCCCAGCAATCCTCCCAGTGGCCCTGAAAAGGGCTGTCGACGTTATTTGTTTCTGCACAACGTATTGGGGGGGGGAGGCGCGAACGGCTCTTAATCAAACCAGGCAGTGTAGGCTGGTAATTCAGGATGCGAGTTACGCGCCGGTCCTTCCGATGTCGATGGTTACCTGAAGAGAGACAGAGAGAGAGAGAGCTGCTGAAAGAGGTTTGGTGTTGCCTTTGAAACCAACCACGGTCGCCCTGTCTGGAGGATTATGGGAGGCGAAATTGAATACACAGCTAGGGAGCACCTATTTGCCCCAGCTGACCATCGCTCACTTTCCGTCTTCTCTTGGGTCTCCTTGATGTACGCAGCCCTCTCGGAGCACCAGGGTTTGGCCTTGGAGCACGTGGCATATCTGCTGAAGACCCTGGCTTGCGGTTTGCTGCCTCCTCCTCCTCCTCCCCTGCTTTCGCAGGATTTAACCTTCAAGTGTTTGCTTAATGGGCTGGCCTGACTAATCGCGTTGTGTCAGAAGACCTTGAATAGCTGAAGTCTTGGACCAGCGTGAATCTAACCACAGTCAGCCGGTCGCCTTTCCTGGCAAGCAGCTGTTGGGGGTTTCTGCCGCTTTCTCTCCCTCAATAGGGCCAATCAAGGACCATTTGGGACAAGGCTGGACTGGGCTTGCTCTAAGGCAGGGGTGTCAAACTCAATTTCATTGAGGGCCACATCAATATTGTGGTTGCCCTTGGGGGGCTGGGTGGGTATGGCCAGGGTGGGCGCGGCCTACTGGGTGGGTGCAGCTGGAGTGCGTATGGACTACTGGGTGGGCATGGCCAGCTCTACATCATTGGCATCAAGGGTGCCTATGGGGGCCTGGGCAGGAGTGGGACAGATCTGGGCGTCTCTGGCAGAAGGAGGGTCTCTGGGCCAGGGCCAAGGCAGTGGGGGCCGTTCCCTCACTGTTTCCAGGATGGCTTCGGGGGCCACATGAAACCACTTTGCGGGCCAGATCTGGCCCCCGGGCCTTGTGTATGACATGTCTGCTCTAAGGAATAAATAGCTGCTTGGAAAATAGGCTGGGTACCATTGTTGGCGACAGTGGCATTGATGCATTTATCAACACATTTCAGCTGTTCCCTTTGCTTGGGATAATGCAGGGGTAGGCAACCTTGGCTCTTTTATGACTCGT
>JAKJMR010000349.1:216081-226276 GCA_024449315.1 Daboia siamensis | reverse complement strand
TTCCTTCCTTCCTTCCTTCCTTCCTTCCTTCCTTCCTTCCTTCCTTCGCAATAGCACTTAAACTTATATACTGCTTCACAGTGCTTTACAGCCCTCTGTAAGCGGTTTACTGCAAATTGCCCCCAACAATCTGGGTCCTCATTTTACCGACCTCGGAAGGACGGAAGGCTGAGTCGAACCTTGAGCCAGTGGGAATCGGAACTGCAGGTAGCCGACAGTCAGCAGAAGCAGCCTGCAGTACTGCATGCCGTCCCTGACGTACGACCAGAGTTGAGCCCAAAATTTCTGTTGCTAAGCGAGGCAGCTGTTAGGTGAATTGTGCCCCATTTTACGACCTTTCTTGCCACAGTTGTTAAGTGAATCACTGCTGCTGTTAAGTTAATCAGACGGGCTTTTAAGTGAATGTGGCTTCAGATTTATGAGTCGAGTGCCTGTATTTTGATCATGTGACCATGGGGATGCTCGTAAGTGAAAAACAATCATAAGTTTTTTTTTCTTTCTTTTTGTCATTTCGAATGGTCACTAAATGATCTGTTGTAAGTCGAGGACTACCTAGGGAGAACAAAAAAAGGAAGAGAGAACAATAAGAAAAGCTGGAGTGGTCAAAAAGTACAGTGATATCTTGGTTTTCATCATTAATTGGTTCTGGGAGGCACAACAAGTACCGTTTTTTTTCCAGTAAGGAATAATGTAGTGAGTTACAAGGCAGTTGCCACCGGCAGGTTTTAGCTTGTGCGTCAAGGACCACACAAACGAAGAATAGCGAGACACAATTTTGGCATCCAAATACGTTGAAGCCAAAATGGATGAGTTTTAAAGCGGACGAGTACCAAGGTGCTTCTGTGTTCCCTCATTGCGAAGAAGTAAGATTTTATTCCATTTCCTGCAGGCGACGGAAAATGTAGGCTCTGAGAGAAGCATTCTGGGAGCAAGATGGAAATATGTAACTGTTCTAGGCTGAACACGTGCTGAGTTTGAATCCTGCCTTTGGGAATGTTGGGAACACACACCACAAAAAAAAATACCCCAAGCGCTTGTTTCCTTCATTTTCATTCTAGCACCGCAAAAATAGAATGCGGGTGCGTGGTCACAGTTTACGGATTGCTGCAGCTAGTCCTCGACTTACAGTCAATTGTTTAGTGACTGTTCAAAATCACAGTGGCACTAAAAAGTGTCTTTTGTCCCTTTTCACACTTAACGACTGTCGCAGCGTCCCCCTGGTCACGTGATTAAAATTTGGACTTGACAAACTGGCATTCATTTATTTATAAGAGTTGCAGCGTTCCCAGGTCGCGCGATTCCCCTTTTGCGACCTTCTGTCAAGCAAAGTGAACGGAGAAGCCTAATTCGCTGAACAACGGTGTTTCTAACTTTACAGCTGCAGGGATTCCCACTTAACCACAGTGGCCAGAAAGGTCGTAAAGCGGGGCAGAGCTAAGAAAACAACCACAGGAATTTTGCTGTGGTTGTTTTGGTTGTGGTCGTAAGTCAGGGTCAGCCCGTACTCCAGTAGAATCGGTCCAAGGAATGATTTTATTTTATTTTTTATTAATTTAAGTTTGTATAGTGGATGGAATAACTAAGCAGAAAGAAACATACCTTTTGCAATTCTGTCCTTATTTTTTTTTTTTTCCTCCACAAATGAGGAAGCTGCTTTTCATCAAGGAACAAAACGTTACACTGAGCAGGAAGGAAAGAGGTTAGAAGGAAAGGGGAAAGTGTTTGGAACGAGGGAAGGCAAAGGGAGCAGATTTAGTGTTTGCCGAGCTGGCAGATGTGGGCTTCATCAAACTGGGTGAGTCATTGGGCTGAATGCCCATCATGGAAAAGTGGCTTGCAACTTAGCCTTGCTCCTGACACACAAGCAGTACAAGGTAGTTCAGTCCTCTACTTAACGTCCTACTCACGATTGAGTCCAAAATACATGCCAGTTTTGCCAAGCCTCCGGAATTTGATCACGTGACCTGAGGGGATGCTGCCGCGGCCATCAGTATGCAAACCTGTCATAAGTCACTTTTCTCAGTGCTGTTGTAACTTCGAACTAAATGAACGGTGGTTAAGTTGAGGACTACCGATACACACCTCTTACGGAACGGCAGAACTCTTGACAAAGTGTTGAGCTACAGTAAGCTAATTTGGCTTGTCCAGTTGCTCCATCAGTTCGGCTATTTTTGTTCGGTGCCCTGCCTGTCGTAGAATCTCAAAAGATTCCTTTAATTGATTGGGCAACCTGCCTCCCCCCCCCCACCTGTTTAACCTTCCACCCGTTCATAGCTTGTTCCAGGACATTTCCGGACCAGCAGTTTCTGTTTAGCGATGGTTTCAAACATTAAAAACGAGAGAGATTTCTGCCAAGCTCCCAAGACTCATAGCCTGGCACCTTTGAAAAAATTGTACCTTTTTAGGACATTTTTAACGCCTGGAGTAACTTAAGAATATTGGTGGAACTGTTTGACTTGGTAGATCCGTCAAATCTGCCGCAGGGAGATTTTGCAAGAGATCCCATGCAAATCCTCCACCACTTCCTTCGATGTACATTCTTTTATCAGCATTTAGTTTGTATATTTCTGGCCCCTTTTTTGTCATTTTCCCCCTTCCCAAATGTCTTTGCAGACAGAATCTTTCTTGGATCTTATTTGTTCAGAAAAGCTGGAAAACTCGTCTTATCTTCTCCCCCCTTTCTTTCTGGTGGGACTAGTTTAATGTTTAACCGACCGAACAGAAGCCGGGCAGACTTTAACCCCGACTTGCTTGTCCCAGCTACAGTAGCCGTGAATCCAAAGGTGGGATTATGGACGACTGCTGATCCAGTTGCACCTTTAATCTCTTTTAGGAGCTGTTTGAGGGCCAGTGAACACACACATGCATTCACGGATCAGGAACTGGCCTATTGAGAATGGTTCCTCTTGGAATTGGCGCTGTTCCTCTTGGAATTGGCGCTGTTCCTCATCTGTCCTGGACCTGATCATTGCTCCAACCCTCTTTGCTTCCCGACTTGACTTGTTTGCCGTTTGGATTCTTCTCCCCACATGATGCTCACATGCTCACTGACAGCTCTTCCTATATTTAGCCTGGAGCTGGCCCAGCACCTCCTGTAGGCTCAGAAATGTGAGCTGAGGCCCCCGCCCCACCCGCATTTCTGATTCTTGACTAGTCCGACAGTGTTGGGGGGGGGAAATAAAACATCAGCTTGCACCCCTTACCGAAAGGTAGGTATGCTTAGCCCTTTGGTGGACGGGCTACATTGCCAGCAAGCGGGCGGAGTCTGGCCCTTGACTTCGACCTCTCGGCCTGGGCATAACAAGGTTTCTAGCAGTGGGTTTGTTTTTGGGAAAAGAGAGTGGCAGGGTTTGTTTTGCTGCTGTTGTCGGAATCCTGAGATGGTTCCCAGGTCTCTTTTTAAGATTGGCAGAGCAAGGCGGTTGGGCTGGCAATCCCAGTTAGGATTGAGCTGGCAGGGGAAGGTGAATTTAGCTGTCTTTCTCCTCTCTGTCCAGTTCCTTAAAGCTGTGGTTCCCAACCTTTCCAGCTTGGCGGCCTGGTGTGTGTGTGTGTGTGTGTGTGTGTGTGTGTGTGTATATTGGGGGGGCCCCTGTAAATTGCAGCCACGCACACGCGGCTCCATTTGTGCAAGCGGCAACACGGGCACCCTCCAGTTGTGCAAACGGAGCTTTGCGCATGAGCGGAGGGCAGGCGAGCAGCACGTGCGAGGGCCCTCTGTTCACACAGAGGAGGCTTCATGCGCAAGCGCCCTCTGCTTGCACGAGGGGAGCTTTGCCCGCGCATGCTTTTCCCATCTCTTGCAGCGGCCTGGTTTCGAACAGGCCGCATCCCGGGAGTGGGCTAGGGTTTGGCGACCTTTGCCTTAAAGGTTGGTCAAAGGTCATTTTCCCCCCCCCCCCCCCCCCCCCCCCCCCCCCCCCCCCCCGGCTGGCTGAGCTGCTGCAGCATCCAGAGATGGCTGTTCATCGGTGTGTTTTATCCCGCACTCAGCTCCCCACCCATAAAGTTTATTAGGCCAGATGACTCAAGCGGAGCCCGGGTGCTGCCTCCATGTGCTCAGAACAGGCTCAGCCAGTCATTGCAGCAGCTCAGCCTCTTTCTTTTTCCCCCCACAAGGACTGAGATTGTGGCCGAGGAATTGCCGAGCACAGGGTGGCAAGTTTCTGAACAACAAGGGGAGATGCCCAGGAAAGGTCTTGTAGAGAGTTTCCGTGCCGTGTGCCTTCTTTTAATAATAAACGGTAATATCTCCGCTTTCTGAGCTGAAATCAAAGAGTGCCTTAACTTCAAATTCCTGAAGATCCAGGTATAAAGCAGAGTGTATATTGCCGTGGTCATCGGGCAGCATGAAATGGTTCTTCCTGTCCTGCCACTGGTCTAGTTGTTCCAGGTTTGGGTTGTTGTTTTTTTTTTTTTGGGGGGGGGGGGAAGATGGATAATTATATGAAGCTCCCTGGGCAGCCCTTACTCTAGAAAAATGCATGAAAAAGATGGCAGACGGGATTAGGCAGCCAGCTGCACCTTGAACTCTTTTGGACTTCCACCAGCTCTACTCGGCGGGGCCAGTAACAAGGAATTGTGGGAGTTGTAGGCCGAACACTGAAAGTCCTCTCCAGATGCCTACCATTGATAAAGGCAAATCTGATAAACATGCTGCTGGGAATTTAGGCACTGAGCGGTGGCTCAGTGGGTTAGGACGCTGAGCTTGTCGATCAGAAGGTCGGCAGTTTGGCGGGTCGAATCCCGAGTGCCACGTAGCAGAGTGAGCGCCTGTTACTCGTCCCAGCTTCTGCCAACCTAGCAGTTCGAAAGCACGTAAAAATGCAAGTAGAAAAATAGGGACCACTACGGTGGGAAGGTAACAGCGTTCCGTGTGCCTTTGGCGTCTAGTCATGCCGGCCACATGACCACGGAGTCGTCCTCGGACAAGCGCTGGCTCTTCGGCTTTGAAACGGAGATGAGCACCGGCCCCTAGAGTCGGAAACGACCAGCACGCATGTGCAGGGGAACCTTATTTCCCTGGCTCAGGAATTCTGGGAGTTGAAGTCCCCAAGTCATAAAAGAACCAAGGTTCCCCACTCCTGCCCTATGCCATTTTTATCCTCTAGAGCAGACATGTCAAACACAAGGCCCGGGGGCCAGAACCGGCCCACGAAGTGGTTTCATGTGGCCCGCGAAGCCATCCTAGAAACAGTGAGGAAACTGTCCCCAGTACCTTGGCCCTGGCCCAGAGACCCTCCTTCTGCCAGAGACCCTCAGATCTGTCCCACTCCTGCCCAGGCCCCCATAGGCACCCTTGATGCCAACGATGTAGAGCTGGCCACGCCCACCCAGTAGGCCATACGCACTCTAGCCACGCCCACCCAGTAGGCCACGCCCACCCTGGCCATACCTACCCGGCCCCCTGAGGGCAACCGCAGTGCTGATGCGGCCCTCAATGAAATTGAGTTTGACACCCCTGCTCTAGAGTTAATGTTCTTTTTTTTTTTTACATTGCTTATCTCATTGTTTTATTATCTGACTTCTGTTTACATTCTTTTCCTTGTCCCAAAGGTGCCTTTTTCAAAAGGCAACTGGACTTTGCTTTTCCTTGAAGAGGTTTCGCTTCCTCATCCAAGGAGCTTCTTCAATTCTGACTTTAGTTATTCTTCGGTCCGCTCGGCAGCTGTCTCATATTTATGATGGTTGGAGTGTCCCAGGTTCATGTGATTCCCCCTTCTGAAACTGGGGGCTTTTAAGTGCACCATTGCACCTGTTAAGTTAGTAGCAGGGTTGTTAAGTCAACCTGGTTCCCCCATTGACTTTGCTTGTTGGAAGGTGGCAGAAGGGGATCACATGACCCCGGGACACTGTGACCGTCATAAATACGAGTCAGTTGCCAAGCCTCTGACTTTAGATCACATGGCCGTGGCGATGCTACAGTGTTTTGGACGTGTGAGAAATGGTCACAAGCCGCTTGATTCAGTGCCATTTGTAACTTCCAATGCTCACCTGTTGTAAGTCAGACTACCTGGATTTATTATGCTTTTGCCAGGATTGGAGCAGAGGGAGAAATTACATTTTTTAAAAAAAAAAAAAAAATACGTGTAACGAATAAATGGAATGGTTCAGCCGCAGTATTATAAGGATCAATGGCTTGAACGGAGTCTAGCTGAAATTGGGGTGGGAAACCTGATTTCTATCAGTTTAATTGCATGACTTCTCAGATTCAAATGAGGATGCCACCAGACACCAGCCAGTAGAGAAGAAGCTTGGAGAAAAGCTGTATCTGTATATGTGATCTTCCCTACAGGATTTTAAGGTGGTTTCCACCAGCCTGAAAAGCAGAACTTTACTTGTATTATTATGTGCACGTTGGGGGCTGTGTAACTTACAATAAGCCAATGTGAGGGGTGGGGGGAAGTCTGGCTGATTTCAAAGACCTATTCTTTCCAGATCCTAAAGTCTTATGAGAGATCGGGTTGCGGTTGAGATTGCCACCGGGGCAAGATTAGGTATGTTGCTTGATCACAATGCCCACCATCCCCAGGCAACGTGACCAGTGGATGAGAATGTGAGAGTCACAGTCCAAAATTTCTGAAGGCACCGAGGCAGCTTCTGAAAAGGGTTAGAGCTCCTGAACGTAGTTTGGTTTAATGGTTAGGGCACCAGGCCAGAACGCAGGGGGGCCGTGAATTCTAGTCCTTAGACATGAAAGCCAGCTGGGCGACTTTCGGCCAGTCACTCTCTCTCAGCCCAACCCACCTCTCAGGACTGTTGTTGTGGGGGATACGTCTGTGAGATGCAAGTAAATGCATCCCCAAAGCTGCTTTCTGTTCTAGTTCTGTTGATTTTCTCATAATGATGAAGGTAATGTTGAAGAGGAGGAGGATAAAAAAATGAGGATATTATTCATAACTCTTGGTGATTCTCTGGCCCGGGTTTCTCTCCACATCCTCTGACCTCGCACTACTTCTTTGAGTTGTTCTACGCTCTGGTTGGTGTCAACTTTGGTGGTGTCCAGCCAGCCTGGTCGTTGAGGGCCTGGCTTTCCTTTTACCGCTAACTCTTCCCAACATAATTTCTTTCTCCAGCGAGTTTTCTCTCGCAGGTCTTCAGCTGCGTGAAACTTTGTTTGCCCAAAATGCTCAGAAATCAAGTCAAGGTTGAAAGGAATAAGACTCACCGCTTTTTCTTCTGCTCTCTTCCTTGATATCTGGGTGGAAGCCGCCGGCTAGAGTTAATTGCATTGGCTGGGTGTAATAATAATAATAATAATAATAATAATAATAATAATAATAATAATAAGTTGGAAGGGACCTTGGAGGTCATCTAGTCCAACCCCCGCTAAGGCAGGAAACCCTATACCATTTCAGACATATGGCTGTCCAGTCTCTTCTTAAAAGCTTCCAGTGTTGGAGCATTCACCACCTCTGGAGGCAGGTTGTTCCACTGGTTAATTGTTCTGTCAGGAAGTTTCTCCTTAGTTCCAGGTTGCTTCTCTCCTTGACTAGTTTCCATCCATTGCGTCTTGTCCTGCTTTCAGGTGCTTTGGAGAATAGCTTGACTCCCTCTTCTTTGCGGCAGCCCCTGAGATATTGGAACACTGCTATCATGTCACCCCTCAGATCTGCAAGGGACAGTTTGATTTGCCCAAGAAAAGTGCCAGGATGAATGCCATAGGCCTGGCAAGAAAGACAAGCACGGCACTTGGGAAAATAGCTGGAGGCACAGACGCATAATACGAGACGAGATAACTTTATTGTCATTTTTTACTGTGAGCACACTGGCCCTCATTAAAAATGAAATCCTGTTGCCTGCTCTCAAAAGAAAGCATATATCATTTACCCATACACATACATAACACACACATACACATGCTATATGCATACAGAACGTGCATGTAGGAATTGAAGGGGAACTCATCAAATTTGCAGATGACAGAAGGAGCCAACACCCCAGGAGACAAACTCAGGATCCAAAAAGATTGTGATAAACCTGAACAATGGGCCTTGTCCAAAAGAATGAGTTTCGGTGTGGAAAAAAGCAAAGTCTTACGTTTAGGCAGGAAAAATCAAAGTTGCTCAAGTACAGATTAGGTGAGACTTGGCTCAAAAACAGCAACTTTGAGAGGGATCTTGGAGTCCTAGCGGACGATCACTTGACTATGAGCCAGCCCTGTGCAGCAGCCGCCAGAAAAGCTAATACAATCCTGGGTTGTATAAACAGAGGCAGAGAATCAAGAACACGCGAAATGTTAGTACCGTTTTATAAAACCCTAGTAAGACCACACCTGGAATACTGCAGCCAATTTTGGTCACCGTATCACAAAAAAGATGTTGAGAGTCTGGAAAAAAATCAGAGAAGAGCAACTAAGATGATTGAAGGCCTGGAGACTAAAACATTTTAAGAATGGTTGCAGGACTTGGGTTTGGCCAGTCTAAAGAAAAGAAGAAATAGGGGAGACATGATAGCAGTGTGCCAGTGTCTGAGGGGCTGCCACAAAGAAGAAGAGGGGGTCACATTATTCTCCAAAGCACCAAAGGGCAGGATGAGAAACAATGGCTGGAAACTGACCAGAGAGAAACAACCTGGAATTAAGGAGAAACTTCCTAGCAGTGAGGACAATCAAGCAGTGGAACAGCTTAACCCCAGAAATCGTGGGTGCTCCATCACTGGAGATTTTTAAGAAGAGGCTAGAAAGTCACTTGTCTTAAGATGGTATAGGTCAGGGGTAGGCAACCTTGGCTACAACCAACCTCAGTGCTAGAAGGAAGTGGAATTTGCTCTCTCTATACCAGGGGTAGGCAACCTTGGCTCTTTTATGACTGGTGGACTTCAACTCCCAGAATTCCTGAACCAGCCATGCTGAGGGGAAAGGAAGAGGTTTCCAAGCTGAGCCATGCTGGCTCAGGAATTCTGGGAGTTGAAGTCCACGAGTCATAAAGGGGCCAAGGTTGCCTACCCCTGTCCTAGGCCTTGTGGACTTCAACTCCCAGAATTCCTGAGCCAGCCACACTGAGGGGAAAGGGAGAGGTTTCCAAGCTGAGCCATGCTGGCTTAGGAATTCTGGGAGTTGAAGTTCACACATTTTCAAATTTCACATTTGAGAAACATGGCCTAATGCAGGGGTAGGCAACCTTGGCTCTTTTATGACTGGTGGACTTCAACTCCCAGAATTCTTGAGCCAGCCATGCTGAGGGAAAAGGGAGAGGTTTCCAAGCTGAGCTGTGCTGGCTCAGGAATTCTGGGAGTTGAAGTCTACCAGTCATAAAAGAGCCAAGGTTGCCTACCCCTGGTATAGGTCCTCCTGCTTGATTAGAGGGCTGGACTAGAAGATCTCCAAGGTTCCCTTCCAGCACTATTCTATTCTAACAAACACGTATCTATACCCATACACATGTAAATATTAACCACTGTCCATTTTAAACACATAGCGGAAAGAGGAAGCTTGAGAGTTCAGCAAGGTTGCTGCTATATGGACCTAAATTGTGATTGAATCTGGATGTTCTGCTTTGGATACTACGAAGCTCCCTTTTCCCCAGAAGGGGACAAGGAAAAAAAGGGTCCTGGAGAGATGGTGGGTAGTGTCCCAGACAATCCTGCCAATATTGAACTAGCGCTCTTCCCTGTATTAGTTTTCCTATTTCTTTTTTGCTTTTACTTCGGAAAAGCATTGGGATCCACTCTGCCAGAGCATCCTTCCAGACGATGGCCCTTTTGTGGTCCTCGACTTACAAAAGTTCGTTTGGTGACTCTTCAAAATTACAACAGCACCTCAAAAAAAAAAAAAGTGACTTACAACCATTTTTCACGCTTAACAACCATTGCAGCGCGCACACACACACACACACACACACACACACACACACCCACACCCGTGGTCACGTGATCAAAATTCAGCCTTTGACAACTGCCTCTTACGACGGTCGTCGCAGTGTCACAGGATCCCCTTTTCTGACCTTCTGAGGCGCGAAGTCAACAGGGCAGCCGGCTTCACTTAACAACTGTGTTACTTAACAACTGCACTGAGTCACTTAACAATAGCGGCAAGAAGGGTCATAAAACAGGGCAAAACCCTCTCTACAAACGCTTCGCTCGGCAACAGAAATTTGGGGCTTAATGGCAGTCATAAGCTGGGGACCTCCTGTGTTTTTTTTATATTATTATTAAAGAGTTTTACAAAAACAAAATTTTACAATATATCCCCAAA
>JAKJMR010000349.1:193432-215981 GCA_024449315.1 Daboia siamensis | reverse complement strand
ATTATAGTTATAATAATCACATTCTAAATAAAAATTATGCATAATATACAATTAACCAAATTCATAATGTGCTTTAACTCCCCTTTAACATAACTACATACAGAGTACCAATAACAATATCCACTAAAATCTACTCATAAGCTAAATGGAACTTTTTGGGCCCATATTTGTTCTGAATATAATCTATCCATCTCCTCCAAACTGAAATATATCTTTCCTGTGAATGATCTTTCAAGTAAGCAGAAATCTTAGACATTTCTGCAAGATTCGAAACTTTAAACACCCATTCTTCTATAGTAGGCAAACTATCCTTCTTCCAATGTTGTCCCACCAGTAACCGTGCTGCTGTTATCATATTCAACATCAAATTAGTTTCTTTAACATCACAATCTACAACAATACCCAATAAAAACAATTGCGGAGAAAACTTTTATCTTTCTCTTAAAAATCTTTTGAATGTTCCACCAAATTTTAATCCAAAAAGCTTTTATATTTCTACAAGTCCACCACATATGAAAATAGGTGGCTTCTAAACTCCCACATCTCCAACATTTAGACTGTACATTAGGATACATGTTAGACAACTTCTTGGGATCCAGATGCCATCTATAAAACCTTTTATAAAAATTTTCTCTTAAGTTTTGAGCCTGACCACCTGTTTTATTCTTCCTACGTGCCTCCAGGTGTGTTTGTGAATTTAAGCATCACCAATCTTCGTGCTCAAGAATGCCTTGGCCTGAGTTGGGACAGGGTGTGGCAGCTTCAAATTAGGGGTTGCCCGGGTGGGGTGGCTTAAGGATGCTCAACCGCCGGGGACATTTTATTTGTTTGGCTTGTTGGTCCAGGTTTTTGACATTCCTGACTGATCCCAGAGATGTACGGGTTCTCCCACCTCTGCTAGGAGCTTCCCTAAGTTATAAGCCAGGATTGTTTGAGGATAGGGTTATCCAGTGTGTATGTGTGTAGGGCAAGAGTTGTCAGCCGATCCAGAGATAATTGCACCATTTTGCATCATGACTATAGAGGCGTGTTTCTCCCCACTTTGGTTTCAAAATAGCTGAAAAATGTTGCCCCTTTTTTTCCCCTTCTCATCCCAAACTCACGCGTGATTTTGGCAGTCTTGCCTACGATCTTCTGCAATTTGTCTGCATGGAGAGACTTTAGCCAGCAAAAGAAAAGTCAATTTTTGTGAGTCTCAGAAATGAACCACTTTTCTCTTGTGGAATATAATAGAGCTGGAAGAGACCTTGGGGGTCTTCTAGTCCAGCCCCCTGCACAAGCAGGAGACCCTATACCAGGGGTAGGCAACCTTGGCTCTTATAATTCCAGCTGGCTCAGGAATTCTGGGAGTTGAAGTACATGAGTCATAAAAGAGCCAAGGTTGCCTACCTCTGCCCTATACTATCTCAGACAGGTGAATGTCTTAAAAACTCCCATGATGGAGCGTCCACTATTTCTGGAGGCAAGCTGTTCCACTGGTTAATTGTCTTCACTGTTAGGAAGTTTCTCCTTAATTCCAGGTTGCTTCTCTCTTTGGTCATTTTTCATCCGTTGTTTCTTGTCCTTCCTTCCCTCTGGTGCTTTGAAGAATGATTTGACCCCCTCCTCTTTGTGGCAGCCCCTCAAATACAGGAATACTGCTGTATGGGAGGCCAAACAGTGGTTTGCATCACAGGCTACAAAATTGGTTTAGTGACCGTTACAACAAGAGTGAAAAAAAGTGACTTACGATCAGTCTTCCCATTGCAGCCTGCCAGCCATCACGTGATCAAAGTCTGGGTGCTGGCAACCGGCATGAATTTTCAACCGTTGTATCCTGGGGTGGGGTGGGGGTTATGTGATTGCTGTGAATGACCTTCCCAGCCAACATCCAACAATCAAAGCCAGCCTCGCTTAAGAACTGCATGATTCATAATGACTGCAGTACTTTGCTTGACACCCGTGGCCAAAGGTGGTAAAATTTGGTGTGTGACTCAACAAACAGCTTGCTTTAGCAATGGAGATTCTGGTCCCAATTGAAGCCATAAGTCGAGGATTACCTGTAGGCTGCCTGAGAGGTGACTTTGTACTCTGCATGTTTGTACAGGTAGTCCTCGACTTACAACAGTTTATTTTGTGACCGTTCAGAGTTACGGTGGCATTGAAAAGGTGACCTGTGACCGTTTTTCCACAATTCCGACCATTGCAGCATCCCTTTGGACACATGTTCAAAATTTGGCCGTTTGGCAATTGACTCATATTTACGATGGTCGCAGTGTCCCTGGGGATCACATGATCCCCTTTGCTGACCTCACAAGCAAAGTCAATGGGGGGGGGGGGAGAAATCCAGATTCACTTAATAACCGTGTTACCAACTTAGTCAATGCAACGGTTCACTTACCGACTGTGGCAAGAAAGGTCATAAAATGGGGCAAAGCTCACTTAGCAAATGTTTCACCTAGCAACATAAATTGTGGTCGTAACATGGAGGACTTTTACCTGTACAAAGTTTGTACCCTTCAGACATGCTAGAGACTCAAAGCCCAGCCTGCCTATATGATGCCCATGCAATAACTTGGATTTTTTCTTTTTTCTTTTTCTCCTTCAGCTGGCGCGTATTATCCTGCGCAGAATGTGCAACAATTCCCAACTTCCCAAGTCATGATGAACCCACAACCACCGATCCCGCCAAAGCGAGAGCGCAAGACAGTAAGAAACCGGGGACAGGCAGCTTGGGGGTGGGGGAATAATAAAATTTCCATTATTTAGGCCAGGGGTCTTCAAACTTGGCAACTTAACTCCAACCCAGAATTCCTGAGCCAGCCTGGCTCAGCTTGGAAACCTTTCTCTTTCCCCTCAGCGTGGTTGGCTGAGGAATTCTGGGAATTGAAGTCCACAAGTCTTAAAAGTTGTCAAATTTGAAGACCCCTGATTTAGGCCTTGTTTAGTTGGTTGGTTTTTTTCCCACCTGTCTCACATTCCCTACCTTCACCTTCCATTACTTCCTGTTGATTTTTTTTTTTTTAATTTCCACGATTTATGCCCTGCTTTTGAAACGAATACTATATCGAAAGTTTAAAATACTGGTTCAGGTTGACAACAAAATCAACACTGAAAGAGAGAAAATGAACCGAGAAGGTTTTTGGGTTGCCCAGATCCTAACAATGTCAGGCAGTCATTTAAAATTCAGTTTTTTCGATATTTCTATCAAATATATTTATCTGTACACTCAGGTTCTAGTGTTGGTGATTCAAAGCTTTAAAACAAGAGGGACTAAGAATATTAGCCCAGATAGTCCTTGACTTGAAAGAGCTCGTTTAGTGACTGTTCAAAGTTACAACGACAGTGAAAAAAGTGATTGATGACTCTTTTTTCACAAGGCTGTTGCAGTCTCCCCATGATCACCTGATCAAAATTCAGATGTTCGGCAACCGACACATATACATACGACGGTCGCCGTGTCCCTGGGTCACTTGAACCGCTTTTGTGACCTTCTGACAAGCAGAGACAATGGGGAAGCCAGATTCACTTAACAACTGTGTGGCTAACGTAACGGCAGTGATTCACTTAATAACCGTAGCCAGAAATGGGGCAAAACTCACTTAACACATGTCCCACTTAGCCACAGAAATGTGGGGCTCAATTGTGGTCATAAGTCGAGGATTACCCGCACTAAGGTTTATATTTAACTTTTTTAGCTCAAGGTGGTTTAATTGAGAAAGCTGCCTTTATTATCACACAGCTATCCAATAAAGGTAAGTGGGCCTGGGACAGGGGTAGGCAACCTTGGCTCTTTTATGACTGGTGGACTTCAACTCCCAGAATTCCTGAGCCAGCCATGCTGAGGGGAAAGGGAGAAGTTTCCAAGCTGAGCCATGCTGGCTCACGAATTCTGGGAGTTGAAGTCCACCAGTCATAAAAGAGCCAAGGTTGCCTACCCCTGGACTAGGCATAGGCCGCTTTATGACTGGTGGACTTCAACTCCCAGAATTCCTGAGCCAGCCACGCTGAGGGGAAAGGAGAGGTTTCTAAGCTGAGCCATGCTGGCTCAGGAATTCTGGGATTTGAAGTCCACGAGTCATAAAAGAGCTAAGGTTGCCTACCCCTGGACTAGGCCTAGGCTGCTTTATGACTCGTGGACTTCAACTCCCAGAATTCCTGAGCTAGCCACGCTGAGGGGAAAGGGAGAGGTTTCCAAGCTGAGCCAGGCTGGCTCAGGAATTCTGGGAGTTGGAGTCCTCGAGTCATAAAAGAGCCAAGGTTGCCTAACCCTTGTCTGGGAGAAAGTGATAACATTCAGAGTTACCTAGGCAGATGGATGCAGTTGGATACGCGGAGGTGTAAGGGAAGAAGAAAGACAACTAGGATTTAAATAGGGCTATATTCCTGTGTTCTGCAGTAGCTGATCTTTACGGTTTTGCATCCGCAAGAGAACAACTAGCACGTTAAATACATTGCTTTAATCAGCAGCTAACTACAGGTAGACGTGCGTTTGTTTAGCAACTGTTTGAAGTTATAACAGCACTGAAAAGAGTGACTTACAACTGGTTCTTGCACTTAACGATCATGGCAGCCATCCCCATGGCAACGTAACCGAAAATGCAGGCACTTAGCACCTCTCAGGTATTTTACAGCTGCAGCATCCCAGGGTCATGTGGTTGCCATTTTGCTACGTTCCCAGCTGGCTTCCAATAAGCACCATGTGTGGGGGGGGAGGGAGAGCTGGATTCGCTTAACAGCCAGGCGATTCATTTAACAGCTGCAGTGATTCGCTTAACAGCTGTGGCAAACAGCCGCCTGCCTTAGCGACAGAAATTCTGTTCCCAATGGAGGCCTACTGTAACCTGCTCCCTCTTTTCTATGTACTTGCAATGAAGTTTCAGTAAGAGGTTTATTCCGCTGAAACCACACCCTGCCCGACTTCAAATCTATAAAGACACCACGAGTACCGTGTACCAAATTTGGGCAGCAATCTTTTATGTCCTTTGCACAAAGGCGTCATTACGTGAATCGGATCCTTGGCGTGATAATGCGCGCACAACCCCCATTGGCACAAACGGTGCCATTTGTGTCATCTGCATACTGAGGTCGCTGCTGAAGGATTGTCATTCTGATTTTAATGGATAGCTAGAAATAATGGTCACCCTCGTGGCCCGACCTGGTCCCTTTAAATTAAACTTTTCATTTATAGTTCTTACCAGGTATGTAAAAAAAAAAAAAAAAAACTAGTATTCTCTGGAATGTTTTATTCATTCACTCTGTGGCTCATACCAATCCATGTTTTCCGGGGAGTGTCCAGCAGACGTCATTCCTCTGAATGAAACTGTTGGGCAACCCTTAAAAGTCAGCTTGGCATATTCTAGATACAGAACTGGGAAATTTCACAAAAGGCCAGCCTTGGCATATCCTGGTTATTTCCCTTGGGGCTTTATGCAACGATGCTTTTTCCTACCTGGTACAACAGGTGTGGCGAGCTCTATTTTAGCTATGTAGGTGATTAAGGCACCAGGCTACAAACTGCGACACTTGACTTTTCAATCCCGACTTAGGCAGGAAAGCTGGCTGGATACCTTTGGGCCAATCACCAGGCGATAGTGAGTTCTAGTCCCGCCTTAGGGATGAAAAGCAGCTCGGTGACTTTGGGCCAATCACCAGAAGACTGTGAGTTTTACTCCCGCCTTAGGCATGAAAGCCGACTTGAGTGACTTTGGGCTAATTACCGGGAGACTGAATTCTAGTTCTGCCGTAGGCATGCAAGCTAGCTGGGTGATTTTGGGCCAGTCACCAGGAGACTGTGAGCTCTAGTCTGCCTTAGGCATGAAAACCACTGTGTGACTTTTGGCCAATCACCGGGAGACTGGGAGTTCTAGTCCCATGTTAGGCGTGAAAGCTGGCTGGGTGCCTTTCGGCCAATCAGCAGGAGACTTTGAGTTCTAGTCCCACTTTAGGTATGAAAGCTGGCTGGGTGACATTGGACCAGTCACTGACTGTCAGCTCAGTCCCACCTCACAGGATGGTTGTGGGGAAAATAGAGGGAAGAAGGAATATTGTATTGGTCCACCGCCATGAATTATTTACAGAAACGATAAAGGCGGGATATAATAAATAGTAAAATAATAATTAATAATAATATAATAATAATGATGATGATGTAGTAGTAGTAGTAGTAGTAGTTGTTGTTGTTGTTTAGCATGGTGGGAAGCAGTTGCTTCTTACCTTTGGAAGATTCCAGATGTGGATTTAGCAGAAGAAACAGGACCCGCCCTGTGTGTGTGTTTGTGTACGTGCTATTTGTGGGAAATGTCGCAAGATGGGTCAGAGTTCAGCGAGGTACAAGAGTCCAGAAGGGTGGACGGAACATGAGCCGTGGGAGCAGGCTGGGATTCTGCAGAGAGAAAGACTGTTGAATGCCGGACTGCTTCTCTTTTAAGTCCCGAATCCTGCAATATTTCTGCTGAAGTTGCTCTCATGCCCTCTGATTTAGGTCCTTGTTGTAGCATCGGAAAAGAAGAATCAGGTGAGACAAATCAATAATCGGGTTGTTGTTTTTCCCCTTTTGCAAAGGCTGGCACAATCCACCTTGAGGGGACCACTTTGCTTTTTCCCTTCCTTTGCTTAATTATTTTTTAATTTATATGTTATCTTTTAAAAGCTTTATCTCACCTTTATTATTTATCTAAATGACTCAATGCGGCCAACATGCCTAATATTCCTTCCTCCTGTTTATCCCACGCCAACCCTGCGAAGTGGGTTGGGCTGAGAGAAAGGGGTTGGCCGAAAGCTTTTAAACTTGAGTAGACAGGCCGAAAGAGCGTGCCCTCCTTCCACACAAAACTTGCTCCCAGATTTAGCGAGAGAGGCTCTGTTTGAATTTCCTCTCTGCAAAAAAAAATAAAAAATGTTAAAGGCCACTTTCGCAGTATAGGAAAATTACTGTTTTGGCCAAGTTTTTGGTGCTGTGCTTATACTATCACCGGCTTCAGGCTGGTTTTCATCTAGTGTCCTGACAATTTTGTAGGGAGTTTTGTGAATTGTCTTATTTCTCTTTTTGAAGCCTGATTTGTACTAAAGTGCCTTCGTCGAGATTCTACAGTTAAGAAGTGAGAAAGAAACTAACAGTAAATAAGATCTCCAAAGTCAGTTCCATTCAAAGGACAGGCTGGCCGCACGTGAAGCGCTTTTGGCAGTGGGTTTTGGACCGTGTGTCGGAACTGACACGGGTAGTCTTCGGCTTTTGGCCACAAATTGAGCCCCACATTTCCGTTGCTAAGTGAGTCTTGCCCCATTTTACGACTTTTCTTGCCACATTTGTCAATTGAATCGCTGCAGTTGTTAAATTAGCAGCCCGGGATTTTTTTTTCCCCCCTTGCTTCAGAAGTTAAAATCAGTGGTTCTCATCCTACACAATGCACCATTGTGTAGAGGTGGATATGTCCAGTGGGAATTTTCAGAAGCACTTGTCCACTGATGCTGCTGGCCTTTGGACGTAGCTAGGAGTTGAGATCAAATCCTATGGTGTTTTTTTCTTTTTAATTATCCTATGCTGGTAAAACCATGTGACGTACAATAAATGACGGATTTGTAAACAAAGGATGGTTCTATAAGATTTTTTCCCAAGTGTTTAGAGATTTTTAGGATGCCTGCCCTGTAATTCCCTGGTGGTTATTTTTTCTTTTTCTTTTTTTAAAATAACAGCTCAGGCTTTCACAAACACGCTGTGGTGTCAGTTTTGCTTATTCACTTTAGCTTTTGCAAACCTGCGGTTGCTACTTGATAAGCTAACAGGTTTGAGAACACCTGGCATACATAGATTATGGAATTTTAACACAGGTAGTCCCCACCTTACAACCATTGAATTATTGACTGTTCAAAGTTACAGCCACCCTGTAAAAAGTGACTTCGGACCGTTTTTAACACTTGTGACCGTTGCAGAATCCCCGTGATCACCTGATCAAAATCCTCAGATGCGTGGCAACGGACTCATACTTACGACGGTCGCAGTGTCCTGGAGGCACTTGATCCCCTTTTGCAACCCTCTGACAAGCAAAGTCAATGGGGAAGCCCGATTCACCGAACAAAACCCGCGTTACGAACTTAAACCACGGCAGTGATTCACTTAATAACTGCAGCAGGAGTGGTCACGAAGTGGGACAAACCGCATTGTTTTGCTTAGCAGCAGAAATTTTGAGTTCAACTGTGGTCATAAAGTTGGGGACTGCATGTACAGGCAGTGCCTGAGTTAAGAACATCCATCTTATGGGCAACCCTTAGATACAGACGGGCTTCCTATTAATAAAAATGGTGGATGGTATTCTCCTTCTTTGACATGAAGCCTCATAATGCTTTCAGAGGGTGCTGAAGCCGCACACTTAATTTACAGCCTGTTTTCTGTGGTTCCTGAACACTTTGGGTTACTATAGCCATCTGCCATTTTCAGTAGTAGGCCGTTCATGTGTAAGTAGAACTTCTGACTTGCATACAAATTTAGGTTAAAGATGACTTAAGGAACAGAACTTGTCCTTAATCCAGGGACTGCCTGTAATTAAATGTAGCCTCTTTTTATTTCTTGTCAATCATCTAATATTAATTAAATATGACTTTTGGGGAGCGTGGGACTTCACACAAATTCATGGACTATTTTTGGGGAGATGCAGTACCGCAGAGTTTGAGAACCATTGCTTTAAAACAATTCCTCAACTTTGGCGACATTGAGATGGGTGAACTTCAACTCCCAGAATTTCCCCAGCCAGGAAGTTGAAGACTTGAGTGACCAAGGTTGAGAAACGCTGCTTTAGACCAGGGGTCTTCAAACTTGGCAACTTTAAGACTTGTGGACTTCAACTCAGGGCTGGCTGAGGAATTCTGGGAGTTGAAGTCCACAAATCTTAAAGTTGCCAAGTTTGAAGACTCCTGCTTTAGACTTAAGCAAACTAGTTAGCATTCTGTCCCAGCCAAGTCAGTGGGGAAGCCAGGTTCACTGAACACCCGTGTGACTAACTTATCAATGGCAGTGATTCACTTAATAACCGTGGCCAGAAAGGTTGGAAAATGGGGCAAAACTCACTTAACACATGCCTCCCTTAGCAACACAAGTTGTTGGCTCTGTTGTGGCTGTAAGGTGCAGGCTACTTGCACGTGGCAGTTGCCAAGCAGCCAAATTTGGATCATGTGGCCATGGCAAGGCTGCAGCGGTCATCAGAGTAAGAACCAATTGTAAGTCGCTTTTTTCCCCCAGTGCCATTTTAATGAATGATTGTAAAGAATAGAATAGAATAGAATAGAATAGAATAGAATAGAATAGAATAGAATAGAATAAGGAAATTGATAGAATGGAATGAAATAGAATAGGGAATAGATTAGGAATAGGAATAGAATAGAAAAAGGAAATTAATGGAATGGAATAGAATAGGGAATAGCTATAGGGAATAGAAATAGAATAGAATAGGGAAAAAAAGGAAATTAATGGAATAGAATAGGGAATAGGTATAGGGAATAGAATAGAATAGAAAAAGGAAATTAATGGAATGGAATGGAATAGAATAGAATAGGGAACAGGAATAGGTATAGGAAATGAATAGAGTAGAATAGAAAAAGGAAATTAATGGAATGGAATAGAATAGGGAATAGCTGTAGGGAATAGAAATAGAATAGAATAGAATAGAAAAAAGGAAATGGAATAGAATAGGGAATAGGTATAGGGTATAGAATAGAATAGAAAGAGGAAATTAATATAATGGAATGAAATAGAATAGGGAATAGGAATAGGTTATAGAAAATGAATAGAATAGAATAAGAATAGAATAGAAAAAGGAAATTAATAGATTGGAATGGAATAGAATAGGGAATAGGCATAGGTATAAGAACAACACTTAGTGATAGTCGTAAACAATCATACCAGGGTACTATATAAAAGAACATAAATTGTAAGACACAAGCAACAAGTTGCAGTCACAAGAGGGTAAGGTAATAGGTAAGATGAGAAGAATCTCATTTCCCTCAGTTTTCCCCACAACAACCCTACAGGGCAGGCTGGGCTAAGAGAGAATGACACAGCAGCTGAACGTGCACAGCTAGACATGTGGGCTGTTGCTTCCTCTGGATTCAGTTTCACCTCCTCATGGTTAGCGTTGAGTCTTTAAGGCTGCCGTATATTCATAAGGTAGCTGTTGCAATTTGCCTCGAGCAGTAAAACCCAATCTGGGCAGTCTATATGGCGTTGCATTCAGAAGGCGGGCGCCAAGCTTTTTTAAGCCCTTCACATTTGCTGTCGGCAAAAATGGGAATTTCCCCCCACCCTTCTTGTTCTGAAGAAAGCCGAGACTCCAAGACCCTGTTGGGGAAAAAACCCTCAGATTTGGGTACACTCACACACTTGGCATTGCTACTCTCAAATTCTGAAACGCTTCCTCCTCATTCCTCATGACAGGTAATCCTGGACTTAAAACAGTGGTTCATTTAATGACTGAAGTTAACGGCACTGAAAAGAAGTGACTTAGGAAGAAGTGACTTAGGATCCTTTTTCCACACTTAACGGCCATTCCAGCATCCCCATGGTCATGTGATCACAATATAGAAGACTCTTGGCGATTGACACGTATTTATGACAGTCGCAGACTCCTAGGGTCGTGTCATTGGCCTTCAGTGAGGAAGCCAGAGTCACTTAACAACCGTGTTACTAACTTAACCGCTGCAGGGATTCACCTAACAACTGGGGCAGGAAAGGCTGTAAACGAGGGCAAAATTCACTTAAGATATGTCTTACTTAGCAGCAGAAATATTGGGCTCAATTGTGGTCGTAAGTTGAGGCCTTTTCATTTTGATCCATTTCACCATTTATGGAAAAACTAGCCCCGTAGACCAAGGGTCACCAACCTTGTGGAATTCCAATTCCCAGAATTCCTCAGCCAGCCAAGCTGGGAATTGTCCACACAAGTCTTAAAGTTGCTGCCGGCTGAGGAATTCTGGGAGTTGAGGTCCACCAGTCATAAAAGGGCCGAGTTTGAAGACCCTTTAAGAGGTGTGGACTTCACCTCCCAGAATGCCGGTTGGGGGAATTCTGGGAGTTGAAGTCCACCCATCTTAAAAGTGGCTGAGATTGAGAAATGCTGGTGTAACGTATTGTGCAAACCCAGAAAAGGGGCTAATGCACCAGCTGACTTAAGCAGATCATAGGAATGGAGGCTGCTGCCTGCCAGGGTTGCCAAGTGTTTGGGAATGAAAGTTTCTTCGTCATAAATAAGAAAACTTTGGGTAAGCAAGAAGGCTAGTCTGCTTCAGCATGTTGTTCCTGTGGCGGCCAACTGGAAAATAGGACCGGGTCCTGTTTTTCAGGGGATGAAATGCAGAGGGATTTGTGTCTTTGATCCATCAACGGGCACCGTGACAAGAGAAAACCTGCACATTTTCCCTCTGAAAGCCACCGTAATCGATGGACCTCTTGCCACCTGGTTGTATCACTCTGAAAGGAGTCTTTAGATTGTGTCCACACAGCATGTGCCCTGGTTGAATTGAGCGGCCTCATAAAGTCAATTACAGGTAGCCCTCGACTTAACAACAGTTTGTTTACTGACTGTTCAGAGTGACAACATCACTGAAAAATGTGACTTACGACCATTTCTCGCAATAGCACTTAGACTTACTCTGTCCGTCCATCTGTCTGCCCGTCCATTAACTATAACAACAGCACTTAAAACTTACATACCGCTTCCCAGTGCTTTCCAGCCCTTTCTAAACAGTATACAAAGTCAGCATATTTGACCTCAACAATCTTGGTCCCCATTTTGCCAACCTTCGAAGGACGGAAGGCTGTGTCCAACCTTGAGCCAGTCAGGATGGAATTGCTGGCAGTCGGCAGAATTAGCCTGCAATACTGCATTCGAACCACTGCGCCTCCACGGCTCTTCATACTTAACGACCATTGTGGCATCCCTATGGCCACGTGATCAAAATTGAGACGCTTGGCCTTTGACTCATATTATGACCATTGCAGTGTTCCGGGGTCATGTGATCCCTTTTTGCAACCTTCTGAAAAGCCAAGTCAATGGGGAAGCCAGATTCACTTAACAGCCGTGTTACTAATGTAACAACTGCATTGATTCACTTAACAACTGCGGCAAGAAAGGTCATAAAATGGGGGGAAAGTCACTTAATGTCCCACACAACGACAGAAATTTTGGGCTCAGTTGTGTTCGTAAGTCAAGGAGTACCTGTAATCGATGCTTAAGATCTAGTTAAAGACTCAACGCTTGCAGGCATGCACTCCACGCAAACTAAAAATCCTGTTTTTCTGTGTTTCGTTTTGCTTTGCTTTTAAATTTTCAGGCTGGCCTTCACTTGGTCAGCCATTTGGAACATTTTCAGGTGCAAAGTACCATTGCAAATGGGCCTATTAAACTGTCTGTCACTAAAGGGCCATCCCTTGGCAAACCCCCTCAGTTTCTGCAAAGGGACAGAATGCTGCAATTTTACTTCTGCCAATTTGGACCCACCTAATAATGGCAGTTATTAGTTATTAGCTGTTAACCACATTGGTGTGGTTCCCAGCGCTGAGCTTCTTATAAAAGGATTTGAGCAATTCTTGCTTCAGATCCGTCCTAAGTTCCCTGGAGGAGCTACTAAATTTCATTTAGCCTTCCCCGAAAACGCTTATCAGGCTAATTTTAAAACTGCAGCATACTCTTTTTTTCATAGATAACATACATTTTTTTTTCAGATAATGTAAAATAGAAATAGAAATATAGACAGTAGGGAAGTGAGAAAGGAAAAGATCGGGGGTGGGGGAAGAGAGCTGTAGGGTAAGTAGGAAAGAAGGGGGAAAGCATTGACCTCCAGCTTTTTTCAATCCAGTGAAACAAAATAGAATTACAGCCTCAACTTTTTATGTTTACATATTTAATAACTACTTGTGATTTCCTTATCAGCAAACTTAAGTATTATTATTATTATTATCCTTACCTTCTTTACTGCAGCTCTTATTGGTATGATGATCGTTATTAGTGTGTTGCTTTGCATGTACACTGAGAGCTTCGGCACCAGAGACAAATTCCTTGAATGTCTAGTCACACTTGGCCAAATAAAGTATTCTGTTCTATTCTGTTTGAGAAAACTTAAAAAGTCTGTCAGAATGTGCACAGTCTTATTGCGTGAGGTAACCCAGGAGTAAGCACAGTAAACAGTGGTCTATAATAAATGGTGGTTTATCTTACACTATCCACAATATCATACATACACGTGTTAATATACGTACACGTGTTAATACAGCAGGCTCCAACACACAGCAGTTACACCGGAAACGGAAGAGAAAGAGCACATCCGCGGAGCCTTCCCTTTCATACAAAGGCTCTTAAAGAGACACAGACCCTGCTGAGTCATCTCCATCATTACATCTTACATTACATAAGCTGGTTAGCTTTTAAATCATTATCTTGGCACTCCTCCCATGTAAAGCTAAACAGCTATTAACCGAAATGCTTTTACACACACTTGACGCTTGCCTGCATTTAAAGGCTTAGTCAACATATTGGCTGTATTGTTGTCAGTGGGACAGTGCTGTAACTTCATCAGTGTATCCTGTACTGCCTCTCTGACGTTAACAATATTTTATGTCTACCATGTTTGCTTCTGCTTCCGATGTGTTCTCCGGTTGCCATCTTTATACATGCGACGTTGTCCTCACAACACTGGCACAGCTTCTTTCACATCAATATGCACATTTCTGAGCAATTGGACATACCGAGTTAATTCAGAACATGCTTCAGACAATGCTATAAAGTGCTCCTGAAGATTGTTTTCTGGATTTCCATCCAATTACGATGCCAGCAAACAATATCGCAAACCCTGTGTTTGACTTTCTGCCATGCATATCATTTGCCCGGTCACTGCCTATATTTTTGTTATTGTTGTTGTTGTTGTTAGTTGGGAAGTCGTGTCCGACCCAATGCGACTCCATGTTCCTCCAGGCCTTCCTGTCCTCTACCATCTTCTGGAGTCCATTTAAGCTCACGCCTCCTGCTTCAGTTACTCCATCCAGCCACCTCATTCTCTGCTGTCCCTTTCTTCTATTGCCCTCAATCTTTCCCAGCATTGGGCTCTTCTCCAGGGAGTCCTTCCTTCTCATTAGGTGGCCAAAGTATTTGAGTTTTAGCTTCAGGATCTGGCCTTCTGAAGAGCAGTCAGGGTTGATCTCCTCTAGGACTGACTGGTTTGATCGCCTTGCAGTCCAAGGGACTCGCAGGAGTCTTCTCCAGCACCATAGTTCAGAGGCCTCAATTCTTTGGCGTTCAGCCTTTCTTATGGTCCAACTTTAACAGCCATATATTGCAACTGGGAAGACCATAGCCTTGACTATATGCACTTTTGTTGGCAGGGTGATGTCTCTGCTTTTCAGGGTGCTGTCTAGATTTGCCATGGCTTTCTTCCACAGGAGCAAGCATCTTTTAATTTCTTGGCTACAGTCCCCATCTGCAGTGATCTTGGAGCCCAGGAAAATAAAATCTGTCACTACCTCCATTTCTTCCCCATCTATTTGCCAGGAATTGAGAGGGCCGGATGCCATGATCTTGGTTTTCTTAATGTTGAGTTTCAAACTGTCTACATAGCATTTTACAATATCATTTTCTTTTTTTCTTTTTTTTTTTTTTGAGCACCAAAGTCTAGGAGCAGTTTCCAAGTAGAAACATAGCTAGGTATATTCTTTTCTCTGTTTAAAACAGTTAATGTTCCCATCTGTGCTAGCTCCCATCATTCCTTCAAAACTGTATTTAATTCCCAGTATTTTGTTTTATGCAAGGGGTGAACCCCTTCGGCAGTTCCTGAGACGGCTCCGTCAAAATTTTAATAAGGGACTGAATTTTAGCAAGGTAGTTTCTCTCCGTTCCCTGAAAATAAAATGTAAAAATGCTTCCCACGCCATCAAAAAAAAAAAAAAAAAGCAGCCATTTGTAGTAAAACAGGTTTGGCCTCTGTGGCTGTTCAACAGGTCAGAAAGGGATAAATTACTTCCCGGACACCTTATGAACTGGCTGTCCCTGTTTTAAGGTCAAGAGAAAATTGGACAACCACACCCCCCCCTCCCCCCCAGGTATGGCGGAAAGATGTTAACCTGGTAATACGATACGGAAAATAAATTCAGAGCCTCAGATAAAGTCAACACGAAACAACCAGCAGAGACGAATCTTCTGAAATTATGATGATGATGATGATGGATGATTTAACCATTCAGCCAAGTCCGACTCTGGGCGATGCTGTGGGCCGGATCTCTCTCTCTCTCCATCTTCCGATCTTTCGCTGCTACTTTTGAGTCGCTCTGTGCTCTGGCTGCTGTCAGCTGTGACGGTGCTCAGCCGCCCCGTCCATTTGCAGCCTGGTTTCCTTTTACAGGGAGCCCCCGACTTAACTATAGTCCTATTTATTGACTGTTCAAAGTTGCAAGGGCACTGGAAGAAAAAAAAAAAGTGACTTTCGGATGTTTTTTCACACGTAATGGCCATTGCAGCATCCCCAAGGTCACGCAAAGAAAATTCAGGCGCTTGGCAACTGACTCACATTTGTGCTGGTCGCCGTGTCCCGGGGTCATCTGATGATCCCCCCTTTTTTTCGAACTCCTGACAAGCCAAGTCAGTGGGACGGCCGGATCCACTTAAAAACCCTGTGTTACTCGCTTAACAGCTGCAGTGATTCTCTTAACAAAACCTGGCAAAAAAGATCGTAAAAGGGGGCAGAATTCACCGTCTCGCTTAGCAACAGAAACTTTGTGCTCAGTTGTGGTCGTTAAATCGGGGACTGCTTGTAGCGTTAACTCATCCAAACATAATGGCTTTCACCAGTGAATTCCTTTGCCTGACACAAATCATCTTAAATCATCTTGCAGAAAATAACAAGATTTATTAACAACTGCAGTGATTCACTTAACAATTGTGGCAAGGAAGGTCGTAAAAGGGGGCAAAAATCAGCTAACCCGCAGTTTGGCGGGTCGAATCCCGAGCGCCGCGTAACAGAGTGAGCGCCCGTTACTCGTCCCAGCTTCTGCCAACCTAGCAATTCGAAAGCACGTAAAAAATGCAACTAGAAAAATAGGGACCACTACGGTGGGAAGGTAACAGCGTTCCGTGCGCCTTTGGTGACTAGTCATGCCGGCCATATGACCACGGAGACGTCATCGGACAAGCGCTGGCTCTTCGGCTTTGAAACGAAGATGAGCACCGGCCCCTAGAGTCGGAAACGACAAGCACGCATGTGCGGGGGGAACCTTTACCTTTACCTTTTTACTGAACCTTCGATCAGGGGTCCCCAATCTTTGGTCTGCAGCCTGTTCGGAACTGGTGTCTCCCCTTACGCCCACGGCAGGCTTCTCATCCAAGAAGCTCCTTCAGAAGAACTGAACTTCAGAAGAACCAAAGAAGCTTCTTGGATGAGAAACGAAACGTTTTCAAGGGGGGGGGGAAACAAAACTCCCAAGAAAGTCCAGTTTGCCTTTTGGAAAAGCACCTGTGGGAAATCCGTGACCTGGAAGATTGAGAATCTCCACAGACATTCAGTCGGTGATTGCCAATGCCGTTTGTATCGCAGTTAATGTATATCACACAGGAATAGTGCACCTTATATATACTTTTATTGCTTTTTTTAAAAAAAAAGTTAACAATTTCAGGCCTCTATTTGACGGTTGTGCTTTCTGCGGACTGGGAAGCTCGCCGCAAGCAACTCGCCGTGGGACAACTCGCTGTGGGACGATTCCAACAGTTCAGTTTCGCTATTTAGAATAATTAGAACATTTATTTTAAGTTTTGTCATTCCCGCTTCATTATGTTCCTCCTTTGGCACCCTTTTCTTTAATGATTCTCTTCCACTCTTTTATTTTAATACTAGCGTAACTCTTGTCCCGTGGCGAGTTGTCCTGCGACGGGGTTGGCTGCGGTGAGTTGGCTACGTCGAGTTGCCTGTAGCAAGTTGGCCGCGGCGAGTTGTCGTAGACCAGGGGTAGGCAAGCTCGGCTCTTTTCTGACTCGTGGACTTCCAACTCCCAGAATTCCTCAAGCCAGCGTGCCTGGGCTAAGGAATTCTGGGAGTGGAAGTCCACAAGTCACGTAGGGGCCATAGCTCCCCCATGCTGGCTCGGGAATTCTGGGAGTTGAAGTCCACGAGTCATCAAAGAGCCGAGCTTGCCCTTCCCCTGTCGTAGACCCTGCTTCCTGGCCCCTGAGCCCTAATGAAGGTGTTGATTACCTCACTCAGCTGCTGTGTCCATGTCTGCCCAACAGAGCTTGCTTGTGACCTCATCGGTGGCTGCTAAGGACCCCTCTCCCCTTTCCTTCCTCCTGCAGCCACCCACCCTGGGCGTTTAGGGCCAGGAGGAAGAAAGTGCTTCCTCCTGGCCTCAGCCCTGTGGTAGGGCGGGAGGAAGGGCCAGCCCGGAAGAAGTGCCAGGCTTTGAAAGACATGGCCGCCGCTGGCTTCCGGGAGGTTTAACCTCCTGTCATGGGTAGCGTGAGGCCCTTGCCAAGGACAAGTTGTCGTTGGTTGACTGCTGGCCTCGACGTGGACCACGGGCAGCCGGCCCTTCCCTTTTCTGATCTCCGCCTTCAAGACTGTCGCTACTTGTAAGATATACCTGGCGGGCCAGAATCTTTTTTCAAGTTGTTGGGGGAGCCAGGAAGGTGGGATTGGAGGAGTCCGTTAGAGGTCAGGAAATGAGCCCCTGGTGGCGCAGTGGTTAAAAGGCAGTACTGCAGGCTACTTCTGCTGACTGCCGGCTGCCTGCAGTTTGGCAGTTCGATCCTGACCGGCTTGAGGCCGACTCAGCCTTCCGTCCTTCCGAGATCGGTAAAATGAGGAGCCGGATTGTTGGGGAGAGGGTGAGGAAATATGCTGACTCTGTAAAACCGCTTAAGGGAGGGGCTGCGAAGTGGCATATAAGTCTTGAGCGGCCGACTGCAAGCCGTGAATATCAGCAGAGTTTAACGACATCCCGAGGAGTGGTAGCTTGAAATAACGGCCGCTAAGGATCCACAGGCACCTTGCTGATATTTCTGTCTTGTCATTTTTTTGTAGGGCCATTCTTGGAATTAACTAGGCTGAGCTGAAGAATTTGGGGTGGGGGGGGGTTTGATCCATTAAGGCAGAGTTCCCCAACTTTTTTCGGCTTTGTGGACTGGCTGGATGTGAGGGGAGATGGGGATGGTTCCAGGTGAGCAGCAGGCAAGGGTGTGAGTGTGCACCGTTACCATTTGCGCAAGTAGAGCACGGGCGCACACCTTTGCTCGCTGCTCGCGCAAATGGGGATGTGCAGACGTGCTTGTCTGCCACTTCCATGGCCCGGTTTCAAATGGCTCACGGGCCGGGGACCCCTGCATTAAAGGCTATTATTGTTGATGTCTGTATCCTAATGGTTGGACTAGCCCAGAGTTTTCTGCAACCTTGACAGCTTTTAAGGCTTGTGGACTTCAGCTCCCAGAATTCCTCAGCCGTCTGGGAGCTGAAGTCCGCAAAGTTGTCAAGGTGGCAGAAACCCTGGGCTAGACCCAGAATGCTTGTAGTAGGCATGTCTTCAAGCTTTTTCTGCCCTGCGTATAAAGCTCTGTTTCTCTCTCCCCCCCCCCCCCCCCCCCACTTCTGGTCCGGCAGATCCGAATACGAGATCCGAATCAGGGTGGCAAAGATATCACAGAGGAAATAATGTCTGGAGCTAGGACTTCTTCTACCCCAACTCCTCCTCAGGTAAGGAAGTTGGTTTCCTCCATCCCATTCCTCTTCCGAATATGTCTCGCTTTGGCGGATTGTTGTGGTCCCCCCCCCCCCCTGTTTATAAGACAAAAGCTTTGGGATTCAGTCACAGCCAACGTTCGTTATGGGTGAGCCCTAGGAATACATCTCTGATGCAGGAAGAATGACAAAATAACAAAAGTTGGAAGGAAGGGGCCCTGGAGGTCTTCTAGTCCAACCCTTGAACAAGCAGGAAACCTGTATACCATTTCAGACAAAGGGTTGTCCAATATCGTCCTAAAAACTTCGAATCCATAGCTCACACAGGGAGTCCTCGAGTTACAGCCGAGGACTGTTCAGTGACAGTTCAAAGTTACAACGGCCTGGGGGAAAAAAGCGACTTATGACCGTTTTTCACACTTTACGACCACCGCAGCATCCCCATGATCAAGTGATCAAAATTCAGCCGCTTGGCAACTGGTTCATATTCATGACGGTCGCAGCGTCCGTCCCGGGGTCACGCGATCCCCTTTTGCGACCTTCTGACGAGCAAAGTCAGTGGGGAATTCGGATTCACTTAAAACAACCACGTTACTGATTTCACAAATGCAATGATTCGCTTAACAACCGTGGCCAAAAAAAGTCGTAAAATGGGGCAAATTCGCTCAACCAGTGCTTCGCTTAGCAACATACATTTTGGGCTCAATTGTGGTTGCAACTATAATAATAATAATAAAGTTGGAAGGGACCTGGGAGGTCATCTAATCCAACCCCCTGCTCAGGCAGGAAACCCTATACCAGTGATGGCGAACCTTTTAGAGATTGAGTGCCCAAACTGCAACCCAAAACCCACTTTTGTATTGTCGAGTCCTGGGTGGACGTGGCCCTTTGGGTGGGCGTGGCCCATTGGGTGGGCGTGGCTGCGGTGGTAATGGCAGACTGGGTGGGACTAAAAAGTTCAATCAATCAATTCCAACTTTGCGAGATCTTTTTTTTTCCCGCGAGAAGTTGAAATTGATTGATTGATTGAACTTTTTCTCTTTTTTTGCACACGGCGGAGGCCTAAAGCGAAAAGGTTTTATAAAACCCAGCTGAAGGCTTAGGACTGGGGTGATGGAGCACATGCCACCTGTGGCATGCATGCCATAGGTTCGCCACCACGGCCCTATACCATTTCAGACAAATGGCTGTCCAATCTGTTCTTAAAAACTTCCAGTGTTGGAGCATTCACAGCTTCTGGAGGCAGGTTGTTCCGCTGGTTAATTGTTCTAACTGTCGATAAGATAACTCAGGGGCTATACCTGTATTTTATCACGGTTGCAGCGTCCCGGAAGCATGTGATCACCTTTTGCAATCATCTGACAAACAAAGTCAAGGGGGAAAGCACATTCCCTTAACTTCTGTGTTACTCACTCAAGCACTGCAGCTGTTTTTCCAAAACCCTTGAAAGTTAGCGTAACGAATGGATGAAGCCGTCCCTTCCTCTGCACACAGCCAAGCGGTGACTCTGCCCAGATATTGGAAAGTCCATTCCTCTCGATACTCAAAAGTCGTCTTGCCAGCTCAGCTTTAGCCAGTCCCACACCCTAGAGTTGTGTCGAATCTCATCTGCTCTCTTGGAATTCCTAGCCAGAAAAATTCCTGGAACTGCAGTCCCAACACCTAGAAGTTTGGTTCACCTACATCTGATAATATCTACCGATAGGATAAATCATCTCCTTTGCCCGTCTGTGTGTTTCTGTGTATGTGTGTAAGAGAGAGAAAGAGAGAAATTCGTATTTGTTTCAGGGACTTATTAATCCTCCTTCCCCCTCCCCCCTTCTGTTTTCCCAGGCCGGAAGCGGTTCAGAGCCACAGGCCAACGGGGAGACACCCCACGTAGCAGTTATTGTCCGCCAAGGTACGATGGACCATTGATATGGCAGAACTGTTTGGTGTGTGTCTGTGTGATAGTGCATCCACAGCCCTGTTTTATAAATAATAAAAGTTGGAAGGGACCTTGGAGATCATCTAGTCCAGGGGTGACAAACTCAATTTCATTGAGGGCCGCATCAGCATTGCGGTTGCCCTCAGGGGGCCGAGAGGGTGTGGCCAGGGTGGGTGTGTCCTACTGGGTGGGCGCGGCTAGAGCGCGTATGGCCTACTGGGTGGGCGTGGCCAGCTCTACATCGTTCGTATCAAGGATGCCTATGGGGGCCTGGGCAGGAGTGGGACAGATCTGGGGGTCTCTGGCAGAAGGAGGGTCTCTGGGCCAGGGCCAAGGCAGTGGGGGCCGTTCCCTCACTGTTTCCAGGATGGCTTCGCGGGCCGCATGAAACCACTTCGCGGGCCGGATCTGGCCCCCGGGCCTTGAGTTTGACATGTCTGCTCTAGTCCAACCCCCTGCTCAGGCAGGAAATCCTATACCAGTGATGGCGAACCTTTTAGAGACCGAGTGCCCAAACCACTTATGTATCGTCGGGTGCTGGGTGGGCGTGGCTGCAGTGGTAACGGCAGACTGGGTGGAACTAAAAAGTTCAATCAATCCCAACTTTGCGAGAACTTTTTTTCCCGCCGCGAGAAGTTGAAATGGATTGATTGAATCTTTCTTTCTTTTTTTTTCTTTTTTTTTTTTTTGGTACACGGCAGTGGAGGCCTAAAGGGAAAACTTTATAATTTTCCCAGCTGAAAGCCTAGGACTGGGGCAACAGTGCACAAAGAGGGCTCTGCGTGCCACAGGTTCGCCACCACGGTCCTATACCATTTCAGACAAACGGCTGTCCAGTCTCTTCTTAAAAACTTCCGGTGTTGGAGTATTCACAGCTTCTGGAGGCAGGTGGTTCCACCGGTTAATTGTTCTGTCGGGAAATTTCTCCTTAGTTCCAGGTTGCTTCTCTCTTTGGTTAGTTACTTTTGTCTGTCCATTTGCCTCTGTGGAGCTGGCACTTATAGCAGTTAACAGGTTTTCGCTTTTCTTCTTGTGTTTCCAAGACTTTTGGAAGATGCTTAGTGACCGTTCTGAGTTGCAGCGGCACTGAAAAAATGAACTTAGGACCCCTTTTCACACTTAACAACCCATTGCAGCATTCCGACGGTCACATGTTTAAAATTCAGACGCTTGGCAACTGACTCATCTTTATGACGGTTGCAGCGTCCCGGGGATCATGTGGTCACCTTTTGCCACTTTCGGACAAGCAAAGTCACGGGGGTGGGGGGTGGGGAGGAGATTAACAACTGCCAAGGAAGGTGACAAAATGGGGCAAAAATCTCACTTTGCAAATGTCTCCCTTAGCAACGGAAATTTTTTGGGCTCAGGTTGCGGTCGTAAGTCGAGGACTATCTGTTCCAACACAATCCCGAATCTTAGGATTCTTGGTCCATTTGG
This sequence comes from Daboia siamensis, assembly GCA_024449315.1. Classification (NCBI taxonomy): domain Eukaryota; kingdom Metazoa; phylum Chordata; class Lepidosauria; order Squamata; family Viperidae; genus Daboia; species Daboia siamensis. Next base: position 193,942 of record JAKJMR010000349.1, on the reverse strand, counting down.
AATCTTATTACTTGGAACAAAAGGAAAGGATTTGCCAGTGAACCAGCATGCAAAGTAGCTGTGGAAGGCCCAGCTAATTAAATTACTGGTGGTGGAATTGAGTTTTGTCTTGTGGTTTCAAGCAGAGTGTCACCAAACGTTTTGGCTTTGTGCACCGGTGGGAGGGAGAGGGAATGGTTCTGCACAAATGGTGGGCAAGCGCACAGGCGCAGCTCCATTTGCGCGAGCGGCAGAGGAGCGCGCCCACCACTTGCGCAAATGGAGAGCGCAGGTTCGCCGGCCGCCGCTCGTGCAAGTGGGAATGCGGGCGTGCTCTCCCACCGCTTCTGGGGCCTGGCCCGGTATAGTGGGCTGCAGCCCGGGGTTTAGGGACCCCTGGTTTAGAGCAGCAGTCTCCAACCATGACATCTTTTAAGACTTGTGGACTTCAATTCCTAGAAGCTGAATGATTCTGGAAGTTGAAGTCCACAAGACTCAAAGGCTACCAAATTTGAAGAGCAGGGGTCTTCA
>JAKJMR010000349.1:144817-165436 GCA_024449315.1 Daboia siamensis | reverse complement strand
GTTGAAGTCCACAAGTCATAAAAGGGCCAAGTTTGAAGAACCCTGGTCTATGGAGATTCTCAATCCACTAGGTCCTGGTTGTCCCAAAGGTGCTTTTCCAAAAGGCGACTGGACTTTCTTCGGGGGTTTTGTCTTTGAAAATGTTTTGCTCCTCATTCAAGAAGATGAACTGAAGAAGCATCTTGGATGAGAAGAGAAACATTTTCAAAGAAAAAAGTCACTTGTGGGGGAAGGTATTGGAGACAATGCCATCATCGGCCATCTGCAAGGCAAGCAAACATAAGTGGGTGAGCCCAACTTTGGCATAGACTATAGCAGGGGTCAGCCAGCATGCCTGGCTGAGGAATTCTGGGAGTTGGAAGTCCACAAGTCATAAAAGGGCCAAGTTTGAAGACCCCTGCCCTGTACCATTTCAGACACACAATGGACCTGTTAAGCTTGAACGGTCAGTAAATGAACGCTGGTAGCTCGAGAACTAGCTGTCCTGTTTCTTATCGCTCTGTTTCCTGGCCGTAAATAAAAACAAGCTTCTTCATTTCTTGCCTTTCAGCCTCGAATGGATCAGTACTTCAACCAGATGGAGAAGATCATTAAGGAGAAGAAGACGTCCTCGCGTATCCGGTTCATGCTTCAGGATGTGATTGACCTCAGGCGGGTAAGGTGCAGCGGGCAGCTCCCTTTTGGACCCTGGGCTAGATGGCAGTCCCCATTCCCCCTTTTCTGAGGCAGGCCTGCAATTCCCTAGCTGGCTGGGTGGGATTAGGGGTCCTTGGTGCTCTCTGAGTCTGGATGTTTTCATGCAGATGTTTCATTACCCAAACTAGGTAAAATGAGGACCCAGATTGTTGGGGGCAATTAAGCTGACTTTGTAATAATGCCGCTTGGGGTGTGTGTGAAAGCCCTGGGAAGCAGGCATATACATAGAATGAAGGCTACTGCTAAGCTTGTAAGCCGCCCTGAGTCTTCGGAGAAGGGCGGGATAGAAATGGAATTAAAATAAAATAAATAAAAAAATAACATCCCCAGTGCTAGTGTGGAATTAGTAATCGTAGAAGTCAATACTGGTTCCTATCCCCTGATAGAAGTATTTCTCAACCTTAGCAACTTTATGAAGTGTGGACTTCAACTCCCAGAATTTGGGAATTCTGGGAGTTGAAGTCCACACCTCATAAAGTTGACAGGGTTGGAAAACACTGCCTTATACTTTGTGCTGGCCTGTAGTTCTTGGCTTCTGCACTGGGCTGATGCCATTTAAAGACGATTGTGATACAAAAAGGTTCCCATTGCTGACTCTTCCTGTGCCATAGGCTGCTACCCACTTCATCTCCACCTGGCTAAGGGTGCTGGCTGGGGTATACACAGTCTTTTCCTGGTCGTTGTTAACGCTCAGACCCTTTGAGATGGCGAACTGCCATTATCCCAGAATTATTTCAGCCTTTGGACAACTGATTTGCTTTGGATTGGCACCTGGACTGCAGAACACCCCCTCCTCTGAAACAATGGACAATGTTTGATAGAGGTGGGATGCAAAGAATGCAACCAGCAATCAGCTAATATTTCAGTATATTTTTTACAGATGTTTGAATGGGGAGATGGGGAGCACAAGCTGTAGCCGGGTTTTTTTGACGCAAGAGTTTTTAAGGAGTGGCATGGGTACCGTAAGGCTTGCAGGAGTTTAAGGCACCCGTTTGTATCTTACAACAACTGGAACTAAGCAAAAATTAAGATCTGGCCTCGCTCGTCTTTGAGCTTAGCCTGCTTCACAGAATCTCATTCAGCCTTCAAGCTGACAGGTGTTACGTGCCCCTGACATAGCGATAGGCAAGTGGGTTTTCCAGAGGTGTCAAGTCTTGTTCTGACAAGGTGGACTAGAAGCAGATAAATCACCATGGAAGGATACGAGAATTTCTACTAAGTAGAGTAATTGTATAAGACCTAAATAAGCCTTTGTTGTTGTTGTTAGTCGCAAAGTCGTGTCCTACCCATCGCGACCCCATGGACAACATTCCTCCAGGCCTTCCTGTCCTCTACCATCATCTGGGGTCCATTTAGGCTCACACCTACTGCTTCAGTGACTCCATCCAGCCACCTCATTCTCTGTCGTCCCCTTCTTCTCTCGCCCTCGATCTTTCCCACCATTAGGCTCTTCTCCAGGGAGTCCTTCCTTCTCATTAGGTGGCCAAAGGATTTGAGTTTTAGCTTCAGGATCTGGCCTTCTCAAGAGCAGTCAGGGTTGATCTCCTCTAGGACTGACCGGTTTGATCGCCTTGCAGTCCAAGGGACTCACAGGAGTCTTCTCCAGCACCACAGTTCAAAGGCTTCAATTCTTTGGCGCTTGGCCTTTCTTATGGTCCAGCCATACATTGCAACTGGGAAGACCATAGCCTTGACTATACGCACTTTTGTTGGCAGGGTGATGTCTCTGCTTTTTAGTGTGCTGTCTAGATTTGCCACGGCTTTCCTCCCCAGGAGCAAGCGCCTTTTAATTTCTTGGCTGCAGTCCCCATCTGCAGTGATCTTGGAGCCCAGGAAAATAAAATCTGTCACTACCTCCATTTCTTCCCCATCTATTTGCCAGGAATTGAGAGGGCCAGATGCCATGATCTTGGCTTTCTTAATGTGTAGCTTCAACCCAACTTTTGCACTCTCCTTCTTCACCCGCAACAAGAGGCTCTTTAGCTCCTCTTCACTTTCTGAAATAAGCCTTTAAAGTTCCAGTAACTCTGGGGTCTTTGCTGCTCTCCAAGCTTGATGGGTGTTCTTGCAGTTCTTGCTGACATTTTAGTACTGCAAGAAAACAAGAGAACTCGGAGAAGGACCCTTCATTTCAATCCTGAGCAACAAGCATTCTCCTTTATCTATTCCAGTAACGGCTATGTATCAAACCCAAGCTCTGTTTATAGTGAAAACCAAGGCTCACAGTTTTAGTATCTCTTTCTTCTGCCCACATAGGGTAATGAGAAGGACAACTACCCACTCTCTGGAATGAACCTTTATTGTCAAAGTACAACCAAGTATACATTGAGATTGACTGAGCCTCCCTTCGTGCCCCCACCCCCCAGCTTGCAGTGACACAAACCCTCCATTTTATTACACCGTGTGAGCTAATTGCACAACGCACCGGCCTCACAAGTCAATCATGCATAAAGTTTATAAAATTATTTCCTGTTCAAAAGCCTAACAGTTCGTGGATAAAAGCTGTTCTTCAGACTGTTGGTACGGCTGGCTATGCTCCTGCATCTCCTACCCGATGGTAGGAGAGTAAAGAGATACTGACCAGGGTGTGAGTCGTCCCTGAGAATTTTCCTCACTCTTCCAAGGCAGTGAGCCCTGGCGAGGTCATCCAGTGGTGTCAGGGCACAGCCCACGATGTCTTGTGCTGTGCTCACCACCCTCTGTAACACTTTCCTATCCGCGGCTGTCAGACCAGCATACCAAGCCACAATACCATACGAGAGAACGTATAGTAGACCAGTAAAGGAGGGTCATTAGCCGTTGTTCTACCCTGTTCTTCCACAAGACCCTGAGGAAGTGGAGTCTCTGTTGGGCCTTTCTGGCCACCTGGGTTGTATTAACTTTCCAGGTCAGATCTTCGCAGAGATAGACTCCCAGAAATTTAAAGGAGGAAACTCTCTCCACACAGTCCCCCCCCGATGTAAAGTGGGGCAGCTTCCTCCTTTTTCCTCCGGAAGTCTAGCACCATCTCTTTCGTCTTGCCGATGTTCAGGTGCAAGTTGTTGTTACAACACCATATGGATAGTTTTTGTACCTCCCCCCTGTATGCTGTCTCATCCCCACCATAGTTTCCCCGTCTCTCGTTTTGGTATCTGACAGATAACATATCAGACTGTTTTTCTCGTAACCGTGGGAGACCTTGGTCTCATGCCAGCATGAAGATCCAGACAATTAACTCCCATTTGGTTATTCTCACGTTTTGTCACGATATGTATGTAATGTGCTAAGGACTGTTTAGAGCTTCAAAATTCACGAGCCTTTGTGAGAACAGGTAAATGTCGTCTAGGTGTTGCCCATTGCCTTCGGAGCATGGTCCGTCTCAGCCATTGGCTTTGTGTCTGCAAAATGGTAGCTTTATCAACCTTGTATCATATTTACTCAAAAGAATCCAGTGAACATTCTTGCCTGTCTGATCTGCAGTCCTGAAGTGCGCAGGCATTTTTCCCTTGGGCAATTATTCCTCACTAAGGAGTAGAACTCTTTTGAATCTTGCATCAGGTAGCATGCATCCTTAATGCGTAAAAAAAGAGAATAATTCTGATGACGGATCTGTCCTTTTCCCCCAGAGGCAAGGAGATCACATCATCCTGTAACAATAATTTAGGTATCTGGGTAGGGCAACAACAAAGCCTTATGAAGAGATGAAATTTCTGATACTCCCAACTTAGAAGTTTAAATAGTTTCCTTATAGTCATAGCATTGCGATGAGTAACGTGCTGCTGTGCTAGTTCAGAGCAAGCCTAGGAGCCTTTATGGCAGGGCTTTTCAACTTTTCACCCATGGTACAACTTTTAGGATATGGCAACTTCCAAGTACCACCAGTCGCCTAGCAAGGTGCCAAAAACATGATGACCAAAAAAAGAGAGAAAAAAATAAAGGAAAAAAAAGATGAAGTACAGGTAGTCCTCGAGTTACAATAGTTCGCTTAATGACTGTTCGAAGTTACAATGGCACTGAAAAAAATGCCCCCCGAGCCACAGCCAAGCAAGACACCTGCCTGCCTGCCCGGCGGAGCTCTTCCTCCTGTCTGAGCTTTTCATTGTGAGCATTTCTGTTGAAGATTGGCCGCGGGGATGGGGTGGGGGTGTTTGGTTTTTATTTCCCCCGTATGCTGGATGGTTGCAGCAGGTTTTGGTCACTTCACATGACCCTGGGACACTGTGACTGTGATAAATATGAACCAGTTGCCAAGCATCTGAATGTAAATCACAAGACCCTGGAGATGCTGCAACATTCTAGCTGATCGGCGCTTCTTCTGGGCTCAGCAGAAGCGCCAGGATCAGCGCTGAGCTCCAGCTGGAGCCTGGCGCTGATCCTGGTGCTTCCGCTGAGCCCTGACAGCCCCGAAGAAGCGCTGATCCTGGCGCTTCTGCTGAGCCCTGACAGCCCTGCAGCTCCAGCCATCTCTCACTCAGGCTTGTGCGGTGTTGCTACCGGTTCAGCTCATTCCCCTCCTCCGCTACCACTTTTCTAGGATGGTGACATACCACCTGCCAGGTGCCAATGTACCACAGGTGGTACCCAGTACCACTGGTTGAAAAGCCCTGCTTTATGGGATAAATCTATAAACTAGAGGGGGTCCTTAGATCCTGGATATTCCTCTGCCCCAATTTCAGTGTCATGTCCCAGCTGAGAAGTCCAACGAAGCAAAACACCCTAGATATTGCGATCTCTAATGTAAACTTTATTAGGCATTAGCAAACCGGTAAGATAGACAGAAAGCTAGCTCTGAGAATATGGCGGGAAACAGATAATTAAAACGGCGAAACTTTCCCTCCTCTCTCTCTTGACAGTTCAGGTCACATTGTCCAAAATGTCTTCCAGGAATTGTTCTGAGAAGAAACTTTAGTTCGTCAATGGCTTCTGCTCTCACGTTGATAAGGAACACCTGTGGATCCCAAACTCCCGTCTTCCCATTAGATTTTGTAGCTTGACAGTGGATATACAAAAGTATCCGTGACACTGATCTATCATGGGGGAAAGTATAGGCTTATGTAAATGAAATGAGGTAGTGGGAAGATCTTTAATCACTTTTGATATCGAGGGCAACGAAATAGTTACGGAGATAATTTTAAAACTGCAGTATCTACAAACCCATTTCATCTATTTATTTTTCAGAAAATTTGTAAGGCTGCCCACTCATTCTCGGTGACTTCGGGCGGCTTACAAAAATAATTAGATGGCCTCCAATATCCAAAGTACTTAACCATTTTTGTTTCTGTCCTCATATTCTAGAAGTGCAGATCCTTGATGAATGACTGTAGGTGGGGCTGGCAACCCCATTGCTAAGCAGAAAAATCACATGACCATAATGGGTTTAACAACCGGACTTCCCCTTCGGTCACTAACCAAGTCATTGTGGTTGTTAAGTGAAACATCACAGGACAGTGACTTACAATTGTGCCTCCGACTTCTCTGTTAACTCTGCTGCAAGCCAGCTGCAAATACATTTTTGAAATTGTTTGAGAGCGCCAGATGGCAGTCATGTGACTGCCGGATGCTGTCACCGAGGCGGCGACAATGTGTGTCGCCGGTTGCCAAACACCTGAATGGCAATCGTGTAACTGCGGGATATTGTAATGATTATTTTTTTTACGCCGTCATAATTTTGAATGTTTGCTAAATGAGGCAGTCGTTAAGTGAGGACTCGGCGGCCAAAAAAAACCCTATTTGATAACGCGGTGGATGGTTTTGAAAGCAATACCACATCAGTGCAGAACAACATTGCAGCCTCAGCATGATCAACAGTCTGGATTGATAGCACTGCTGTAAGCTGGTGCTCCCAAGTTTTAAAACAGGAGTCTCCAACCTTGGAAACTTTTAAGACTTGTGGACTTCAACTCCCAGAATTCCCCAGCCAGCATGAAGTCCAGAAGTCTCAAAAGTTCCCAAGGTTGGACACCTCTGGTCTAGCACAGACCCACATAAAAGTGCAAAGAGCAAGGTGGGAGCGTGAGGGCACCAGTCACCAACTTGGCCACCCTTGGGCCAAAATTAAAATTCTTTGGGGCAAAGAAGTGGGACAAATAAGATAATCTTTATTGTCATTTTTTTTTACTGTGGGCACAATGGCGCACATCAAAAATGAAATTTAGTTGCCCGCTCTCAAAGTGAGACACATACACGACACACACCTAAAACATACTACATACAACATATGTATAGACCCACCCACCCCTACATATACATAAAAATAAAATATTAAATACTGTAACCAACTTGAATATATAACGGAAGGAGCACAGAGACGCAGACATCTAGCTAGGAAAGTCTGCCCTAAGCCACCTTTACCCAAAAAAACCCGAGATACTTGTTGGAAGTTGTCCTTCCAATGCTTGGCTGGCGAATTCTGGGAATTGAACTCCAGAAAAGTTTTTAAAAGGTGCCCAGGTTGGGCACCCCTGCGCTAACGTCTCCCTGCTATGAAGAGTTGAAGTGCAGTTGATAAGGGAAGGGAGAAATACGGCTAGGCCAGGGGTAGGGCAACCTTGGCTCTTTTATGACTCGTGGACTTCAACTCCCAGAATTCCTGAGCCAGTTATGTCTGGCTCAGGAATTCTGGGAGTTGAAGTCCACGAGTCAGAGCCAAGGTTGCCTACCCCTGGGCTAAGAGCTGTGTGGTCCCTGACCCTTCCCTCTCATCCCTGGTCCGCCATTGTTGCGATCCGCATGCGGTAATGCCTCTCCCTGCTTTTCCTTATGCCTTTTGCAGAACACTTGGGTGCCAAGGAGAGGGGACCAGGGTCCTAAGACCATTGACCAGATCCACAAGGAAGCCGAGATGGAGGAACATCGGGAGCACATTAAAGTGCAGCAGCTGATGTCCAAGCAGGACAAGAGGAGAGGGCCTCCAGGCCCGTCATCCACAGGTGAGGCGGAATCCCAAGAGAAACATGGTCTCAACGGTCTCTGTGCCGTTGTAACTTCGAACGGTCACTAAATGCCCTGTCGTGAGTCGAGGACTACCTGTATTGTTTTGTATGCGCTAACTCTTTCAACTGAAGGCAGCTGCATTTTTTTTACAGCGGGTCTATGGGACTCGTGCGATTTCTTCCCACGCTAACTACCACTACTACTTTTTTTTTTCTATTTCAACGTACGATGTTCTTTCCAGTTCTTATGCTTGTCGATTACTGGATGCCTTATTTCCCTGAGGTAATGGGGCGAGATACGTTCTTTTTTTTTTTTTCCTTTCCTTTTTTTTTTTTAGAAACGTTTTATTGATTTTTTTACAGTAAACAATCCTCAGTGCCTAGCGTACATACAGTGTGTTGTCTTGGTTCACATATTTTGGGGAAAAAACAATAGCAGTTAATTAACAGTCAACCATAATTAATTTTTGTAATTCCATAATTAGTATTTCTTTGATCTTCCCTTCTCCCAATAATATCCTCCAACCTTAAATACATTTTCAATGCAAAAACCTTTTTTTCATGTTTGTACGCATAATAATCCTCATGTGTGACATTTTTTCTTATCAACTTGTGTTATTAGTCTAAAAATCATCAGCTCACCATATATCCTATTTCTCATAGTTTTTATTTAAACTTAATTTTCCCCTTAATATTCAGACAATATTCAGTCATAATTTGCTATAATATTAATATTAATATTCAGTCATAATTTGCTCAGTATTAATCATCTAAACATCCAGGTTTTCCGTTTAGATGCACCATCCCAATGTTTTCATATTTACAAAAATGCTGTACTGCTTATCTATCTTACGACATCTACCTATAACATCTTCTCTGATCGGTTTATATTTCCCTTATATTTGTAAAAGTTAATTTGTTAAATCACTGTATCTTTTATACGTTCTTCTTTGCCAATCAAGTTTTTCTTTGAACTTTCTTTCTTGTGCAAAAAGCAAACGTGATCCCTTTGCTCCAGATTTTCTCTCTGCTGCAAAGAGCAAATCCTTTGGATTGAAATGTTTCCAATAATGAATTGTGTTAAAATGATATTTCCAACCTCAGTATGCTTAATTGGAGTCTAATATGCCAAGACAGAGCCGAACGCCAGATTGGACTGTGAACACCCTTTCCATTGCACAGTGATAAAATAAACCAATGCAATTAGTTCTTGACTTACGACCGTTCATTTAGCAACTGTTCGAAATCACAACAGCGCTGAAAAAAAAAAGAGTTGTGATAGTTTTTTCACACTTGCGACCCTTGGCAACTGACTCATATTTATGACGGTCGCAGTATCCCGGGGTCATGTCATCCATCCTCCGCGACCTTCTGTCTAGCAAAAGTCAAATGGGGAAGCCAGATTCACTTAACAGCTGCAGTGATTCGTTTAACAACTGTGATAAGAAAGGTCGTCAAATGGGGCAAAATTCACCTAACGCCTGTCTCGCTCAACAACAGAAATTTTTGGGCTCAGTTGTGGTCATAAGCCGAGGACTGTGTACTCCCAAAAGTAGCAAATTCTTGGCTCTGGTGGAAATAACAGTTTTAGCTTTCCCCAAGGGCGGACTTGCCCTTGGGAACAGCTGGCGCTCTCAAAGAATGAGACGTATTCTTTTTTTTATATATATTTATTTATTTATTTATTTATTTATTTATTTATTTATTTATTTATTTATTTATTTATTTATTTATTTATGGGGAGGGGATGTTTTGTTAAAGATAAAGAATGAGACGTATTCTTGATTTGGGTTTATCTTTGCAGGGGGACGAGGAAACCTAGTATCAGATGATGGTTGGAACACCGTTCCCATCACCAAGGGCAACCGGCCCATTGACCCCAGCAGGTTTACCAAGATCACTAAGGTACATTGCTGACTGGTTTTGGGTACTAGTAAAATAGGGGTTGGGGGGAGGGGCAGTGTCTTCTTTTTCTAGACGATGGAAGATAAAATGTAGACCCCCCAATTTTTGATAGCCTTTCGTTACCGTGCTCTAGTTTTTATTTTTAAAGGGTCAAGGCTCAAAAGTTGTTTGTCATGTTACAATAATCTTTGTAAACATATCCGGCCTATCTTTCAAATAAAACTGCACGAATGTGTTAAGTGAATAAGTTAAATTTGTGAAGTAAAGTAAGACAGGGGTCTTCAAACTTGGCCCTTTATGACTTGTGGACTTCAACTCCCAGAATTCCTCAGCCAGGCACGCTGGCTGAGGAATTCTGGGAGTTGAAGTCCACACAAGTCATAAAAGGGCCAAGTTTGAAGACCCCTGAAGTAAGACCTTCAACTGAGAGGTTGATAGAGATTCTCAGTCATCCAGTTCATGGTTATCCCAAAGATGCTTTTCCAAGAGGCAACTGTGACTTTCTTGTTATTCTTTGAAGGCGTTCCGCTTCTCCTCCGAGAAGCTTCTTCAGCTCTGACTGGGTGGTGGGGAATGGAAGGATGTATACTCCTTGCAGACAGCTGGTTGTTTGCCTTCTTTTAGAGAGTCGTTGAGGCCACTTGGAGGTTTACCTGTGTCCTCAGGGTCACCTGAGTGGTGCAAATGGGTGTGAAGCCTTAAGTTAAGCTGAAAGCACAGCTCCACCCCCACTTGCACTACAAAGCTGGCCCTGAGGACAGAGATAACCATCCAAGCAGCCTCAACAGCTCCCTAAAAGAATGCAAATGACCAGCTGTCTGCAAGGAATTTAAATCCTTCCATTCCCCACCACCCAGTCAGAGCTGAAGAAGCTGCTTAGATGAGAAGCGAAACGTCTTCAAAGAATTACAAAACAGTCCAGTTGCCTCTCGAAAAAGCATCTTTGGGACTTCACCTGGGATGAATGAGGGCACTGAATAGTACTCTGAGTTGCCACAAGTGTGTCTTTGCATTAAATTTGACGGATTTTGTACTGCTTTAGAGGTTTATTGAAGCCCATGTTAGGCGTTTGCCTGTGAGATGGAGGCAGAACCATTAAGGTGGCAGAAAAGCATGCCTGCTAAATAGTAAGCCAACGAACTGTGTCTTTTTCTCTCTCTCCTTCTGGCAGCCTAGTTCTATTGACACTAATAGTCAGCTCTTTGCGCCTGGCGGGCGGCTGAGCTGGGGGAAAGGCAGCAGCGGCGGTTCGGGTGCCAAACCTGCTGAACCGGGTAAGTTGGCAAACCGGCATAAACGGGAGTGTGGCGAAATGGGCGGTGATGCCTTGGTGTTCCGTACTCGTCCAACCCTGCCATATTCCTTCCTGCAGCTTCTGACGCCAACCGTCCAGCCACGAGTACTTTGAATCGTTTTTCAGCCTTACAACAGTCGACTCCTGCAGAGAGCCAAGATGTTCGGCGTGTGGTGCAAAGGTTGGTTGTCTTCTCCACAGTTCTGTTGGCAAAGGATTTCCTCTTGTGTTTGGGGCTTGCCTAAGAGAAGCGTGGAAGGGCCTATCCTGGGGTTTAGGACCCTCAATAACAATGTGGGTCGCTTCTCTGGGCTCTGCGAGCTGGTGGGTCGAAGGGGTGTGGGCTACACAACGGGGCTGTGCTCACACCCTTAACCCAACGACTGAATTAACCCATTATCAGTACATTAAAACCTGACCTTGTCAAAACGGGCTGGGTTTACACCCTGAGCTACACAATCTAACCAAGATTAATGGTAACCAAGCTGGAAACAGATAGTCCTCGACTTACAACAGTTCACTGAGTGACCAAAGTTACAATGGAACTGAAAAAAAAAGGTGCCTTATCACCATTTTTCACACTGACAACCATTGGGGCATCCTCTTGGTCAGATGATGAAAATCCAGATGTTTGGCAACTCACTCATATTTATGACAGTTGCAGTGTTCTGGGATCACATGATCCCCTTTTGCAACCTTCTGATAAGCATTCCCTTAACAACCACGGTACTAACTGAACGAGTGCAGTGATTCACTTAACTGTGGCGAGAACGGTCGTAAAATGGGGCAAGACTCGTTTAACAGAGGTCTCACTTAGCAGCGGAAATGTTGGGCTCAATTGTGGTCGTAAGTCAAGGACTACCTCCATAGAAAGAAACAAAGAGCAATTCAAACCTTAAATCTTGGCATGCACAAGCCACAGATACGCAATCACCATTTTTAAAATGCATCACATTTTCCCCCACTGACATGCTGTTGAAAACACAGCGTACAATAAAGAGCACTTAATCCCAGAGACTCTCTTTTTACGACCCTGTAATCCCACAGGCACCCAGGCAGAATTGTCATCCACAGCTGCTAAAGTGTTGATTAATACTGGCCGTCATAATAAGAGCGTGTCAGTCAAGCAGAGGATTACCGTCAGATTCCAAGTTGCTTGCATATATTGGTCAAAACAATCGTGGCTTGACACTGTCGGTAATGAATGGTGCAATTTAAATGCTGCTTACTTCGTGAATCCAATCTGCAAAACAGAATTGGAAATCCAGACTACTTCCACACGAAGTATTTGCATTTCATCTGCTTGGTACGAAGGGAAGGGAATTTTGCTAAAACTCTGTGGCTTTCTCCATGCAGTTTAAAACAATCGTTTCTGACGGTCTTTTTTGTTTCCTTGGGAAATGATAGGTGTATTGTTCGCATCTGTATGTATTTGTATGATGTCACGTGTGTCATAACTTCATTTCGACCGAAGGAAGTTAGTTGGATGAGTAACGAAACACCTCCAGTTTAATCAACTTTGTTCCAGTTGCCATGATTTAATCTCTCTGGATGCTTTTGGCCTGGATGATTGAATCTTCATTTACCCATTTCATTTAGAACAGAGTAGAATAACAGCGTTGGAAGGGACCTTGGAGGTCTTGTAGTCCAACTCTTTGCTTAGGCAGGAAACCCTACAACAATTTCAGACATTTCATTTGGGGGAGAAGCCCCTGCAGTCTGTGTGGCAAGAGTTAGTACATTCCAGCGACTCTCTGCCTAACCAACAATTTTCATTTTGACTGAAGGGAGTTACTCGGATGAGTAAACGAAACGCCTCAGTTTAATCAACTTTGCTCTGGTTGCCATGATTTCCCCTTTTTTAGATACTTGTGGTAGATTTGAGATTGCCTTGGGAGTTTTTGTTTTAACTCTGGCCTCTTCCGTTGTACCACTTAATGCAACGGGGACCATTCAGTGATGGGTGAGCCTTAGGAGGGCGACCCTTTTCCCTCCGGCGGGGGAGATTTCCGGATTCTTCCGCAAGACGCTGGGAAGGGGGCCCTCGCCTAAAGGGAGGCTCTTTTGGGTGCTGCCTTTGCAGAAGTAGCAGCAGCCGCGACCGCTCCGAAAAAGGCAGCGAGCGGAGCGAGCGCTTGGAGCGGGCGGAGCGAGGCGACCGCGTGGAGCGAGGCGAGAGGGTAGAGCGGGCGGAGAGAAACCGAACCCCGGTCACCAAGCGCAGCTTCAGCAAAGAAATGGACGACCGGAGCCGGGAGCGCGAACGAGAACGGCAAGGGGTCCTGGAAACGGTGCGCAAAGTGGCTAGCATGACAGAAGAACGGGACCGAAGCAGGGAACCTGGTAAGTGTGTGTGTGTGTGTGTGTGTGTGTGTGTGTTTGTGTGTGTTACAAATAAGAAATGAAACAGGGACAGGATTCTGTCTGTTTCCTCCTCCCCCCCCCCATCCCAATTCCAGGCCAGAAGAAGCTCTGATTTTATTTCCTCTGCCTTTTTTTTTTTTTTTTTTTTTTTTTTTTCATTTCAAAATTTTATCGGTTGATCAAAATATCATGTAATGCCGCTTGGGTGTGTGTGTGTGAAAACCCTAACAAGCAGGCATATACATAGAATGGAGGCTACTGCTAAGCTTGTAAGCCGCCCTGAGTCTTCGGAGAAGGGCGGGATATAAATGGAATTAAAATAAAATTAAATAAATAAATGTAAGGTACAGAATTATAAAAGGAAACAATAGGAAGACGAGGGAGGGAAACAGGAGGAAGAAAAAAGTGTAGGGCACTGGGGTTGGGGAGGAAAAAAATGTTGACTTCTGACTCCTTTTGATGCAGTAGACCAGGGGTGTCAAACTCAATTTCACTGAGGGCCGCATCAGCATTGCGGTTGCCCTCAGGGGGCCGGGTGGGTATGGCCAGGGTGGGCGTGGCCTACTGGGTGGGCGTGGCCAGAGTGCGTATGGCCTACTGGGTGGGCGTGGCCAGCTCTACATCGTTGGCATCAAGGGTGCCTATGGGGGCCTGGGCAGGAGTGGGACAGATCTGAGGGTCTCTGGCAGAAGGAGGGTCTCTGGGCCAGGGCCAAGGCAGTGGGGGCCGTTCCCTCACGGTTTCCAGGATGGCTTCGCGGGCCGCATGAAACCACTTCGCGGGCTGGATCCGGGCCCCGGGCCTCGTGTTTGACATGTCTGCAGTAGAATGAGGGACTGGCACAAAACCTTGGCTTTTTATTTTTATATAATAATATATACTAGCCATTTCTATAACAACAAACGCATGTAATCAGCAAAAACCCCAAATCAGACTTTCATATTTTTTTTCCCTCACCTCTTGGTTTTTTTCCAAGTAGAAACAAAATTGTTTTCTTTAATGAAAGCAGTCAATTTAGCCATCTCGGCTAGCTCCATTAACTTTAGCAGCCAATCGTCCGTTGTTACGCATACGGTAATCTTGCTTCCGTCAACATATTATATAGCATCAAAGTCCTAAATTTTCTTTCAAGTCGTTATCCGTTAAACCCCAAAGAAAAGTCTCTGGTTTTATCTTTATATATTCTCATCTTGAGAATAGCAATAGCACTTAGATTTAAATACCGCTTCCTAGTGCTGTACGGCCCTCTCTAAGTGGTTTACAAAATCAGCCTATGGACCCCCCAACAATCTGGATCCTCAGTTTACCGACCTCAGAAGGATGGGAGGCTGAGTCAACCTTGAGTCGGTCGGGATCAAACTGCTGGCAGTGGGCAGAATTATCCTGCAATACTGCATTCTTAACCACTGCGCCACCAGGGCTCTACAGAATTCTACAGATTATTATGATGTGAATCCTCCAATATTTCTTTCTCTTTCTCCGCCTTTCTCACATTCTCACTCTCCCTGCAGCAAAGCGTGAGCCAGTGGCTCCCGAGCCGCCGCCCAAACCTGTCTTATCTGAAGAAGAGCTGGAGAAGAAGGCCAAGGCCATCACTGAGGAATACCTACACATCAATGATCTGAAGGTTTGTTTTGGTCTGCGATAGGAGGAACATAAAGTAAAATCCGAAGTAGATTTTTTGGCAATGGGAATGGCGATTCGGCAGTTGTGGCGTTTCGGAGAATGTGAGGCCACAGGTCCTTGGATAAACGATGAGCTAGCACCAAGCTAGGGTGTTCTTTTCCTGCTAGGTCTGGCAGAGGAAATTCAGAGGCGGCTCAGAATGTGTGTGTGTGGTTTTTTTTTTAAAAGTTTTTTATTTTACTCTGCCTTAGGAAGACTTGGAATTTCAGGTTTTCCTATCAGTGTAAACCACAAGCGAAACCACCTCCGGATTTGCTTCTTTGCTTCTGACTCAGGAGCAAGCAGCAAACAAAAGTAAGCAAGCGAAACCTCTGCCTGGTTGAAAATATTGTACTCCTCCCTCCCCCCCCCCAGGGGAGTGGGTAATGTGAAGAACAGGCCTATTAATTCAAAATGTTCCTGTGGATTTAACAGGAAAATACGCCATTTGATTTAAGCAATGTGTTAATTGACGGGTGACCGACCCTACAGTGATAGCCAGGGTGCTATTGTGAATAGAACCATTGAACTAAGGAAATTTGCATCCTAGGTCAAATCCTTGTTTGTTCTCTTCAGTTACCCTTATCAACTCGGTGGATTTGAACAGCACATTTAATCTGGTTTCCCAAGTAACTTTAATTTTCTGGGTTTATGCAAAACATGGGTTGGAGGTCATACGACACTTCCAAGCCCAAGTGAACAAAACGTAACAGGCTGTGCCCAGATAAGTTATACCAGTAGTTCTTGAATTCAGAACCATTTGTTTAGTGACTGTTTGAAATTACAGCAGCACTGAACAAAACTGGCACATTGCAGCATCCCCATGGTTCACGCGATCACAATTGGAACGCTTGGCAACTGGTTCCTATTTATGACGAGGCCCACGTGATCCCCTTTTGCGACCTTCTGAGGAGCAAAGTCAACGGGGAAGCCAACTTCACTTAACACTGACTTTTAACAACTGCAGTGATCCCCTTCACAGCTGGAGAAAGGAAGGTCATTAAAATGGGAGCACAGCTCACTTAAAACACTCTTTGCATAGCTACAGAAATTTTGGGCTCTGTTGGGGCCGGAAGTCAAGGACGACTTGCATTATGGTTTATTACGATGGCCTTCCTCACTCGTCACAATATGAGTCGGGTCAGGGTTTTAGGTTAGGCCACAGACAAAAGTGTTTTAATTTGAACGAAGCATTATTGTGCATACGTGCTAGCGTAGAGTCTTTTCTTGATTCTTCACACGCCACACTCCAAACCCAAGTGAGCCAAACACAATAGACCGTGCCTGGTAGCAATGACATTTAGAGTTATATGCCGCTTCACAGTGATTTGCAGTTCACACAGTCAGCATATTGCGCCGCCCCTCCCCCCCCCAAAGCAATCTGGGCCTCAGTTTATAGACCTCAAGAAGGATAGAAGATTGAGTCAACTTTGTACTGGTGAGAATCAAACTGCTGAATGACTGGCAGCCAGCAGTCGGCAGAAGTGGCCTGCAGTACATTGCAACCACTGCACCACCACGGCTCTTCCTGGTAACGCCTTACTCGCCTTCCATAGTTCTAGGGCGGTCTGTGGCGGCTGCTTTGCTGGGAGGGAGCAGACGTCTTGAGGAAGCTGTTCCTCCATCTCCGTGTAGAGTCGTAAAGCGGGCAGATGCTGGGTGGTGAATGGTGGCCTTTTGATCGGGTTTCGCTGACCTAATCAAGGAGGGAAGCAACCTAGAACTTCGGTAGGAACAACCAACCAACCAATGCAATGGCTTGCCTCCAGAAGTTGTGGGTGCTTCATCATGGGAGGCTTTTAAGAAGAGAATGGACAGCCACTTGTCAGGAACGGTATAGGACAGGGGTCTTCAAACTTGACCCTGTTACGACTTTGTGGACTTCACCTCCCAGAATTCCTCAGCCAGCATGCCTGGCTGAGGAATTCTGGGAGTTGGAAGTCCACAAATCCGTAACAGGGCCAAGTTTGAAGAGCCCTGGTGTAGGATCTCCTGCTTGTGCGGGAGGTTGCTTCCACGGTCCCTCCCAGCCCTGTTATTCTGTCTTGATCTTGGTCTGCTGGTGTCATCTGCAGCAGGGTCTAAAGCCTCTCCTCCCCCTCCCCCCCAAAAAAACTGCTTTCTCTTTCCAGGAAGCTCTGCAGTGTGTACAGGAACTGGGTTGTCCAACTCAGCTCTACATCTTTGTCCGGAATGGCATCGAGTCCACGTTAGAGCGAAGCACCATCGCTCGCGAGCACATGGGGCTGCTGCTCTACCACTTGGTCAAGGCAGGCCACCTCCCCAAGGAGCAGTACTATAAAGGGTAATGGGGCCTGCCTCTTTCTCTCACTCTCACCAGGAAGAGCTGGGGAAGGGTTGCCAGAGAGTTGGGGAGCAGGGTGACGGGCGGACAGGAGTCCTAGAGCTGGTAGGATCCTCATGCCTGGCTTTTGACTTCCAGACTGCATGAGATCCTGGAGATCGGGGAAGACATGGAGATCGATATACCCCATATATGGCTGTACTTGGCAGAGATTATCACTCCCATTTTGAGAGAAGGCGGGATTTCCATGGAGGAGCTCTTCAGGTAAGCTGAGCGACACCCCTGTGTATTTTGTCCCAAAGGTGCTTTTCCAAAAGAAAACTGGACATCTTAGTTTTTTGTTTCCCCCTTCAAAAACATTTTGCTTCTCACCCAAGAGGCTTCTGAATGGTGGAGGAATTAACGTTTTCGTGTGTGTGTGTATAAGATCTGCAGTTTGGCGGGTCGAATCCCGAGTGCCGCGTAGCAGAGTGAGCGCCTGTTACTCGTCCCAGCTTCTGCCAACCTAGCAGTTCGAAAGCACGTAAAAAATGCAAGTAGAAAAATAGGAACCGCTCCGGTGGGAAGGTAACAGCGTTCCGTGCGCCTTTGGCGTTTAGTCATGCCGGCCACATGACCACGGAGACGTCCTTGGACAAGCGCTGGCTCTTCGGCTTTGAAACGGAGATGAGCACCGGATTAGAAATAGGGTGGGATTGGGGTTAGGGTTAGGATTTGTTAAAATAACATTCTTAATATTTAGCAAATAGCATGTTGTCTGGGTTCATGTATTTTAAAAAAAGAATGAATAGTTATTAATTATAACATGTTAATTAATCGCTCGTTAGTCTTCATCTTACTAGTATATATTCCAACGTTACATATCACATTCCGTTTTTCATGGGATAAAAATTATCCCATGTTCTAAAATACACTGAATCTTCTTTCTCTTTTATCTTTTAAGGTCAATCTGTCCATTTCTGCACACTCTTAAAATTGTCTTAATTAATTCTTTTTCAGCTGGTAAGTTTTCATGTTTCCAATGTTGGGCAAGTACAATTCTTGCTGCAGTTAGCATATGTGAAATTAAATACATTCAGTCTTTCTCATAACTTGCGCCTAATGCCTCCTTAAGTAAGACCAGCTGCCTGCAATGAGTGCAGGTTCGAGTCCCACCAGGCTCAAGGTTGACTCAGCCTTCCATCCTTCCGAGGTAGGTAAAATGAGGACCCAGATTGTTGGGGGCAATTAAGCTGACTTTGTAATAATGCCGCTTGGGTGTGTGTGTGTGAAAGCCCTAACAAGCAGGCATATACATAGAATGGAGGCTACTGCTAAGCTTGTAAGCCGCCCTGAGTCTTCGGAGAAGGGCGGGATATAAATGGAATTAAAATAAAAATAAATAAATAGAAACATTTTCAAAGAAAAAAGAAACAACAGGGAAGTCCAGTTGCCTTTTGGAAAAGCACCTGTGGGATAAACGTGCCCTGGATGACTGAGAATCTCCATAGATACGCCTGCGTTCTCTGCTGCTGTGTCCTGTTCTGTTGCATGACCTTCTTTTCCCCCCACCCCCCCACCCCTCTGCTTTTTTTTCAGGGAGATCGCCAAGCCCCTAGTCCCTATTGGCAAAGCCACGACTCTATTGGTGGAGATCCTGGGCCTGCTTTGCAAAGGAATGGTATGTTCTGCAAGCAACCCATCTGCTTATTGGCCTCTGGGAAGGATTGAGAAGACTAAAACATTGTGGGTCATGTGTTCGCTTAGCACCATCATGTCCGCCTGCCATCGGGTTACCTTTGTTGGTTCTAGGACGGGTCCTCGTTGGCTGGGGAATTCTGGGAGTTGCAGTCCTCAAGTTTTGAAGTGGCCACGTTTCAGGAGTCCTGTTCTAGGAGAAGCCTGTTCAGATAAATCAGCCTCTATGAGGCCCTGTCTTTCACAGTTTTTGGTTCACTTGATCCAAAATGACACAGTCTTTCACTCTCCTTCCACCTCTAAAGAAGAGCTGTGAGCTTGGAGCAGGTCGTTAGTTGGGAGTTGAGAGCAGGGATAATGGACAGGTAGTCCTTGACTTTAGGACCACAATTGGGATCAGAATTTTTGTGGATCACCAAGGTGGTTGTTAAATTTGTTGAGCAAAGTTGTTGAGCAAGTTCAGCTTCCCCCATTGACTTTGCTTGTTAAAAGCTGGGTGGGAAAGTCACAGTTGGCAATCACATGATCCTGGGATGCTGCAACCATGGTAAATACATGCCGGTTGCCAAGCACCTGATCACATGACTGGGGAGACTGCAGTGGTCATAAGAGGGAGGATTGCTATAAGTCACTTTCTTCAGTGCCATTATAGCTTTAAGGAGTGGCTAAACAAATGGTTGTACATCAAGAACTTTCTGTATTCTATCTGACCTTCTAGAATTAGGACAAACCCATCCATGATACTTTTAGACTTTAGATATACCGTGTTTCCCCAAAAATAAGACCAGGTCTTATTTTCCAGGTAGGCTTTACCTCACCTCTGGCACTGACAGCCCCACTCAGCCGGTCCACTTCTTCTGGGGCCAGAGTTCTGCAGCTGCATTCGTGCCTGCGTTTTGCAGAAGGCCTAAGCAGCCAAGTACCGAGCTATGGATTCAATCCATAGCTTGGTGCTCGGCTGCTGAGATCTTGCACAACCGAGGTAGCGGATTGAATCCATAGCTCGGTTCTTGGCCGCACAGGCCTTCCAGAAAGCCCCCTGACTGAGAAATGCAGGCCCGGCTGCAGAAGAGGCCTCAGAAGAAGACATGGGCCGGCAAGGAGAGGCCTGGCTGCAAAGTAAGCGGGTGCGGGTGGGGCAGCTCCACACCCCCACCCCAGCTTGATGTTTATGTGTGCCTCACCCCAGAACTAGGATTTATTTTTGGGATAGGGCTTATATTAGACCCACCCCTGAAAATCAAGCTAGGGCTTATTGTTGGTGTAGGCCTTACTTTGGCGAGATGCTGTTTTTGAGTCTTATGCCCTTAACACACGACTCAGCATCTGTGGTGTCTCCCTTCCGTGTAGGCTTCATGACAAAGCAGGAGGACAGCTCAGTGAGGTTGTATGCAAAGTGGTGCAAAGATTGTCTCTCTTCCCTGTAGAGCCACAAGAAGGCAGGAACATTATGGAGAGAAGGTGGACTGAGTTGGAAAGAGTTCCTGCCAGAGAACCAGGATATCAATAAGTTCATCACAGAGCAGGTAAGGAGGAAGTGCTGGGTAGTAAGGTTGGTGATAGTATCCAAAACGACAGAAAATTAAGATGAAAAACTGCTTTAAGCCTTCTGTTTCCTCATTGCTCACCTGATCTGTAGTAAAGTCCGGCAATATTATTCCCATCGGAAGCTTATGGGTCTCTGACAAGGAAGACATAAAAAAAAAGACTTTACTACTTTTGGGAAAAACAGCATAATTTGGTCTAGTACAGGGATCTTCAAACTTGGCCCCTTTACGACTTGTGGACTTCAACTCCCAGAA
>JAKJMR010000349.1:126088-144417 GCA_024449315.1 Daboia siamensis | reverse complement strand
CCTCAGCCAGGCACACGTGCCTGGCTGAGGAATTCTGGGAGTTGAAGTCCACAAGTCGTAAAGGGGCCAAGTTTGAAGACCCCTGGTCTAGTAGCAGCAATAGCATTTAGACTTATGTACAGCTCCCTAAGAGGGACGCAGTGGCTCAGTGGGTTAGGATGCTGAGCTTGTCGATCAGAAGGTCGGCAATTTGGCGGGTCGAATCCCGAGTGCCGCATAACAGAGTGAGCGCCTGTTACTCGTCCCAGCTTTTGCCAACCTAGCAGTTCGAAAGCACGTAAAAATGCAAGTAGAAAAATAGGGACCACTACGGTGGGAAGGTAACAGCGCTCCGTGCACCTTTGGCGTCTAGTCATGCCGGCCACATGACCACGGAGACGTCCTCGGACAAGCGCTGGCTCTTCGGCTTTGAAACGGAGATGAGCACCGGTCCCTAGAGTCGGAAACAACTAGCACGCATGTGCGGGGGAACCTACCTTTACAGCTCCATAATGCTTTACAGCATCTCTTGGGTTAAATGACTTTTATTGTTTTATCAGTATATAAAATAACAAATAAAAATAGGAAATTAAGGGAAGGGAAGAGAGGGAGAAAGATGAGGTACAAGGGAAGATAGAAAACAAAAACGTTGACTTCTGACTCTTTTAGCACAGTACAGGGTAACAACATTACAGCCTTAACTTTTTACTTTTACACATTAGTATATAGCTAGCCATTTCTGTAACAACAAATCCATCTAATCGGCAAAATCAAATCAAGATTTCATTTTTTTCACACAAGCACCATTTATATTAACAAAAGTCACTACATTTTTTTCAGATGCATTTTGAAAGACTAAACTCTCTTCAAAAATATTTCTAAAATCAAAACTTTCTAGTTCATCTTTTTAAACTTCCTCTTAACATCCATACTTTGAAGTTCACTATTAAATTTAGATCACTTCCTCTTAAGTTACCCTCATAGAATAATTTTTTCTTGCATACAATCTTTTTAAAACTCTAAACTTTTCTTTAAACTAATACATTTTTTTCTTTAACTTTCTGTAAACACAGATGCTATCAAGCACACTTTCTATAATATTTTACAAACTAGAAATTATTTAAGCATTATATATAAAGGAAAATTACATTTCCAAACTTTAGATTAAGACTTTCAATTACAAAAATTAAACGGATAAAAATCCATCCTAATTCCAATTGACTGATTAAGTTTAAGTTACTCCTTCCAGCTTGTCTTCATGGAATAAAATCTTTTTCTTCTCTGGAATATCTTATCAAGTAGTTATAAGCTGATCTTTTTCTCAAGGATTTCTCTATGAGGAAAAAGTCCCAAACTTGCCCTTTGAAAAGTTGCAGATTTTCTCTGAGCTCTTCTTTCAATTGTGTTGGGAGATTTATATTTAAGCCATCATAATAATAATTGGTGTCAGGTTTATATTCCAAAATTGCAATTGACTCCTGCATTGTCAGCTGCTTGTGAAATTGCCTTGATGGTTTGGTAACTTTCTGTACATATCTCTGACGTAGTTTGAGTATCTGAGTAGCTTGAGAAGTTTTTTTAACATCCTTGGAGCTTAGCTGATCTATGAACTGTTAGATTTTATTTAAAGATTGTTCAAATATATCTAATAATTTGCTCCTCTATCATCTTCTTAGCATCACTTAAGAATTGCTGGCTAATCAGGGATCACAAAAATTGGAAAGTTTTAGCCATGCACAGCAAAGCAGACCAAGCTACAAATTACTAAAAAATAAACTAAAACCACATTTTTCTGCCCTTATATTTCTCCATTAACTTTTTTTAAAAAAGTTACTCAACACTTTTTTATTTTGGCTTCCCCTAGTAGCCGCCTTCCTTGTTTAACAAGAATAAATTCCCAAAATGGGGCAGATCTTCAAAAAGGAGTAACATGCTGTGGCTGAAGAGAGCCTCTTTTCGCTTCATAAAGATTAATAGCCCTTAAAAATGATTAAGAAATAAAAGGCTCAGTTTACTGTCTGTTTGAGAAATAAATTCCAAAAGGGCTGCTTCTTCAACAACAAACTGATTGCAGCCCCATTCCCCAGCTTTTGGCACACAGGCTGCTTCGAAGCACCGCTCCTGAAGCTACTTGCAGACCTTTGCTGTATCGGAGGATCTAGGATTGGGGGTCTTCAAACCTGGCCCTTTGATGACTTGTGGACTTCAACTCCCAGAATTCCTCAGCCAGGCGTTGAAGTCCACAAGTCATGAAAGGGCCAGGTTTGAAGGCCCCTGATCTAGGACTTTCCCTAAACTAAAAGAATGCCAGTTCCTTTTGTTCGTAATTGAAAAAAACTACAGCCCAGGAAAAGTCCCTTCCGGGATTCTTCCCTGGGTGTGTAGTCAATTGGCCATCTTTTCACCCAATTCACCAGCATCTCTGAACAGTTTACAAAGTCAGCATAACACACACACACACACACACACACACACACAAACACACACCCGAGCAGTCTGGGTACTCATTTTACCAACTTTGGAAGGATGGTAGTGAGTCAACCTTGAGCCCAACAGGATCGAACTGCACTGTGGGCAGCGTTTGCCTGCAGTCCTGCACTTTAACCGCCGTGCCACCAGGGGTCCTAGTATTAGCTAAAGTGTTGGATCAGGAGAGAGAGAGAGAGAGAGTCACCACGATAATCACCACGGATGGTATATTTAATTATTTTTATTACTGGAACAAGAGGTAGAGTATCAATCTAAGCCTCATGCAGCGATTTTGAAGTTCTCGGCACGCGTTCACTTGTCCACATGCCCTTCTCTTTGCAAGCTGCCGTGGCTTCTGGGTGCTGTTTAGGGTGCTGGCTGCCATCTTAGAAACCCCTGCCTGGGCACTGAGCCAGGTTGCTTGCAGGACTGCCTACCTGTAGTTGTTTCTACCAGCTCTGGCCAAGTGCATACACTTGGGGCCCCGTCGATTAAGCAGCGTCATTCCCAGAGGCCGTGTCTTCACTGCTGTAGCACATTCCCTCTCGAAATGCCGTCCCCTTGAGATTTAAGACAGCCCTGCTCGGTTCGCTTTCTGGAAGGCTTGGAAGAACGAGATTTCTCCCGCTTCTGAGCCAAGCGTTAGCTGGTCCACGATGCTGCTTTTAAATCATGCGCTAGGAGCAGCTTTTTGACTCGGAGTTTGAGTTTCATGGTGTTTCATGGTGTTTATTTCGTTTTCCTTCACTTTGTTTTAGGTACGGTATAGTTAGCTGGCCAGAGTCTAGCCTGAGATGGGTGGCCTTATGAATAAAACTCTAGGGATGAGTGGGAAAACAAAGTAAATACGTTGGTATGAACCCCGCCAAGGGTATTGAGATGCATTCAGTTTTTCAATATGGGCGGTAATATCTAGCCTCATTTTCCCACGAGTCTATTTACACACGTTGTCATTAGCCGCAAAGTCGTGTCTGACCCATCGCGACCCCATAAACAATGTTCCTCCAGGCCTTCCTGTCCTCTACCATCTTCTGGAGTCCATCTAAGCTCACGCCTCCTGCTTCAGTGACTCCATCCAGCCACCTCATTCTCTGTCGTCCCCTTCTTCTCTTGCCCTCAATCTTTCCCAGCATGAGGCTCTTCTCCAGTGAGTCCGTCCTTCTCATTAGGTGGCCAAAGTATTTGAGTTTCAGCTTCAGGATCTGGCCTTCCAAAGAGCAGGGACGGTTGATCTCCTCTAGGACTGACCGGTTTGATCTCCTTGCAGTCCAAGGGACTCGCAGGAGTCTTCTCCAGCACCACAGTTCAGAGGCCTCAATTCTTTGGCGCTTTCTTCTGGTCCAACTTTCACTGCCATACATTGCAACTGGGAAGACCATGGCCTTGACTATACACACTTTTGTTGGCAGGGTGATGTTTCTGCTTTTTAGTGTGCTGTCTAGATTCTCTTTACACATACCCCTCCCCATTTTAAAACAGTCCAGATTTGAGGGGGGAGGGAGCAGCGCTTCATTGTGAAAGAACTTCTGTAATTGAAGGATCAGTTCTAAATTGCTGGCTGTTCAGGTCCTGTTTTGTGCAAGTGAATTTTCCTTTTTTTCTCCAGACAAATGCGTAACTTTCTACATCTCTTGCCTGGCCCCTGTGCGTTGTTCCCCATTTGTTAACACTTGACATTTATTTTATTATTTATTAAATTTATTTGCAACCTGTGTGGTTGCCATGTGACATTGCATTCACTGTAAGTTACAACGACCGGGTTTTTTTTTTTTTTTCTTTAATGCAATTGGCATGGTTTTGTTTTAAATTTTCGATTCTTAGGCTTCCATTAAGGAAGCTGGCTCTTCTGGGGCGGTCTGTCTGATCTGTTTCTGTGTCACTCAACTCTATAGGCGATCAACTCTATAGGCGATCAAGGTGTGTCCCTCATAAACGTGCAAATCTCAGAGAAGAAGGAAGGGAAAAAAAACTTTGACAGCAAACTAATAACATAAGTAAACGAAAATCTGAAATGTAGACTAACAAGCAAGACTAGAACAAAGCAAACTTAATGGGCTCTATGAAAAGAGCCGGGTCTTAAGAACTTTCTTAACCTCAAGAAAGGTTGCGATTGTGGTGTATTTGTGAGGAGGGAGAAAGATTGTTTCCAAGAGTAGGAATAACTACAGAAAAGTCCCACTTAAGTGTGCCCTGCCCCGGGGAGGGGGAGGGGGGGGAGAGAGCATGTGGAATGGGCAGATGTTTTTAGGTGAAAATGGATGTTCAGCCCATTCCTATATCTTGTCTAATTGATCCAATGCAGTTGCCTAATATTTATTTTATTACATTTCTTTACGCTGTCCATCACCCCCTATGAGATAACTCTGGGCAGCTGTCTTTGGGGCTGTTGCCCTCCTGTGGGCTGCAGTGGGTTTGTCATCCAGGGGTGCCTGTTAAACCTGGTTTCCTAATCTGATCTGCTCCCCTGTTTGTTTCTGACTCCAGAAAGTCGAATATACCATGGGCGACAGTTCGGATGCTCCTAGTCGGAAGGAGCTCACCTCTGAAGAACTCTGCAGACAAATAGATAAGCTATTAAAAGAAAATGCCAATAACCAAAGAATATATGATTGGATTGAGGTGAGGAAAGCTTTGAAGGACTCGTACAGGACCTTTTAGTAGGCTGCATCGCTATTCTCCTTCTCGCCTTCTCCTATTTCCTATTTCCTTCCTTCCTATTTCCTTCTCCTACGGGCATCTTATGATTTATCACTTGTTTGTATCTTACGATTAATGATTTATGATCTGTGAACCTATCACTTCGTTGTTTGTGTGTATGCTGAGAGCTTATGCACCAAATTCCTTGTGGGTCCAATCACACTTTGGCCAACAAAGAATATTCTAGTTTTCCACAGGGGAAGCAGAGTGGAAAGGACGGGCAGAATCCACTACAAGTAGTTCTCGACTTACAATTCTGGGAGCTGAAGTCCACACATCTTAAAAGTCGCCGAGGTTGACAAACAGTGTCTTAAGATAGTTCTGCCATTTTGCTCAAAGATAAGAATGGCGGTTCCCTTGCTCCTTTTTTCTGTTTCAAGAACTGACCAGGCTGTAACATGCCGCTATAAAGGTTGTCCTCAGCATAACGGCTGCAACTGAGCCCGGTATTTTATGTTGCTAAGTGAGACAATTTGCTGAGTGAATTTTGCCCCGTTTTTATGACCTCTCTTGCCAACACTGGTTTAAGTGAGTCACTGCAGTTGTTAAGTTAGCAACACAGTTGGTAAGCGAAATCGATTTTGCTTGTTGGAAGGTCGCAAAAGGGGATCAGGTGATCTCGGGACACTGCAGGCGTCATAAGTATGAGTCAGTTGTCACCCGTATGAATTTTGATCATGTGACCCTGGGGAGGACCCAGTGGTTGTAAGTGTGGAAAATGATCATAAGTCACTTTTTCCCAGTTCCATTGTAACTTTGAATGGTCACTAAATGAACTGTTGTAAGTCGAGGACTGCCTGTGTTATAATTTCCAGCTTGGGTTAGCATTAACCTTGGCTAGATTATCACTCAGTGTGTAAACCCAGCCCAGAAGGTCGCAAAAGGGGATCACATGACCTGGGGACACTGCAGCCATCACAAATATGAGTCAGTTGCCAAGTGTCTGAACTTCGATCACCTGACCACAGGATCAGTCATAAGTATGAAAAATGATCATAACTCGGGGTTTTGGGAGTTTTTTTCCACTCCTGTTGTAATTTTGAACGGCCACTAAATGAACTGTTGCAAGTTGAGGATTACCTGTGTATGCTTTTAGTTCTTACAATATAAAAACATTTTGGCAAGAAAGGTCATACACTCACTTAACAAACGTCTCGCTTAACAACAGAAATTTTGGGCTGAATTGTAGTTGTAAGTTGTATTATAACTGTACATTAAGCCCAAAATGACCTATACCAGGGGTAGGCAACCTTGGCTCTTTTATGACTTGTGGAGTTCAACTCCCAGAATTCCTGAGCCAGCCACGCTGAGGGAGAAGGGAGAGGTTTCCAAGCTGAGCCGTGCTGGCTCAGGAATTCTGGGAGTTGAACTCCACAAGTCATAAAAGAGCCACGGTTGCCTACCCCTGCCCTAGGCCGTTTTACGACTCGTGGACTTCAACTCCCAGAATTCCTGAGCCAGCCACGCTGAGGGAAAAGGGAGAGGTTTCCAAGCTGAGCCAGGGTGGCTCAGGAATTCTGGGAATTGAAGTCCACGAGTCATAAAAGAGCCAAGGTTGCCTACCTCTGAACTATACTTTCAATCTGTGGTTTGTTCGTTCCTTTATTCAATTTATTGTAGCTTCCCATCTCATTTTTATGAGTCCTGTTATGGTTGATCACATAGTCAAAACAAATGTTCAGACTGGATTTGGCATTTTATTATTTTTCTGTTGCCTTGCCTGTACATGGAGTGCTTTTGTACCAGAGACGAACACCTTGTGTGTCTAATCACACTTGGCCAAATAAAGTGTTCAGTTCAGTTCAATTCAAAAAGGTTTTCCAGAGGTTCTGCTAAGCCTGGCAAAATGGAATACAGGTCCGTGCTCGACTTACGACCCCAATTGTGTTGGTGAAGTGAGAAATTTGTAAAGTGAGCTTTGCTCCCTTCTACCACTTTTCCTTGTCACATTTGTGAACTGAATCGCTGCAGTTGGTAAATTGACTCACCCGGTCGTCAATCTGGCTTCCCCCATTTTTTATTTTTTATTTTATTTTGCTTGTCAAAGGGCATCACGGGGCACGGCAACCGTGATAAATAAAGAGCCGGTTGCCAAACATCCGAATTTTGACCGGGGGTGGGGGAAGGGATGCGGCAATGGTCCATAAGTGAATGAAAAATGTGGTCGTAAGTGACTTTTTTTCAGCGCCATTGTAACTTCGGACGGTCGCTAAATGGAACAGCTGAGGACTAACCTGTATTTCTGAACCACTGATTTTGAGCTTTCTTTTTTTTTTTTCCTTCCTCCTGCCAGGTAAACCTGAGTGAACAGCAGGTCTCCTCCAGTATGTTTATCAGGGCCCTAATGATGTCAGTGTGCCATTCCGCCGTCGTGTGTAAGCCTTTCCCCTTATCAAAGGGCAGACGGGCTGGGGGGGGCACCTATTATGGGAATCCCATGCATCTAAATTGAGTGAAGTTGCGCTCAGCTGAGACGTGTAGACACCTGTCCATCAGTAGCATTTCTTAGTTTTCTGGAAATCCCACCCCCCCTCAATATGGGTTGGGGTACTGGCGGTGATGTTGACAAGGCCCCTGAAGGCAACGCTGGAAGGCAACGCTGTCATCCTGCAGAATTCCAGCTTCCAGGAACCCTTCACCGTTCTCCTGTCCAAGCTGGCTAGTACCGGAGCTGTATATCTCCACCTTAAGGAGAGGTGTCTGTGGAGATTCTCAAATCATCCAGGTCAGGGATCTTCAAACTCGGGCCTGGCTGAGGAATTCTGGGAGTTGAAGTCCACCAAGTCATAAGAGGGCCAAGAGTTTGAAGACCCCCTGATCCAGGTGATCCCTGACAGATTCACCCAGGTGATGGTTGTCCCAAAGGTGTGCTTCCCCTCCCCCCCCCTCTCTCTCTCTGTCTCTCTCTCTTTCTTTCTCTCTCTTAAATGGCAACTGGACTATCTTGGGTTTTGTTTTTTTGTTTTTTCATCTTTAAAGACATTTCGCTTCTCATCCGAGAAGCTTAGAACTGAATGAGAAGCTAAATGTTTTCAAAGAAAAAAAAAACAACAACCCAAGATTAAGTCCGGTCGCCATTTTTTTTTGTGGGGGGAAGCAACTTTGGGACAACTTAAAGAGAGCTTTGTGAGCAGAACTTGGTCTAGCCCAGGGGTAGGCAACCTTGGCTCTTTTATGACTCATGGACTTCAACTCCCAGAATTCCTGAGCTGAATTCCTCAGCTATGCTGGCTCAGGAATTCTAGGAATTGAAGTCCATGAGTCATAAAAGAGCCAAGGTTGCCTACCCCTGGTCTAGCCCAGCAGTGTGGCTTATCTTTGAGGCAGAAATGGCCTTGGGAAGGCAAGACAGCTCAACTATGATGTGCTGAATATTTATTTGTTTATTAAATTCATCGGCTGCCCATCTTACCATAGGGTAACTCTGGCCGGCTTACAGCCATAAAAATGTAGCTGTATGTATACATCAAAACATAAATGAATTTAAACCAATCATTAAAATCTTAAGGACGGGGGGGGGGGGGGGGGGGGGGGGGGGGGGGGAGGTGGGTTCCGTTGTTAACTTGGTGAACCCCTTCCACTGTGCTGTTTCCGCATCGGAGGCCCAGGTTTTTAGACCCTTACGAAAAGATAAGGTTGAGGCCAACCTCACATTTGAGGGGGGGGAGGGGGGGCAAGATGTTCCAGAGGGCAGGAGCCAAAGCAGAGAAGGCCCTCCTGTTGGACCCCGCCAGCCAGAATAATCGGGCTGACGGGAGCCACAGCAGGCCGCCTCTGCCAGCACAAGTGGTACGGGACAATCCCAGTGGGGGTGAGACGGTCCCTCAAGTAACCTGGGCCCGTGCCATTGAAGGGCTGTGGTTGGTGAGGTGCGTGTAACAGCGAAGCTCAAAGCAAACCAGTTGCATTTGGGCTCACCCTTGTTGGCATAGACCGCCGTTAAAAGGGCAAAGCAAAGGGTTTTAGTGGTTCTCCAAGTTGGAATTGGCTTCACTGCCACATCCGGCTATACATATATGCAAGAAGTTCCTGTATTCCTTTTCCACCCCCAGCCATTTCCTCTTGGGCTAGGGCCAAGCCTTGGAGATTACAGCAATTGCTATAGCACTTAGACTTCTATACCGCTTCGCAGTGCTTTACCGCCCTCTCTCGGGTGGGGCGGTTAACCAGAATCGGCCTATTGCCCCCAGCAATCTGGCTCCTCATTTTACCGACCTCAGAAGGATGGGACGGCTGAGTCGACCTTGAACCGGTCGGAATCGAACTGCTGGCAGAGGGGCAGATGTAGCCTGCAATATTGCGTTGCAATACTGCAATCCCCTCTTGCTGTTTTCTCTCTTCTCCCCTCCTCCCCCTGCCACGACCCCAAGTTCTGACACGAGCCACAGGAGCAGAGAGGAATAGAAAGGTCTTGCCAGCACCGAGCGGTGTGGGCCTTAGCGATTCCCCACAGTGTGAGAGGTGGAGAGGACAGATGCAAACCCCCGGCCAAGTTTTTACAACTCTTTCACCAAATCAGGTCATGCTAGCCGGGGTTGATGGGAACAATCCAGAGTTAGAATAGATTGTTCTCTTAGCTCAGCGGGCAGGTTGAGGAACGGGACCCTGACACTCCCAGGATCCTGTTAGAAGCTGAGGGAGGGTGGCGGGGAAGAAGTTGTGAATCTTGCTAACGTCGTCCTTGGTGTGTGTGTGGGGGGGGGGGGGGCAGGCGTAAAATTCTCCACTGAGCCCTTTGTTCAGCCGTCCTCTCTCTTTCCTCCTCCTCCTCTTCTGCAGTCGAGAATCCTTACCGGATGGACAATCTTGTGATTAACAACCGAGCTAAGCTGCTGCAGAAATACTTGAGCGATGAGGATAAGGAGCTGCAGGCCCTTTATGCTTTACAAGCCCTAGTGGTGAAGCTGGACCAGCCAGCAAGTAAGTCTCCACGCGGTTCGGGAAAAAGATCCTAACCGGGAAAGGGAAGGGAGGGAGGGAGGGTGTCAGAATCCATTTATATCACATTCATAAATGTATGTTTAAAACATTATCTCCCCCCCCCCCTCCCCCCATGGATTCTGCCATCTCCCGAGGAAGGAGGAGCGGATGTGGATTCAGCCTGCCTTAGGTTATTTCAAAGACCAAGGGAAACCTTTTGAACTGGGGGAACAAAAGGGAGGGTTAGGGCATCTGACCTGTGTCTCCATTTGAATCTGTAAAGCAGCGGTCTTCAAACTCGGCTCTTTTATGACTCATGGACTTCAACTCCCAGAATTCCTCAGCCAGGCACGCTGGCTGAGGAATTCTGGAAGTTGAAGTCCATGAGTCATAAAAGGGCCGAGTTTGAAGACCCCTGCTGTAAAGGAAGAAAGCAATAACCATAAAGATTCGAAGTTCCTTTTTTCCCACCAAAGGGATGACACGAAGTAAAATGATGGGGGGGCTGACCAAATGGGGTTGAGGGGAGGGGGGTTGAACCGGGAACTCTTTATAAAGTTTCAATTTGTAAAACAATACCAAGTCCTGTCTTGTATTCCCACAACCAAGCATGTCCTAGTAAAAATTCCTTTTGGACTAGAACTGATTCCCAAGAGTTTTTGTTTCCCTAAGACGTGGATTTGGGGTGGGTCCTGACAGAGGGAAGCGAAGCCATGAAGTCAGTGGCGTGAATTCCCCATCCAGAAATGTGGAAACCGAGCAGAATTCATTCTGAATAGGAAATCCGAACTCTGCGGAGCTGTGCTCACTCAGCCTGCTTGTTTTCTGTCTTGTGAGGATTGGACTTTGAATCTTAAAAAGAGATTGGAGATTGCCAATCCTCCCAAGTCACAGTTGTCCCAAAAATGCTTTCCCCCCCCCCCCCCAAAAAAAAAAACAACTGGACTTTCTTGGGGGTTTTTTTTGTGTGTGTGTGTTTTTTTTTTTTTGTTTTTTGAAAATGTTTCGCTTCTCATCCAAGAAGCTTCTTCAGTTGAACTGAAGAAGCTTCTTGGATGAGAAGCGAAACGTTTTCAAAGTGGAGGGGGGAGAAAAAAAAAAAAACATCCGTTGCCTTTTGGGAAAAGCAGCTTCGGCATGAAAGGACCGGTCACCTGAAAACAAAATTCTTGAGCCACCCTGATGCCCATATCATCTGGCCATGTTTTTTGGACATGTTCTACAGGTAGTCCTTGACTTACGACCATAATTGAGCCCCAGGTTTCTGTTGCTAAGTGAGACAGCTTGTCAAGAGAGCTTTGCTCCATTTTACGAACTGTCTTGCTGCCACGGGGCTTCACTGAATCACGGCAGTTACTGAGTTAGTAACACAGTTGTTAAGTGAATCTGGCTTCCCCATCGACTTTGCTCGTCAGAAAGTCGCAAAAGGCGATCACGTGATCCCGGGGCACAGCAACCGTCATAAATACATGCCAGTTGCCGAGCGTCCAAATTTTCGTCACGTGACCCAAGGGGACGCTGCAAACGTCGGCAAGTGTGAAAAATGGCCATAGGTCACTGTATTCAGTGCCGTTGTAACTTCAAACGGTCACTGAGCGCTTGTAAGTCCAGGAGTACCAAGAATGCCCCCCTACCCCCGTCCCACTAAAAAAAAAAAAAAAGAGTGGGTGATTGAAAATCCCCTAAGGTGGTGAAGCTGTTTGTTTTGGGGGGAGAGGAATGGTTGGTTGCATCCCTTTTAACTCAGAAAATGTCTGGAATTGGAAGCTTAGGAAATTAGGCAAGCTTGTAAAACTTGGAAGAGTATGGAGAGAACGGGGCCAGATTAAGGCTTCATTGCCTTAATAACAATAAAACTGTAGTCATGACAATGGCAAGAATTAAAATGAGGAGCTTGTGAGAAAGCCGAGATGTTTCTCGTCAAGGGTACAACTTGGCAGAATTTGCTTCCTTAAAATAAGCCTAGATTACTTTCGATGTTGTTGTTCTTAGCTGCGAAGTCGTGTCCGACCCATCGTGACCCTATAGACAACGTTCCTCCAGGCCTTCCTGTCCTCTACCATCTTCTGGAGTCCATTTAAGCTCACGCCTACTGCTTCAGTGACTCCATCCAGCCACTCATTCTCTGTCGTCCCCTTCTTCTCTTGCCCTCAACCTTTCCCAGCATTAGTCTCTTCTCCAGGGAGTCCGTCCTTCTCATTACTTTCGATAGTAAGCCTATTAAGAGCAGTTGATGGACAATGCTAGTAGTCTATCCGCTAGGATACTACAAGTGTCCCGGTATTCCTCAACTTAACAATCACAACGGAAAATTTCTGTTGTTAAGGTGAGCTTTGACTCATTTTACGACATTTCTACCAGTGTTACGTGAATCGCTGCAGCTGTTAGTAACACATTTGTTAAGGGAATCTGGCTTCCTCATTGACTTTGTTTGTCAGAAGGTCACAAAAGGGGATCACGTCACACACACACACACCAGGGACACTGCCACCGTCATAAATCTAGAGTGGGTTGCCAACCCTTTCAATTTTGATCACTGCTTTTCGCTGCTGCGAAAGCCAGAACGGTGAAAAACGGCCCGTCAAGTCACTTTTTTCAGCCCTGTTGTAACTTCGAACGATGACTTCAATCGAACCTGTTGTAAGTCAAAGGATTACCTGTGCTTTACCCGATCCACTAGATCTCTGAAATAAATCAGTTGCTTGGATGAAGAGGAAGCAGAACGGGGGAAAAAAAAAAAAATCCCATCCTTCTCCTCCACCCAAGCCAGTGAACCTTTCAAAAATGCTGCGTTTCCATTTCTCCCCCCCCCCCCCCCCCCCAAATTCCCGTCCTCCTTAGACAAGCTGGTTAGCAAATCGGAGCACTGAAGCAGAAGGCGTCGGAAAAGGGGGTAAATTGCTCAGATAGCTCAGGGACCAGCTGCGCTCTTCCACTTTTGTCATCTATTGACATAGCGGGATTTTGATATTTTTGGCAGAAGACACGTGGGCCTGATTGTAATGGAGGGGGAAATTACAGGCGTACAGAAGCATCCTTTCACTCGGCGTGACAGAAAGCGGTCCCAAATTGTCAGGCCTTAAGGCTGAATTTTAAGGGGGGGGGGGGGGTGGTGGAAACGCTCTGGCAGATGGTTTGCAAAAAAAAAAAAAAAAAGATAGGAAAATCACATATTTCCCTTCCCTCCCCCCCTCCCTAACTCACTCCCCCCCCCCCCCCCCCCCCCCCCGCCCCGTGGCGGTTAAATGCCGAATCTGCCCTTTTTTTTCTCCCTGCTGTGTTTTGCAAGGGGAATTTTTGCTGAGGTTAAAGCTGGGGTCTTCAAACTGGGCAACTTTTAAGACTTGTGGACTTCAACTCCCAGAATTCTCTGGCTGAGGACTTCTGGGAGTTGAAGTCCACAAGTCGTGAAAGGGCCACGTTTGAAGACCCCAAGTAATACAGGCAGTCCTTGGCTTAACGACCACAACTTTGCCCAGAATTTCTCCTTGCTAAGCGAGACGGTGAAGTGCATTTTGCTACGTTTTCGACCTTTCCTTGCCACCGTCGTGAAGTGAATCACCGCACTTCTTAACATTAGTGACACGGTTGTTAAGTGAATCTGGCTTTCCCATTGACTTTCCTTGTCAGAAGGTTCCAAAAAAGGGGATCACATGATCCCGGGACGCTGCAACCGTCATCAGTACGAGTCAGTTGCCCAGCATCTGAATTTTGATCACTTGGCTCACGTGATCAGTTGTGAGTGAGAAAACCGGTCGTGTGACTTTTCCCAGTGCCGTTGGAACTTTGAACGGTCACTAAAACTGGTTGGAAGCCAAGGATCACCTGTACTTTTGTTTTCTTCGTCTCCAGAAAGGTTAAAATAATGTGTTTTGGGTGGTTTCCCCCCCCCCCCCCCTCAAACTTGGCAACTTTAAGATGTGTACACACTGGCTGGAGAATTCTGGGAGCTCACACATCCTCAAAATTGCCAAGTTTTAGAAACAGCGCTTCTTTAATCCAAGACCTTTATACGGGTAGTCCTCGACTTACGGCCCACAACGGAGCCCAAAATTTCTGTCGTTAAGTGAGACATTTGTTAAGTGAATTTGGCCTCATTTTGCGACCTTTCTTGCCACAGTTGTTATGCGAATCGCTGCCGTTATTAAGTTAATTGCAAGGTTGTTAAGTGAATCCGCCCGCCCCCCCCCCCCCCCCCCCCCCCCCATTGGCTTTGCTTGTCAGAAGGTCCCAAAAGGTGACGGCATGACCCCGGGACTGCGGCCGTCATAAATAGGAGTCAGTTGCCAAGAATATGAATTTCGATCATGTGACCTTGGGGGATGCTGCAAGGGCCGTAAGTGTGGGAAACAGTCATAAGTCTCTTTTTTCAGTACCGTTGTAACTTTTGAACGGTCACTAAATGAACTGTTGTAAGCCGAGGACTGCTGTATTTCTCTGGGACTGGAGTGCCGAATGAAAGGCACTAACCGTGTCGACAGCCACTGTTTTCCTGGCAGGGAACAAAACCCACAAACACTACAAATTCCCATTGGGCCTCTGAAGATCAACATCAGGTGTGCATTACCTGCGCCCCAGGTAGACATGCCGCCCTCCAAAGCCTTGGAGGGACAGCCTTCAAAAGTTGCCACTGCACGATTTAATTCCTACTTCTTTTTCTGAAATGTTCGCACAACTGCCGGCTGCCAAATCCTTAAAGGGATATATGCAAATCAAAATTTAAAGCCTGCTTAGCGAAGGATGTTTCTCAGGTCTCTGGTAAAGCTGTCAAGATAGTGAAAATACGTCAAATTTTACTTTTTTTGCCCGGCTTTCTGGGGTCCAACCCTCTTGGTTCTCTAGACCTGAGAAAATTCACAGACAATCTTGGCTGCCAGCCTTTCAGAACTTGGCTCCTCCCGGATCTGTCGTGTTACTAATTTCACCCCAGCAGTGATTCGCTTAACAAATGGGGCAAGCAAAGCCATAAAATGGAGTCAAACTCACTTAACAAATGTCTCATTCAACGAGAGGAATTTGGGACTCAATTGTGGTCGTAGGTAGAGGGCCACCTGTATAAAGTTCTTGGATTAGATCAGGGGCAGGCAGCCTCGGCTCTTTTATGACTCATGGACTTCAACTCCCAGAATTCCTGAGTCAGCTACGCTGAGGGAAAAGGGAGAGTTTTCCAAGCTGAGCCATGCTGGCTCAGGAATTCTGGGAGTTGAAGTCCATGAGTCATAAAAGAGCCGAGGTTGCCTACCCCTGGAGTAGATTGTAAAATGGGGGGGGGGGGAACACTCTGAACCATAGAAACATTGGGCTCGACTGTCCCAAAGGTGCTTTTTCAGGAGGCATCTGGACTTTTTTTATTTTTCTCTTTGAAGACCTTTTGCTTCTCATCCCAGAGGCTTCTTCAGCTTTGACTGGATGGTGGGGAATGGAAGGATTTATGCTCCTTGTGGACAGCTGGTCATTTGCGTTCTTTTGGAGAGCCGTTGAGGCCACTTGGAGGCTTACCTGTGTCCTCAGGGTCACCTGAGTGGTGTAAATGGGGGTGGAGCCTTAAGTTGAGCCGAAGGCACAGCTCCACCCCCACTTGCACAACATAGCTGGCCCTGAGGGCACAGATAAGCCTCCAAGTGGCCTCAGCGACTCTCTCTAAAAGGATGCAAACGACCAACCGTCTGCAAGGAATATAAATCCTTCCATTGCCCGCCAGCCAGTCGGAGCTGAAGAAGCTCCTTGGATGAGAAGCGGAAACGACTTCAAAGAACAACAAAAGAAAGTCCAGTTCTTGGGGGGGGGAAGCACCTTAGGGACAACCCTGACCTGGATGATGGAGAACCTCCGTGGGCGTCGTTCCCGGCTGTGGTCGTAACCCGAGGAACGGCCCGCCTCAAGGCTCAAGCGGGGCCAGGCTGCTCCCGGGCTGACCCGCTTCCCTCTCCTTGCTTCCAGATCTCCTCCGAATGTTCTTCGATGCCTTGTACGACGAGGACGTGATCAAAGAGGACGCCTTCTACAAGTGGGAGTCGAGCAAGGACCCAGCCGAGCAGCAAGGCAAGGGTGTCGCCCTCAAGTCGGTCACAGCCTTTTACACTTGGTTGCGTGAAGCTGAGGACGAATCCGACAACAACTGAGCCCGGAAGGAGGGCGGGGTGGGGTGGGGGGGAGGGGCAGACCGAGCCTGCCCTGCCCGCCCTGGCCCCTCCTCGGAGCCTGGACTCCCTTTGGGCGCTGGCACGGAGAACGAGACGCAGGACTGACCTCTGGCCGTCTTTTCTCCTGCCCGCCCTGATAAGACTTGCTTTTTTTTTTTTCCCCTTTCTTTCTTTCTTTCTTTCCCTTTTTTTTCCCTTTTTTTTTTTTTTTGGTTGGGATTTCCCCCCCCCCCTCCGTTTTCGTTTTCGTTTTAACAGCCTGTATTGGTTTGTGTCTGACGATAATAAATTGATGCTCAAGGAGGTAGGTGTTGCTGTGGGCGCGCTCCGCTCAGAACCCCCTACCCCAGGCCCGTGCCCGGGGAACCCGAATGATATTCATGAGCGGGGGCGCCCCCCCCCCATTCTGCTGGTGCAAAAGCACCCCCACCCCCCCGAAACACGTGTCTGATGGAAGGGGATGGGTAGCCAACCCAATGCCTACGCTCCTGCCGTCTCTCTCTCTCTCTCTCTCTCTCTTTTTCTCTCTCTCTCTCTCTTCTCTTTTTCTCTCTCTCTTTCTCTCCTCCCCCTCTCCACTTTATTGCTGAAATATAGAGATTATATAAATATATATATAAAATATAAATATAGACTTATTAAATCTTTTGAGGTTGAAGAATAGAACTCTTTAACTGTCCACCAATGGCTCTTCCCCGATCCTCTTCAGATCGTCGCCCACCATTTTTTATTTTTATTTTTATTTTTTTTGCATCGGCGCCTGGAATTTAACGTAAGCCACCCACCCCCCACCCCCAACCCCCCAAACTGGGATGGATGTTTCTTTGAACGACCATTTTTTGGCAAGCGCAACAAAAAACATGATTTCGAACCTCCCCTTTGCTTGGGAGCTGCAGGCATCTCACCGGCCAAAAGGTGAGGGGGGCATCTCTGAGCTTCCTTGTCCGTCGACAAGCTCACCACGGCTGCCTTGGCCTTCTAGGGTCAACCTCACCCCCCTCGTGGCCCCCCCCTCCACGCCCGCCTCTGAGCACACGGAAGGGGGGGGGCGGCGCAACCCGCTTCGTCCGCGCTTGGATAGTTAACGGAGCTGCGCTTGTAACGGAAAGGAAAGCAAAAGCAAACGACAACCGACAACCACCACCACAAACGGGGGCGGGGGTAAAAATATATATATAAAGGATACAATAACCGGTCACGTGAATTTGTAAATATTTTTTTTTCCTCCTTTTTTTCTTTTCTTTTTTTTCCCTCCCTTCTTTTTTTTTTTTTTCCTTACGGGAGTATTTAATTGAAGATTCAAAAAAAAAAAAAGCATCTTTTCACCGTAAACTGGAAATAATAATAATAATAATAATAAAAAAAAGAGAACATTGCTAAACCAAGGTGACGTGTGGGTGATGTCACATCCCTGCCCGGTCGCAGCAGGAATTTCGGGAGAGAAACGCGGCGTCTTCTATCACCCCGACCTGCCGGCACGGGGGTGGGTGGGAGGGAAATGGGGGTGGGGGTGGGGAGGAACTTGGGAGATAGCCCTGCATTTGAGCTGCGTGATGTGGAGCGATTTGGCAATGTTGTTCTAAGCCTTTTCAAACCGAAGGCGTGCTGCTTTTGGAAAGAGAAAAACTGGGGGGGGGGGGGGTCGCTCGGAGGGCAGGTTATCCAAGAAAGAATGGGCCTGGAGAAATTACGCAACGAAGAGGACAAGGCAACGCGGAAAGGAGGGTGATTGTAAGTTCTGCAAGTGCTTGTGCTCGCGTTGCGGCTGTGGCTGACTTTTGATGGGACGTGAAAATAAAAAGCCCTTTGCACAGGTTCCTCGCCAGCTTTGAAACGTGCAGAGTTGTCTTCCCAAAGTGTGTTTGGAAAAAAAAATCTTTTAAAATGCCACCGGCCGCGATGCCGTTGACGGTATTTTCATGGCAACCTATGTTTCGTTTGTGTCTTGGGTTACCTCTCCTCTGCTTTCCATACCGTGGCTTCTAGCAGGCCACTCTTGGAAGTCCTTAAACCAGGGGTAGGCAACCTCGGCTCTTTTTATGACTCATGGACTTCAACTCCCAGAATTCCTGAGTCAGCATAGCTGACTCAGGAATTCTGGGAGTTTAAGTCCATGAGTCA
>JAKJMR010000349.1:29576-44577 GCA_024449315.1 Daboia siamensis | reverse complement strand
GCCAAGTTAAAGATGTGTGGGTTTCAATCCCCAGAATTCCCCAGCAAGCCATGTTGGGTGGGGGATTCTGAGAGTTGAAGTCCACACGTCTTAAAGTTGCCATGTTTGTAGATCCCTATCTTAGGTTGCTAAGAGATCCCTTGCCCTGAATATTGTGGGGTCCTTGGTGGACTCTGGGCTTGGTTGTTTTCTTGCAGGCATTTTATTACCAGACTAGGTAACGTTCCAGGGCTGGCTCTGGTAGCTACAAATATTTCCCTCTATTGATACCAAATGGATATACTTGAATACATGTCTTCCATTTTGCTGCAGGGTTCTGCTCAGTGCCAGGTCTCCACTATGGATTATGTTTTTGACACATAAATACGAAGCTTCCTTGGCTTTTATTAATTCATACACTATCTGAGCTGTTGGGCTGAATTCAGACTTGCGGAAAACTCTCTGCTTAGTTAGCAGCTGATGTCAAGTAGCAATTCCGTGCTTTGTTTTTTGTTGCTGTTCAGTCGCTAAGTCATGTCCGACTCTTTGCGACCCCATGGACCACAGCACGCCAGGCCCTCCTGTCCTCCACTGTCTCCCGGAGTTTGCCAAAATTCATGTTCATTGTGACACCATCTAACCGTCTCCTTCTCCGCCGTCCCTTCCTCCTTTTGCCTTCCGTCTTTCGCAACGTCGGGGGTCTTTCCCAAGGAGTCCTCATCTGGTGGCCAAATCATTTGAGCTTCAGCTTCAGTCTCTGTCCTTCAGTAGTAAGAATGCACCCTCACCCCCATCTCTCTCTGTCCCAGCCAGAAATTCAGCAGGCCAGATCTGTACAAAATGCAGATGTAATAATCCTTTCAGAAAGACTGGAGCCAGGAAGCTTGCAGCTGATGGGATTAGAAAGACAAAGATCCCTAGAACCAACAAACTCTCACCCATCCAACACAGGACATAGCCATTGGCCCCAGCCCCAGGGAAGCAGGACATGGACCTTTAGGCAGTGCTTTTTTTTGTAAAAGAAAAAGGTGCCGAAACTCACACATGTCATACAACCCGCCTTGCCTACCCTACAAGGTTCCATTCAAAAAAGGTGCCGGAACTCCGTTCTGAGCGTTCTATGAGAAAAAAAGCCCTGCCTTTAGGACATATTCGGATTAACCCACCACCATCAGAATACAAAAAGGGCACACTCAGACTCAGGTCAAAGTCCATGACGCAGGAAATACAAAGGAACAATTCCAAACACAAAAGCCCAAGAAGGTACGGGATGAAAACCCACCACTCCCAGCCACATGTGGTCAGATGCTCCAGAGCCACATGTCTTGTGGTTCTGCTCTTCAATCAACGGCAACTTTATTTCTTAAAGCAGTCTCCATTTTGTTTATTCCTGGCTTGGACTGGACCCCGATGAAGATTTTTTTTTCTTTCAACGCTTCCAAAGAACAGCCAGGGTTGAGGTTGAATCTCTTTAGGATCTGTGCTTTGTGGGGCATGCTAACTCTCACACTTGGATCAAACTGGAGTGGCTCTCGTTGTCGCTTCTCCCTTCAGATTATTCTGTGAGCTCGGCTGCACTCTTAACAATTTCTTATTAATAGCTGGAGGCGGGGAAGCGTGCCTAAGAGAAAGAGCCGTCCAATTGCAAAGTGGAAGCTCTCCACGTTCTCAGAATTAGCTGGTCCAGACCCAAAGTTACAAGTCTCTCTTTGCCACTATGGGGTTGCAGTGTAAGACATAAAAACAAAAAAAGAAGAATGTTTCAAGGATTTGTTCCACCTGCGGAGTCCTTAGCGCCCTCTGAGCTTGGCTGTTTGCTTACAGACATTTCATTACCCACCTAGGTAACATCATCAGTGCTAGAGAGTGTGGGGTTTGTTCCTTGGCAACACTGGCAGTGCAAGCTGCCGTATACAAACAAGAAACCCATCGCCACCGACATGGCTCAAAAGTCAGTGGGGAAGCCAGATTCTCTTAACAGCCACGTCACTAACTTAACAACTGCAGTGATTCACTTAGCAGCTGTGGCAAGAAAGCCAAAGCTCCCTTACCAGCTGCCTCACTTAGTAACCATTGAGGGCTCCACTGTGGTCATAAGTCAAGGGTACCAGGGCCTTCTCGCATACCCTGTGCTGCACTTTGTGACTAAGTGCAAGAACATCACACTCCCCCTATGCAAACTTCACCACCACCCCCCAAAAAAAGCCTTCTGCTCTTTTGAAATGATTTCTTAGGTTGAATGTAAACTGCTAACGGCAAAATGAAATAAATAAACCCGTACCAAACTCTCTGGCCGGTATTTTGCCAATTACCCACCTGATCCACGATTCAGCTGGAGGCCGTCTGGTGGCAGCTATCTTTGGAAAGCTTCTCTAAAATGTGGACCACCCAGATCGAACGCTTTGAATCTAGGATACTAGTCAGTAAGGTTTTACACTCGGGCAACAACAATGTCTCACTTGCTACTGTAAGTCCATCCACTTTGCCGCTGGTCGTTCTGCAGAAAGCCAGAGTTGGAAGGGACCTTGGAGGTCTTCTAGTCCAACCCCCCTGCTTAAGCAGAAGATCCCACACCATGCCTGATCAGTGGCTGTCCAATCTCTTCTTTAAAGCCTCCAGTGATGGAGGTTCCACAACTTCTGAAGGCAAGCCGTTCCACTGATTGATTGTTCCCACCGTCAGGAAATTTCTCCTTAATTCTAGGTTGGAACTTCTCCCTCCCTTCCCCCAACTCCACTTACTTCTTGTCCTGCCTTCAGGTGCTTTACGGGTGATGTGCCGGCCTATCTGTGATAGGAAGCTGGTAAAGAAAGAAATCCATTACAAGCCGTCCTCATTTACAGTCATTCCTTTGGTAGCTATTTGAATTTACAACAGCATGAAGAAACTTAGTCAATACTGACACTTGCCACCATTGAGGAAATCAGGAACGAAGAGGCCTGATTTGGGGTGTGTGTCTGTGTGTGTGTGTGTGTGTGTGTGTGTGTGTGTGTGTGTTTTTCCAACCTGGGCACCTTTTAAGATGTGAGGACTTCAACTCCCAGAATACCCCAGCCAGCTATTTGTCCGTTGCTTTTAGAATGTGTTTTACTTATTAGGGCTAATTTAACTTAATTTATTTTAACTTTGTATAGTGTATATTGTACATTGTGTTTTAATTGCCCTGTACACCGCCCCGAGTCCTTCGGGAGAAGGGCGGTATATAAATCCAATTAATAATAATAATAATAATAATAATAATAATAATAATAATAATAATAGTAATAATAATAATAATAATAATAATAATAATAATAATAATAATATGCATTAGACCAGTGTTTCCCAGCCAGTATGTGTGGACTTCAGCTCCCAGAATTCCCCAGCCATTATGTGAGGACTTCAGCTCCCAGAATTCCCCAGCCATTATGTGAGGACTTCAACTCCCAGAATTCCCCAGCCATTAAGTGAGGGCTTCAACTCCCAGAATTCCCCAGCCATTAAGTGAGGACTTCAACTCCCAGAATTCTCCAGCCAGCTATTTTTCCGTTGCTTAGTGTCAGTGAACATATGCGTTATTAGACCAGTGTTTCCCAGCCAGTATGTGCGAACTTCAGCTCCCAGAAT
Organism: Daboia siamensis; assembly: GCA_024449315.1. Classification (NCBI taxonomy): domain Eukaryota; kingdom Metazoa; phylum Chordata; class Lepidosauria; order Squamata; family Viperidae; genus Daboia; species Daboia siamensis. The sequence goes on along the minus strand of JAKJMR010000349.1, from coordinate 40,992 downwards.
TCCCCAGCCGTTATGTGAGGACTTCAACTCCCAGAATTCCCTTGCCATCATGCTGGCTGGAGAATTCTGGGACTTGAAGTCCCCACATCGTAAAGTTGGCCAGGTTGACGAGCGCTACTTTAGGGGATCGCTCTCTGTCTCCCTCTTGTGGCGCCCGGGAGGTTGACCTCACTCTCTGCTCTCCCCCTGCAGTGGCTGTGGACAACACGTTGCACGTGGAGTGGACGGAGGCGAAATCCTTGCCTGCCCTCTCATCCTTGGGCCACACTCGGACCTCACTGGTGCGCAGGTTGGTGCGTCAGAACTCTGTGGACAGCCAGGACTTTCTTGAGGTGCCTGTTTTAATTGCTCTCCTCGTAGGCCCACTGTTCTTTTTGCACGGGGTGCCACAAGCAGGGTGACTCTGCCACGGATACTGATAGAAAGCAACGAATCCTAGTGTTGGAAGGGGCCAGGGAGGTCATCTAGTCCAACCCCTGCCCAGGGGCAAGGGATCCCAGTTGAAGGAGCCTCAGTAGTGGGCTGTCTGCTTGAATGTCTCCATCCGATCCAACCTCGCCAACTCTCTTGGCTGGGGGAGTTTGCTGTCCTCTCTGGCTTACGGTCCCCCCCCCCCCGCCTTTGGCAAGGAGGGAGGAAAAATGGACCCTGGTGATGCCCGGCCGAAGGGCCAGATGTACGCCGGGGTTTTGTGTCCACATGACAGGCTGAAGCAGCTCGGGTAGACCGAGCGGGCGGTTGGTGCATCTGCAGATGTGCAATGCCGGTTTCTGCCTGCGTGTGTGTGTGCTGAACCTGGGGCAAGTTTAGTTCTGCTCGATTAGTTCGCGGTTCCGTATAACGTGTGAGTCCAGAAAATAAAAAGAAACCAATTTATGAACATGCCCTTCCGCCGTATTGGCCCCCCAAAGTCATCTCCTTCTCCTCCTCCTCCTTCTCCTTCTCCTCCTCCTCCTCCTCCCCCCTCCCCTCCTCCTCCTCATTCTCCTTCTTCTCCTTCTCCTTTTCCTCCTCCCCCTCCCCCTGCTCTCCTCCCCCTCCTCCTCCTCCTTTCTGGAAGATCCATGACCAGCTTTAAATTGTTTGCTTTTTATATACAAAAATCATAGCATGCCTTTTTAGCATGCAAACACCACTCGGGATACCTAGCAGCAATTACATCCGTTTGAAAAATAAGATAGTTCAACCCCACAAAAGGCAAAGTGCAAACAATGATGCCAAAGAAGGAGGCCACCTGATGCAACTCTGCCCCGTTTAAAGGACGTCTGCCCATGTTTCAGAGCCAAGCTATGAGTGGCTTCCCTGGAAAGCAGGAAATCACTGGTGTCATAATATCACTTTGCAAAGGATGCAGGATGCAGCGGCCTCAAACGGTACCTGACCTCCCCTTGACCCCTGTAGGAAGTAAGGAGGGTGACTGATGGATATATGTGAGAGATACACGGGTATTAAAGGCAGTCCTTGACTTGTAGCCAAGGTTATGACAGACCTTTTGACATGATGGCAGTGTTTCCAGATCTAAGGAGCTGCCACAGAGAAGAAGGGGTCAACCTGTTCTCCAAAGCGCCGGAGGGCAGGACAAGAAACAACGGAGGGAAACTCATCAAGGAGAGAAGCAACCTAGAGCTAAGGAGAAATTTCCTGGCAGTGAGAACAATTAACCACTGGAACGGCTTGCCTGCAGAGGTTGTGGGTGCTCCATCACTGGAGCATTTTCAGAGGAGATTGGACAGCTATTTATCTGACATGGTACAGGGTCTCCTGCCTGAGCAGGGGGTTGGACTAGAATAGAAGTCCCCAACCTTTTGGGCACCAGGGATCGGTTCCGTGGAGAGAGGCTTTTCCGCGGACCAAAGGATGCGTCGTTTTGTGTGCTGCCTGCATCCCGCGGATGGGGTTTTTTTTGTTTGTGCGGACCAGTGGCTGGCATGCCGTGGGCCGGGACCGGTCCATGGGACTGGGGGTTGGGAACCCCTGGACTAGAAGACCTCCTAGTTCCCTTCCAACTCTATTATTCTGTTGGACTCTCCAGAGCTAGTTATGACCCAGTTTCAAAGTTCTGACTGCCGCCAGCTCGGGAGATTCCTCTGTTAGAGGCAGAATACAATAAAGTAGCGTGCTTGAACTCTAGTCTGTGGGGTCTGATTGCTTTCGCCCGACATAAACTTAGTCTTTGTGAGAAGATACTAAGGACTGGCGTCAGGGAGTATATTTAAGCCTTAAGAAAGATTTAAGGGCATGGTGTCTCTGTCAGCCTTTTGAAGTAGACCAGACCAGGAAACTAAAAACGTGCAGTTTTTAAGTTTTTAAGAAGAGATTGGACTACCATTTGTCTGAAATGGTGTAGGCCGTGTTCTGCCTGAGCAGGGGGTTGGACTAGAAGACCTCCAAGGTCCCTTACAAATCTGTTATTCTGTTGTTCTCTGTATGCCAGTGTTACTTTTGTTAAAAAGGTATATAATAACAGACTCTTGCAAGTCTGAATGCATCTCTCCCTCCATCTCTTTATCTCCATGACAACTGGGGAGGGGCTTGTTTGAGACGTCTTCTCACGTTACACTTTTGTCCCAGACTCAGCTTTCTGTTATCTGACTTTATCTTGATACTGGCTCTTTCTACTGCCCCTCAAGGTCATTTCACTTACTTATTACAGTAGGATCCCATTTGGGAAGTTCTTTAAAGGGACATCACCCAGAAGATGGTCTCAACCAATTCATGCTCAGGGATGATGATGGATGACGATCACGTTGACCATCAAGTTGATCAGCAGAAACCACTCAGCGGGGAGGAATAATTGCTTTATTTTGCAGGGCAATATTATGAATGTTTGTGGGGGAAGTGTGGTTGTTGAAGCATTGCTACCTAGGATCCCCTCTTCTAGATCAGGGAGGCTTCGAGGGGTGGGGGTTCCTGTTCCAAGGAATGGGTGGATTCGGTGATTTATACGTGATCTCCTCCAAGATCCAATGAGGAAACGTGCTTAATTTTAAATTTTGGTGTTTTTTTGAGTGACCCCAAGAGTGGTTAGCTTACGATTAAGTGTGTGGTGGCTAGCCCAAAAGGCTGAGAAGGTGCGAAATGAGAGTTTTAGAATGGTGTCAACGGTGTTTAAGTGGCTGGGTTCACTCAAACCACCAAAGACGGCTAGGAGGGTTTGAAAAGTTTGTTACTCAGCAGGCTATTAGAAGACAACTTATCTCTTACCAGCATAGGTTGTTCCTTCCAGATGAGTGCATTATATAAAGGCGACAATTGTGTTTCATTGACCCAGGTTTAGGAAATTGCCTTAGCCCAGGCACCTTGCCTTGACCGTTCAAAGTTACAACACTACTGGGAAAAGTGGCTTACGGCCATTTTTCATGCTTACGACCATTGCAGCACTCCCTGCGATCACGTGATCAAAATTCAGACGCTTTGCAACTGACTCATATTTATGTTGATTTGCAATGCCTTCGGTTAGGATCAGGAGGTCCCCTTTTGCGGCCTTCTGACCAGCAAAGTCAATGGGGAAGCCAGATTCATTTAACAACAGGTGCTACTGACTTAACAACTGCAGTGATTACACTGAACAACTGGGGCAAGAAAGGTCGTACAATGGGGCAAAACTCACTTAAGAAATGTCTCGCTTAGCAAGAGAAATGTTGGGCTCAATTGTGGTCCTAATTTGAGGACGCCCTGTACAGGTAGCCCTTGACTTACAACCGCAATTGAGCCCAAAATTTCTGTTGGTAAGCAAGACAGTTGTTAAGTGAGTTTTGCTCTGTTTCATGACCTTTTTTGCCCCAGTTCTTAATCCCTCATGAATCAGAATCCCCCAATGGATCTGCTGCTGTATTCCCACCACTGTGGACTAGAAATCCAACAAGTGAGGTTTCTTGCTGGTTGGAGACGCCATGATGGAGGACAATATTAGGGGACTGGAGTCTAAAACATATGAAGAACAGTTGCTGGAACTGGGTAGGTCTACTTTGATGAAAGGAAGGATTTGGGGAGACATGGTAGCAGTCTTTCAATATTTGAAGGGCTGCCCCTAAGAAGAGGGAGTCAAGCTATTCTCCAAAGCACCTGAAAGCAGGACAAGAAGCAATGGATGAAAACTAGTCAAGGAGAGAAGCAACCTAGAACTAAGGAGAAACTTGCTGACAGTTAGAACAATTAACCAGTGGAACAACCTGCCTCCAGAAGTTGTGGATACTCCAACACTGGAAGTTTTTAAGAAGAGACTGGACAGCCATTTGTCTGAAATGGTATAGAGTAGGGGTCTTCAAACTTGGCCCTTTTATGAGTTGTGGACTTCAACTCCCAGAATTCCTCAGTCAGCATACCTGGCTGAGGAATTCTAGGAGTTGAAGTCCACAAGTCATAAAAGGGCCAAGCCTGAAGACCCCTGGTATAGGGTTTCCTGCCTGAGCAGGGGGTTGGACTAGAGAACCTCCAAGGTCCCTTCTGTTAATATGTACGCTGAAGGCCTTCGTTTTTATATTCCTTTGCTGGGCAGGTCTAACGGTGCAGGTGTGGTGAGCCCAGGACATTTTAATGCAGGGGTCTTCAAACTTGGCGCTTTTATGACTTGTGGACTTCAACTCCCAGAATTCCTCAGCCAGGCATGCCTCTTACCTGAACCTCTTGGAAATGGCACAGTTCTGGCCAGATCATGCCTGGCTGAGGAATTTTGGGAGTTGAAGTCCACAAGTCATAAAAGGGCCAATTTTGAAGGCCCGTTTTAGTGGAAGAAAAGCCAGCTGTTGAATCCAGCCAGATGTTAGAGAAGACCATCATTCCAGATGTCCTGTTCTCTCCAGAAGCAGCCCAACGTCTTGATAGTAACAACTTGGTTTTTGCAGATGCTGTCTTTCAAATCCTGGGATTAAGCCAACTCCGGGTGATCTCTGCTCTCAGCCCTCAAACAAAATAGCTAAGAAATCGAAAAAGTAGCTTTTTGACTTGATCTGGCCAGAATTCTGCCATTTCCAAGAGGTTCAGGCAAGAGGCAACCAAGAAGTCCATCTCTGCTTGGCCTGCTCCTCTGTTGTTAGCATCCGTTGGGCCTTTGAAATTTGCAGGTGGCTGGAAGTGCTGCAAGCAGGCATGAACGCCCAGAACATCTGCTTCCCTTAAAGCAGAGAAGAGGGAGAGAGTTATTTAGTGATCATTTTGCTGCCAACTTCCTGAATTTCTTATTTTCGAACCATCTGGTCAAATTTAGCTGTGATTTGCTGTTCTCCAAAGTTCATACTGGGATTGTCTAATATTAAAGGTAAAGGTTCCCCCGCACATGCGTGTTAGTCGTTTCCAATTCTAGGGGCCGGTGCTCATCTCCATTTCAAAGCCGAAGAGCCAGCGCTTGTCCAAGGACATCTCCATGGTCATGTGGCCGGCATGACTAGACGCCAAAGGCGCACGGAGCACTGTTACCTTCCCACCATAGTGATCCCTATTTTTCTACTTGCATTTTTACGTACTTTCGAATTGCTAGGTTGCCAGAAGCTGGGACGAGTAACAGGTTATACAGCACTCAGGATTCGACCCGCCAAACTGCCAACTTTCTGATCAACAAGCTCAGCGTCCTAACCCACTGAGCCACCGCGTAATATTACATATTACAACCATGCATATTTGAGAAAGATGATCAGAGGACTAGAGGCTAAAATATATAAGCAATGGTTGCTGGAATTGGGCATGTCTAGTTTAATGAAGAGAAGGACAAGTGGGGGGAGACATGATAGCAGTCTTCCAATATCTCAGGGGCTGCCCCAAGGAAGAGGGAGTCAAGCTGTTCTCCAAAGCATTAATAGAGGTATAAAATCAAGATCACGTGAAGTGCTAATACCACTTTACAATGCCTTGGTAAGGCCACACTTGGAATACCGCATCCAGTTTTGGTCACCACGATGTAAAAAAGAAGTTGAGACTCTAGAAAGGGTACAGAGAAGAGCAACAAAGATGATCAGGGGACTGGAGGCTAAAACATATAAGGAACAGTTGCTGGAATTGGGAATGTCTGGTTTAACAAAGAGAAGGACAAGGGGGGACATGATAGCTGGGTTCCAATATCTCAGGGGCTGCCCCAAAGAAGAGGCAGTCAAGCAATTCTCCAAAGCACCTGAAGGCAGGACAAGAAGCAACAGATGAAACCCAACCAAGGAAAGAAGCAACCTAGAACTAAGGAGAAACTTCCTGACAGTTAGAACAATTAACCAGTGGAACAACCTGCCTCCAGAGGTGGTGAATGCTCCATCACTGGAAGTTTTTAAGAAGAGACTGGACAGCCAGCTTTGTCTGAAATGGTATAGGGTTTCCTGCCTGAGCAGGGGGTTGGACTAGATGACCTCCAAGGTTCCTTCCAACATCATCATCATCATCATAATCATCATCATCATCATCATCATCATCATCAAAAGTCAGTGAAATCAGTGCACTAAGGTAGTCCTCAACTTACAAGCAGAATTGTTGTTGCTAAGCAAAGCAGTGAAGTCAGTCGCGCCTGACAATACAATCTTCTTATGCCACAGTTGTTAAGCGAATTACTGCAGTTGTTAAGTGAATCATGCTGACATTAATCAAATCCCCTATAGATTTTGCTTGTTGGAAGTGGCTAGAAAGGCCGCACGTGGTGATGCCATATCTGTGGGACACTTCAATTGTTTTACATACATGCCAATGGCTAAATTGCAGAATTTCAAACATGTGACTGTGAGGATGCTGTGGCTGTCATAAGTATGAGGACCGGTTGAAACTTTTTTCAGTGCTATTGTAACTATAAGCCAGGGGTCTTCAAACTTGGCAACTTTAAGACTTATGGACTTCAACTCAGGGCTGGCTGAGGAATTCTGGGAGTTGAACTCCACAAGTCTTAAGGTTGCCAAGTTTGAAGACCCCTGCTATAAGCAGTTGCTAAACAAACATTTGTAAGTTGGGAACTAGCTACAAAGGCATTGTGTACATACAGGTAGTCCTTATCTTACAACCATTCAGTTAGTGACTAACTGAAGTGAAGTTACCATAGAATCCCCATGGTCATGTGATCAAAGTTTGAATGCTTGGCAACGGGGGCATATTTATGACCGTGTCCCAGATAATCATATGATTATCTTGTGACTATCTGACAGGCCAAGTCAACAGACAAGCAAGATTCACTTAAGAACAGTGTTACAAACTTAAAATTGTGATGCAGTATTCCAAGGGTGGCGTTAGCAAGGCATTGTAACGTGGTATTAACATTTCATGCGATCTTGATTCTATCCCCTCTGTTAATGCAGCCTAGCACTGTGTTGGCTTTTTTGGCAGCTGCAGCACACTGCTGGCTCATATTGAAGTGGTTGTCCACTAGGACTCTGAGATCCCTCTCACAGCTGCTACCTTTGAGCAAGGTGCCACCTGTACTGTTCCTGTGCATTTGGTTTTTCTTGCCTAAATGTAGAACCTTACTTTTTTCACCGCTCAATTTCATTTTGTTAGATAAAGCCCAATGTGTCAATGCTGCAAACGTTGACATGTTTTTGCACTGACAACATAAGAGGCAGCCTTTTGCTTTAACTGTTTGGCTTTGAATCACTAAAGCGCGGGAGGAATTCAACCCGGATGTTTTGAGAAGATAAGGGATAGCCGCTGCAGAAGGTAAGAGAAATTTTGTGTGTTAAACTAATTGGTGAATGTGATTCATGACGTGTAATTAAGGGAGGGAATTCTGCATGATATGATGTGTTAAGGGGAGGAGAATTCAGATTCTGGCATCCATCCATGAGTGCTGATGTTTCATTCTGATTATTATAGACTTTTAGAAAAATAATGCCGGAGTGTTGTTTGAACTGTTTCATTAATCGGAACCATGAGAAATGTTCAAATCCTTCTGTATCTTGACTCTATCTTCTGGAGTGTTCTTGGCTATTCCCGCCAGCTTGGTGTCGTCTGCAAATTTGATGAGTTCCCCATCTATCCCCTTATCCAAATCATTGATGAAAAAAATTTCCTGTCTTCTGGAACAGGAAGTAAATACGTGTTCTGCAAAACCCATGCCCGTTAACTTCTTAAATACCCCACGGCGACATTTAATAGATAGAGGAGCAGGTAGGTATGGTCAAATGTAGAATAACCCCGAGAGATGCAATGAGCTGAAAATCCTACTCAGTACTTAAAAGCTTTGGGTTCTGCCCCCACAGCTCTCACAATGAGTACAAAAGCTTTTTTTTTTCTCTGTGCTTTTTGCTATAGCATTATCTGCCACTTGCTGAGGAATGACAGTTTCAATAAACAGGCACCAAATAACTGAAAAGTATGTACCACATTGCGCATACACAAATCCCAGGCTGGTGATCCACTGTCTTGAGTGGGGAAAAAAAAGGCAGCATGGGTGCCATTCAGAAGCAATTATCTCCAAGTTCTGTTGCTTTTTCTTTTTCTTTTTTTTCAGAAAAGGTTTTCCAGGGTGTGTAAGTGTTGGTTGTCGTTTTTGAAGCTTGGCAAGGTTTAATTAGGGCTCTCTTTCTGAATATGTACAGAGTACATGCAGTCCTTGACGTGAAAAAAAGTTTGTCTAGCGCTCAAAGTTACAAGAGCACCGAATAAAGTGACTTATGACCCTTTTTCACACTTGCGGTTATTTTTCGCACACTTTTTGCTCGCGTCATCAACATTCGGACATTTGGCAACTGATTCGTATTTATGACGGTCCCTGGGATCCTCCTTTAGTGACCTTCTGATAAGCAAAGCAACATAAATTTTGGATTCAATTTTGGTCATAAATCGAGGACTACGGTAGTTGGGTTCACTTCAGATGAGAGAACAAACTTTGCACATACCTTTACACATACCTTTTACCTCATAAAGCTTCCTTTGCTCTCCATGCTGCAGGAACGTGATTGGTTTCCCCCCTGCATACAAGTAAACCTCGACTTACAACAGTTCGTTTAGTGACTGTTTGAAATTATAAGGGTGCTGGAAAAAAATGACTCGTGGCCATTTTTCACACTTACAACAGCTGCAACATCCGCATGGTCACATGATCAAAATTCAGACACTTGGCAGCTGACTCGTATTTATGACAGCTGCAGTGGCTGGTAGAGAGATGAAGGCAACAACCAGGAAAGATGTCTTCCACCTTTTATACCCCTTCAGAACAAAGAGATCTGGTCTTGGTACTAGGAACCAAAAGGTACAGAAAAATAATTCCTAGATGATGACTTATACACAACAACCCAAGCTCCATCTTTAACTCTTTTCCCCAATCTCCTTACCTTGCTCTTGTAAGCAATCCCCTGTACCTAAAGCATGAAACATTTGCTTTCATATAACTAATTTCCCAATATAAAGCACCTACAAAGCTGCTTGCACATAAACAAAGATAATTACAAAGTATCACTACTAATATCAATATTATTAACATCAACCTTAAGGATAATAAAATCCCTTCACATCCACATCTGCCTATCCCAGGTCCTTGGTAAGGACTTGATAAGTAGACAAAAATGCCAAATCCAGTTTGAACATCTGGCTGACTGTGATAATAATAATAATAATAATAATAATAATAATGATGATGATGATGATGATGATGATAATATAATGTTGGAAGGGACCTTGGAGGTCTTCTAGTCCAACCCCCTGCTCAGGCAGGAATCCCTATACCATTTCAGACAAATAGCTGTCCAGTCTCTTCTTAAAAACGTCCAGCTTTGGAGCATTCACCACCTGTGGAGGCAGGTTGTTCCACTGGTTAGTTGTTCTCACTGTCAGGAAGTTTCTCCTTAGTTCCAGGTTGCTTCTCTCTCTGATGAGTTTCCATCCATTGCTTCTTGTCCTGCCTTCAGGCGCTTTGGAGAATAGCTTGACTCCCTCTTCTTTGGGGCAGCCCCTGAGATACTGGAAGACTGCTATCATGTCACTCCTCGTCCTTCTCTTCATTAAACTAGACATTCTCAGTCATCCAGATCATGGTTCTCCCAAAGGTGCTTTTGCAAAAGCTAACTTGATTTTCTTGGTTTTTTTTTAAAAAAAGAATATTTTGCTTCTCATCCAAGATACTTTCTAGCTTTTAGTCCTTGTTTTCTGGCCTCATCCTACATTGCCCGGAGCTATCTCGAACAACTAATAAGCTGAGGCAAACCTGCATAAATTCAACCCCTGCAGCTTCATGTAAATTTCCTGAATAATTGGTGGGGTCTACTTCTGAGTATGCCCAGTCAGGAAAGCGTTGTAATACTTGGACCTTTGCTCAAAATTAAGTCCCTTAACAGATTTTCCCCTGAAAGACCCCCTTTTTAATTATTTTTTTAAATTTAATATTAATATTAATTAATATTCCTTGCCTGTTTAAATTTTATACAGGTGGTCCTCGACTTACAATGGTTTGTTTAGTGACTGTTCGAAGCTACAACAGCACTGAAAAAAAGGGACTTGTGGCCATTTTTCACACTTATGACCACTGCAGCATCCCCCGAGTCACGTGATCAAAATTCAGACGCTTGGCCACTGGTTCATATTTATGACGGTTGCAGCGTCCCAGGGTCACGTGATCCCCTTTTGCGACCCTCTGACAAGCAAAGTCAATGGGGAAGGCAGATTTGCTTAACAACCATGTGACTAACTTAACAACTGCAGTGATTCACTTAACAAATGAGGCAAGAAAAGCCCTAAAATGAGGCTCACTTAACAACTGACTCACTTAGCGACTGAAATTTTGGGCTCGATGGTGGTCGTAAGTCGAGGACTACCTGTATGCTGTTTTTCTACTTTTAGTATTTTATTCTACACTGCCCAGAGACCCTCTGTGAGGGAGATGGGTAGTTCCTAAATACGACAAATATATGATAAATGTGTTTGTGTGTGTATGTATGTGTGTGTTTGTGTATGTTTGCATGTGTATGTCAGGAATTCTGGGAATTAAAGTCCACAAGTCATAAAAGGGCCATGTTTGAAGACCCCTGGTGTATGTGTATGTATACATATGCATTCTCTTTTCTCTATTTTCACCAGTGCCCATCAAAAGCCACAATGGTGTGTATGTGATATCACACACCTCTCTTTTCGCCCTCCCAGATGGCCATGATCTGTCCGAGCTGTTGCTGTCTTGAGCTGCAACCTCTGTTATTTTAAAAGAGCAGATGCTTTGGTCAAGGGCCTTATTGAAGAAATTCCCACTGCGAATTGTGTGTCTGTCCCCAGACATTGATTGCATTCGAATGACATGCTTCATCTGATGTTTAAATTAACCCATTTTCTGGGTTTGCACAATGCATGGAACTGTAAGCTAATCAGACAGGCCATGATCGACCGGCTAAGTCAGAGGAAGATTTTAATCTCACCCTGCTTAACCTGTAAAAGTGCATTTCATCCTAGGTCCTTACCCCTCTTGGTTGCTCACCTGGTGTGTGGAGAGAGAGAGAGAGAGAGAGAGAGAGAGAGAGAGAGAGAGAGAGAG
>JAKJMR010000349.1:8299-27777 GCA_024449315.1 Daboia siamensis | reverse complement strand
TGCTGTGCACAGAGGTAGCTTCAGGGCTTTTTTTGTCATAGAACATTCAGAACGGAGTTCCAGCACCTTTTTTGGATGGAAACTTGTAGGGTAGGCAAGGCGGGTTGTATGACGTGTGAGTTCCGGCACCTTTTTCGTTTACAAAAAAAACACTGGGTAGCTTAATTCTGAGATCAACCCTATGGTATATAAGGTTTCCTGCCTGAGCAGGGGGCTGGACTAGATGACCTCCCAGGTCCCTTCCAACTCTGTTATTCCCAATGAATGAAGCATCAAATCCCTGCAGGTGATCCTTAGCCTGGGCTTGCACCTCCATTCAAAACTGCTAAAACGGATCCCTCAGAACCAAGTTAAAGCTAGCCAATCTCAAACGGGCCCGGATGGTCTGAACCCAACTTTTCTCTATGCACTAATAATGTTCTCGCTTGCCTGGGAAGGCAGAGCAGGCGATGGTTTGACTTCCCCATTTCACGCGCAGCAGTCACGCCGTATTTCTTGCTTGGCCAGGAATCATCTTTTGTTGAGCTTGATCCCAAGCCTGTGGGATTCAATAAAGAACGTCACGGTCCTTCTTTTCTTCTGCGGCTGCCCTTCAGAAGGTGATCCCGTTTGGAGTTAAGAGGAGGGAGGGAAAATGCAACTGCGGGGAAGCTGATCAAAGAGGGAGAGAAAGCTGCCAAACTTATTCTTAGAATGAGCCAGATCTCAAAACGGGGATATTGCCAAGGGCAAATGGTTATGGGTAGTCCTTGACTTAACGACCGTAACGGAGCCTGCAAATTACAGTTGTAAGCGGTGGTGGGATTCAAATATGTGAACAGCCGGTTCTCTGTGTGGATGCTGCATCCGGAAGTCCGTTCTGGGCCTGAGCAACACAAAAAATTGCTACCGGTTCTGCCGACGTGGTGCGAACCGGCTGAATCCCACCACAGGTTGTAAGTCACGACAATCACGAAGCGGGTCATCACATGACTGACCCAGTTTTATGAGCTGTTAAGTGGATCCAGGCTTCCCCCATTGACTTTGCCTGTCAGAGGGTCGCAAAAGTCCCGGGACACTGTGACCGCCATAACTACATGCCAAGCGTCTGAATTTTGATCACGTGACCACGGGAACGCTGCAATGGTGTGAAAAATTCTCGTAAGTCGTTTTTTGCAGTGCTGTTAGTACGTTCGACTGCCTGTAATCTAGCCAAGACAAGGAACTCTGCTATGATTGGGTGGCTTAAATGTGAGAGAAGTCCAAATTCACCCAATGAGCTTCCACGGTGAAGGTAGACTTGACTATGGGCCTTCCCAGTCTTCTCCAGCCTACAACCCCACAACCGTTTCTCACTAGCAGGCTGGCTGATAAGCTGATATGAAACATAATTGGAACTGTTTTGAAGGCAAGACTTGCATTTTTTTTTTTACTATTTTACTATTTAAGGGAAAGCCATCCAAATTCCAACACTATCGCATAAACGTGTTCACGCTGAGATCTCCATCTAGAGCGAGGATGGGGAACGATGGCCCTTTTATGACTTGTGGACTTCAACTCCCAGAATTCCTAAGTCTGGAAGGGACCTTGGAGGTCTTCTAGTCCAAACCCCTGCTCAAGCAGGAAACCTTATACTATTTCAGACAAATGGCTGTCCAGTCTTTTCTTAAAAGCCTCCAGTGATGGAGCAGCCACAACTTCTTGAGGAATTCATTTTACTGATTAACAATTCTTACTGTCAGGAAGTTTCTCCTTAGTTCTAGGCTGCTTCTCTCCTTGATTGGTTTCCATCCGTTGATTCTTGTTTTTGCCTTCAGGTGCTTTAGAGAATAGGTTGACCTAGGTCTTCAAACTTGGCCCTTTTATGACTTGTGGATTTCAACTCCCAGAGTTGAAGTCCACAAGTCATAAAGGGGGCCATCGTTCCCCACCTCTGAGCTAGAGGCAAGTTGGGAGTTTCTGAGTGTACCTTCTTAATGACCTCTGCTTTCTTTTCTTCCTCAGGTAAATGTTGAAGACACCATCGAAATGCTACCCAAGTCCCGGCGAGCGCTCACTATTCAGGAAATTGCCGCCCTCGCTCGATCTTCCTTGCATGGTAAGATGTAGACGATATCAGCCATATTCTCACCATCGTGTGAGTTTTCACCTTAGCAATAGCTTCAGAGGTGGGCATTATTTAGGGTTGTATGCAAGTCCAAGAAATGTGGACTGAGCAAACCTGGCCAAGATTTCCTGCCTGAGCAGGGGGTTGGACTAGATGACCTCCAAGGTCCCTTCCAACATTGTTGTTGTTGTTATTGTTGTTGTTGCTGTTGTTATTGTTATTATTATTATTGTTGTTATTATTGTTATTATTATTATTATTATTATATGATTGAAGGGTAAGTGAAGTAGCCAGTCAAAAGGATGTAGAACCCAATCTGGATTTTTTTAAAAGAGGCTTCAGCTTCGCCATGATGTGGCTACGCCTAGACAAATCTCAGATTCAATCTGAATATTGGTTTATTTTATTAGTAAAAGGGTATAGGTGTAGTTCCCGACTTACAGCCAGAACTGAGCCTATAAATTCTGTTGCAAAGCGAGACAGTTGTTAATTGGATTTTGCCCCATTTTACATGGCACGGTTGTTAAACAAATCACACTGTAGTTGGTAAGTGAATCTGGTTCCCCCACTGACTTTGCTTGTCAGAAGGTTGCGGAAGGTGGATCACATGACCCCAGGATACTGCGACCGTCATAAATATGAGTCAGTTGCCAAGCATCTGAATTTTGATCATGTGATCCTGAGGATGTTGCAAGGATCGTGTGAAAAAACGATCGTAACTATTTTTTTTCAGTGCTGTTGTATTTTCGAACTGTCGCTAAATGAACTGTTGTAAGTGGAGGACTAACTGCATTGGTTTATTTTATCACTGTGCAATGAAAAGGGTATTCACAGTCCAATCTAGCGTTAGGCTCTGTCTTGACATATTAGACTCCAATTAAGCATACTGAGGTTGGAAACATCATTTTAACACAATTTATTATTGGAAACATTTCAATCAAAAGGATTCGCTCTTTGCAGCAGAGAGAAAATTGGGAGCAAAGGGATCGTATTTGCTTTTTGCACAACAAAGAAAGTTCAAAGAAAAAATTGATTGGCAAAGAAGAACGTATAAAAGATACATAGTGATTTTTTACAAATTAACTTTTACAAATATAAGTGAAATATAAACTGATCAGAGAAGATGTTATAGGTAGATGTTGTAAGATAGATAAGCACTATAACGCATGAAATATGAAAACATTGGGATGGTGCATCTAAATGGAAAACCTGGATATTTAGATGATTAATATTAAGCAAATTATGACTGATAAGAATTGTCTGAATATTAAGGGGAAAATAAGTTTAAATAAGAACTATGAGAATAGGATATATGGTGCACTGATAAGATGATTTTTTTAGAAAAATAACGCAAGTTGATAAGAAAAAAATGTCATATATGGACATTATTATTTGTACAAACATGAAAAAAATATGTTTATATTTAACCATTTATGCATTGAAAATATTAAGAAAATATTTGTTTAAGGTTGAAGGAGAATATTATTGGGAGAAGGGAAGATCAAAGAAATACACTATTAATTAATATACTAATTATGGAATTACAAAAATTATTATTGACTGTTAATTAACTACTATTGTTTTTTTTTCCAAAATATATGAACCAAGACAACACACTGTACACTAGGCACTGAGGATTGTTACTGTAAAAAAAATCAATAAAACGTTTCTAAAAAAAGAAAAAAAGAACATATCTCGCCCCATTACCTCAGGGAAATAAGGCATCCAGTAATAGGTAGGCATAAGAATTGGAAAGAATATTGTATGTTGAAATAGGGAAAAAAAAGAAGTTAGTGTGGGAAGAAACCACACGAGTCCCATAGACTCGTTGTAAAAAGATGCAGTTGCCTTCAGTTGAAACAGTTAGCGCTACAAAACAATACAAGTATAATGATGATGATGATGATGACGTTGGAAGGGACCTTGGAGGTCATCTGTCCAACCCTCTGCTCAGGCAGGAAACACTATACCATTTCAGACAAATGGCTGTCCAGTCTCTTCTTAAAAACTTCCGGTGTTGGAGCATTCACCTTTTCTGGAGGCAGGTTGTTCCACTGGTTAATTGTTCTCAGGGTCAGGAAGTTTCTCCTTAGTTCCAGGTTGCTTCTCTCCTTGACTAGTTTCCATCCGTTGCTTCTTGTCCTGCCTTCAGGCGCTTTGGAGAATAGCTTGACTCCCTCTTCTTTGGGGCAGCCCCTGAGATATTGGAAGACTGCTATCATGTCCCCCCGCTAGTCCTTGTCCTCGTTAAAGTAGACATATCCAATTCCAGCAACTGTTCCTTATATGTTCCTAATATGGTAGTCCTCGACTTACAACAATTTATTCAGTGACCGTTCGAAGTTAGAACGGCACTGAAAAAAGGGGCTTAGGACCGTTTTTTATACTTAATGCGGCATCCCCAGGGTCACGTGATCAAAATTCAGATGCTTGGCAACTGGTCCATATTTATAACAGTTGCCATGTCCAGGGTTCACGCGATCCCCTTTTGCAAATTTCTGACAAGCCAAGTCAATGCACTTAACAACTGTGTTGCTAACTTAACGACTGCGATGATTCCCTTAACAACGGTGGCAAGAAAGGTCGTAAAATGGGGCAAAACTCACTTAACAAGTGTCTCACTGAAGAACATAAATTTGGGGGCTCAACTGTGGTCATAAGTCGAGCACTACCTGTAATAACGGGGCCCACATGGCTTGGCCCTCAGAAGGAGAGCTAATTTAGTGTTGTGATTGACGGACTGGAAATCATGAGTTTTATTTAGTTTGGCCTTAGGCACGAAGCCAGTTGGAAGACTTTGGGCCACTCCCTCCCTCTCTGAGCCTTAGAAAGAAGACCTCAAGGGCAAGCAACTTCTGAAAATCTTGCTAAGAAAACTGAATCTATTTGTCCATAAAGCTGCCAAGAATGAAGGCTGACTCGGATAGCAAAATGAAGAGGACACTCAAAAAGGCTAAAGGTCCTGGAAAATATTCTGGAATAGAATAGAATAGAATAGAATAGAATAGAATAGAATAGAATAGAATCTGGAAGGGACCTTGGAGGTCTTCTAGTCCAGCCCCCTCCTCAAGCAGGAGACCCTATACCATTTCAGACAAGTGACCATCCAGTCTCTTCTTAAAGACCTCCAGTGATGAAGCACCCACGATTTTTGAAGGCAAGCTGTTCCACTGGTTAATTGTCCTCACCAGTGCTTTTTTTGTTAAAGAAAAAGGTGCTGGAACTCACACATGTCATACAACCCACCTTGCCTACCCTACAAGGTTCCATCCAAAAAAGGTGCCGGAACTCCGTTCTGAGCGTTCTATGAAAAAAAAAGCCCTGGTCCTCATTGTCAGGAACTTTCTCCTTAATTCCAGGTTGCTTCTCTCTTTGGTCAGTTTCCAGCTTTTGTTTCTTGTCCTGCCCTCTGATGCTCCGGAGAATAATATGACCCCTCTTTGTGGCAGCCTCTCAAATACTGGAACACTGCTATAATCTCTCCCCTATTTCTTCTTTTCTTTAGACTAGCCAAACCCCAAGTCCTGCAGCCGTTCTTCATTTGTTTTAATCTGCAGGCCTTTGATCATTTTAGTTGCTCTTCTCTGAACTTTTTCCAAAGTCTCAACATCTGTTTTGTAGTATGATGACCAAAATTGGTTGCAGATTTGGAGAACATCATATTTGGCCTTAGAAACAGGGTGTGTGGACTTCCGGTTTGCCAAGTCAGTTGTCATGGACGTCTGGAGGACGGCTCTCGTTTTCCATGTCCAGATTCGCATAGCTAGGGGGTCCTAAAAGGACCGAAGAGTCGCCCTGGAGGGGTGACCAGACAGAAGGGGCTTTTGCAGAAACGCGGGGGAGCCGCAACCCCCCCGTTAGTGCCTGCATTCCCTTTGTACCAGCAGACGAAAGACTGGCCATAGGAATATGGCCAGTTACTAGGCTGCAGACAGCCGAAGTCAAACTTACCATCAGGCAACATTAAAGCAGCGTAAAAGAGACGGGGGTAAGATTCCTCTCTTATACCTTAATCTTCTTCTTTTCACCTAAATAAGCTGCTAAGTACTTTCCCCCCTGTGGAGAGGGAGGGGGAAATTAAACCCTCCCTTCAAATAAGCGGTGAGCAAGCCCAGGGGTGTTTTTTTAATAAAACATTGAAGAAAGAAATGGACTAAAAGAAGAATTTCCAAAGTACTTGGGGGACACCCAGTGGCTAAACTTAAAATTGCAATCTGACTTTCTCTTGAAAAAAAACAACCAAGAAAATATTTAAGAAAAACAAGATAAGAGTAACCTTAAACACCAGATGTGAAACTTCACCATGGAAGAGTTTCAAAAACAAATCCTTGTTATGTGGGAAATATCTTACCAAACCTATCAGTTCCTTTCTACAGCTGGCGATGAAATAAGAGCTTTTGGAAAAGAATTAGAAAGCATCTCGATGAAACAAACAAACTCAAACTGTGATTACAACTAATATTTTATTGGGAGAGAACTTAACAGAAGAAATTGAACAATTAAATACATTGGCAGAAGAATGAAATATTTAACAAATACAGGCTTTTGAAGATTGTAATGGAGAACAGATGGGAAAAAATTTACTTAGACCAGGACAATTATATCAAGAGGTGAAAATAATGAGAAGATTTGGTGCTGTTAGCAGACTCTTCAATCCTTCAAAAGTGGAGACTGGAGGGCCACTTCAATATGATATAGCAACACAAGAATGCTTTGATGATTCTGAGGCAAAGAAGCAAAAAATGACATGGCAAAGGAAGAAAGCAAGAATAAGATTGAAGAAATCTGAACATTTTTAAGAGGCCTGAAATATATAATACCAAAACAGGATTGTATTGGGATTACAAGAGATTGTTTTGATAAGTAGACAAAAATACTGACTGACTAAAAAAATAAAAATTAAATTAAAATAAAATACAGATGTATGAATACTAACAATGAAATATTCTTTAAATGATATGAGTTAAGATGTATATATACTAAAAATGATAGAATATAACTAATATACTTGGAGGTAGAGACATGAGAGGATGTATTAAATGTTGAAATGGAAGAAATTTTGGTTAATTTTTAATATGTGGAAACTATAAATAAGAAACAAGAATATTATATTGTCCTCCTCTTCTTTCTCCTCCTTGCAATTGGTATTTTTATTACTATTCTAAATATTGTATGACTGATATGGATATAGAAATGAGATAAATAAGAACTGGATTACATTACTAGGTATTGGAGAAAATTGTGTAAAGGGAAAGGAGGTTATTTAGCAATATGAAAATGAGAAATCTTAAACGTTTAATTTCAATATCAATGTAAAATTAAAGCTAGAAAAATATATAAGGTGTTTGAGGTTTTAAAGACGGAATGTTAAAATATAAAATATACTAAAATATTGATAAATATTAAAAAAAATATTAAATGACTGATGGATAGCAATGAGAAGTATGTTAATTTAGATAAGAGATAGTATGTATTACAGGAAAAAAGAGAGAGGAAGTATTGGTTACAATAACTTGGGAGATTTGTAATAATATGTATTTGTCTGAAATGGAACTATTGTAACCCGGACACCACATTGCTTTTTAAAGATATTATTGTAATATTGGAAAACTAATAAAAAAGGAAGAAAAAAAAAGAAACAGTGTGTGTGTGTGTGTGTGTAGGGGGGGGGGGGCTTGTGTGGCTCAAGAAGTCCAGATAGCTGATAAAGCTTTTGCATTGTATTGTACCATTGTGTTTAGTTGTAGCAATTTAAAGTTTTAAATAGGTATATGTATTTGTTTCAGCCTGCTGTCGTTCCTTTTGTTTCTTTTACTGCAGTCTTTTGAAGACCTCTCCGTATGCCTCTAAAGCAGTATTTTTCAATTTTGGCAACTGGAAGATTTGTGGGCTTCAACTCTCAGAATTCTCCAGCAAATATGAAATCTGGGAGTTGAAGTTCACCCATCTTCCAGTGGCCAAGATTGAAAAAAAAACAACAGTGCTCTAAGCCAGGGCTTTTCAACCTTTTCACCCACGGTACCACTTTTAGGATATGGCAACATCTGAGTACCACCAGTCGCCTAGCAAGGTATCCAAAACTTGATGACCAAAAAAAAAAAAAAAGGAAAAAAGTGTAGAAGTACAGGTAGTCCTCAATTTACAACACTTCACTTAGGGACTGTTCGAAGTTACAATGACACTGAAAAAAGTGCCCCCCAAGCCACAGCCGAGCAAGACACCTGCCTGCCTGCCTGCCCAGTGGCGCTCTTCCTCCTGTCCGAGGTTTTCATTGTTGTGAGCATTTCTGTTCAGGATTGGCAGCGGGGGTGGGGGGGCGGGGTGTTTGGTTTTTAACTCCCCCCCCCCCCCGTCTGCTGGGTGGTTGCAGCAGGTTTTGGTCACTTCACATGACCCTGGGACACTGTGACCGTCAGAAATATGAATCAGTTGCCAAGCATCTGAATGTAAATCACAAGACCCTGGAGATGCTGCAACATTCCAGCTGATCGGCGCTTCTTCTGGGCTCAGCAGAAGTGCCAGGATCAGCACTGAACTCCAGCTGGAGCCTGGTGCTGATCCTGGCGCTTCCCCTGAGCCCTGACAGCCCTGCAGCTCCAGCCGTCTCTCGGTCAGGCTTGTGCGGTGCTGCCACCGGTTCAGCTCATTCCCCTCCCCCGCTACCACTTTTCTAGGATGGTCGTGTACCACCTGCCAGGTGCCAATGTACCACAGGTGGTACCCGTACCACTGGTTGAAAAGCCCTGCTCTGTTTCTTCACAGCCTAATAAATTAAGCAGCTTTTCTCCTTTCCAGCAAATGCTCTTTGCCCACACACTGCAGATAAGAAAACGTTAAAAATATGAATGCGTGCAGAAACAAGGGATATTTTAATCAACAAAGGTCATGTCGGTTGTACAGAAGGGACGAAGGAAGTCCAAGACAGGCACGAGTCAGAGATTTTGCTCTTTTAGAAGAGCAAATGTTCCTAAGAATGCTAAATTCAGTTCAGTATGTATCGAAACTTCAAGTTCCTTAATTCAGTTGTTGCCAGCATCCTTCAACAGGTTGGGGAGAGTCCCAAAAGTGGAAAGAGACCGTCTCAGTGACCTGAGGGCATCTCCAGCTAACTCTGACTGTTCGGTTGCAGGTATTTCCCAGGTGGTGAAGGACCATGTGACCAAGCCCACCGCTATGGCGCAAGGCAGGGTGGCCCACCTGATCGAGTGGAAGGGATGGTGCAAACCGATCGATTCTCCTGCGACCTTGGAAAGCACTTTCAACTCTTACTCGGATCTCAGTGAAGGAGAGCAGGAGGCCAGGTTTGCTGCAGGTGGGACTGCGAGGGAGGGGAAAACAGGTTGGGGGGCAGGAGCTCTCTCAGGAGGTCCCTTAGGCTAGATCAGTGTTTCTCAATTAAGATGTGTGGACTTCAACTCCCAGAATTCCACCACCAACATGCGTGGACTTCAGTTCTCAGAATTCCAGTCACCATCTGTGGACTTCAGCTCCCAGAATTCCACTCCAGCATCCGTGGACTTCAGCTCCCAGAATTCAACAGCCAGCTTGTGTGTAGTTCAGTTCCCAGAATTCCACAGCCAACATGCGTAGACTTCAACTCCCAGAATTCCACAGCCACCATGTGTGGACTTCAATTCTCAGAATTCCAGTCAGCATCTGTGGACTTTGGCTCCCAGAATTCCACAGTCAGCATCTGTGGACTTCAGCTCCCAGAATTCCACAGCCAGCATGTATGGATTTCAATTCCCAGAATGCCACAGCCAACATGTTAGTTGGGGAATTCTGGGAGTTGAAGTCCATGAGTCATAAAAGAGCTGAGGTTGCCTACCCCTGGTCTAGTCTATGCCAGAAATCTAATGCCAGATCTGAGTTGCACCAGCCAAGGTTGATACTGTCTGGAAGAAAAGAGTTCTGTCTCTCTTTCTTTCTCTCTTTTCTCCCATCTAGCACTTTGTGTTGGTTTTGCACCAAATCTCGGCACCCATACTTTCCTGGGGTTTGAGAAGGGTTCACACATGCCCAGCTGCCTATTTTCCTGGGTACTTAGTAAACAATATTTAGTCGCTGATTTATGGTGCATTTGGGGAAAAGACCCATCTCTACTAAGCAGCTGCCCAGTAGTGGGAGGCAGATGGTGTGATTTACAGGCAACATGGGTTGTGTTCACCTTGGCATTCTTACTAATGGTTAAGTTGACCATTCCTTATTCAATTAAGCCAATTTTCTTGTATGCTTACGGGATTTATTACTAAACTAGTGAATCTGCAGCTATTGAACTTGTAATGTATTGGCCTTATCTGTTTAGTTCACTTGCTTAATGTCTGACTGCTTGCTTTATGTCTGACCTACTTTCTGTGTATATGTGCTGTAAAGGTTGCTGAAAGCCAGACTTGCTGTCTCCAGGCTGATAATTAGGTTTGGGGCGGGAAACTGCTACTTTAAACCTATTGGTCGCCGCCTAGAGGCCAACCGTATAAATAGCTGCGCAGCAGCCAGTAGCTTGCTTCTGTTCTGTTCTGAGTTAGAATAAACTTGTTGCTGTTTGAACACTTCGTCGGGCTTAATGCCTTCAAGCACTGAATATTTAACAGAACTGCTGAGATCATGGAACCCTCTCAGCCTTCAGATCTTCTGGAGGAGTTCAGGAGGCCATTTGATGACAGTCCCAGAAGGGATGCATCCATTTTTAGGGGTCTTTTGGTGAGAGTTTTAAAGGTGGAAATGGACATGGCAACCCACTAAGGAGCAATTTGGCTGCAATCGCCACCCTTAAAACCTTCCCTTCAGCCCCTCCAGATGGTATAAAACCATACTTCAGAAATACACCTATTATGGTGCCTGGTTTTTTTGAGGTGGGGTGGGGTGGATGTAGCCTCACTGAGGTTCACATATGCTTTGTAAATTGCTCACCTTTGCTTGACAAAATTGGCTGGTGCCGAGGGACCGAGCTAGTAACAAAACCAAAGGAGAAATGAATTCCAGGCTGATGTTTGGAGGTCAGCGTCATGATTGTTTAATTGGATTTTGTCTGGATATTTTATAAATGTTCCCCGCTGCTCATTTGCTACCTTAATCAGATCCTAGTAGAAGTAAGTGCAGGGAGTGAGTTCATTAAAACTTAATTAGTTCATTAAGACTGATTCCTAGCTACGGCTTGTTTCTGAGTGGTTCTGACGAATAACAGGGGAACTTGCTTGCAAATAGAAATAAATATGCGTAGGAAAACCTTACATTAAAATCAAGGGAAAATCACTGACCTGGATGCTAGCGTTTCACACAAACAAACCTGCTCACTTCCATTCAGACAACTCAGGGAAATTAACTTCTTGCTGGAACCCAGAGTTTTCCATTTTAGCCTGGCTGAAACTATGGTGCGTGCAACTTCATTAACTTGCATCAGGGGTGGGGAACTATGGCTGTCATGCCTCCAGCATATAATTTGCGTATATAGCAAAAGTAGAACAATGGCCCTTTTATGACCTGTGGACTTCAACTCCCAGAATTACTGATCCAGCATGGGAATTCTGGGAGTTGAAGTCCACAAGTCATAAAGGGGGCCATAGTTCTCCACCTCTGCCTTACATGAATACTGGTTATGCTTGAGGACAAAGAGACTCATAGACCAGCATAAGTTCTAGGGGGGTTACTAGATTAGAAACAGTTGGTTTGTACTATAATGTCCTTGTGACGCATTGTATTTGTTTTGTTGTTGTGATGTGTGTTTTGCTTTTTCTGTAAATTCCCCAATAGATGGGCTATTCCATGTCTCCGCCTCACCATGGGGCCAGATAAAATTGCGTCTGCATAAGAAGTAGTCCTGCTATAAATACTTTGAAACCTCCTCCCAGAGGGGAGCAAGAGAAACAGACCGTAAAGTGGGTGTGTAGGGTCTCTAACAATGCTTCGAGCCCTAGCGCTTACAAGCAGCATCCTGCATACTAGGGAGCAAGCTTCCTATGATCTTCTCGGCTGTCCTTATCACTCTCTGTATGGACTTCTTGCTGGAACCCAGCCCCTTGCCTTTCCTATGGACAACACTTTTGTTCTAAAATCCTGTATCTAAGTACATTAGCCATAGGCTTAAATCTAGTTCACACCACCTACAAAGACAAGGGTGGGTTCCCACAACCCATTGAGAAATAAACCACTCAACAGTATTAGTTTCGTCTGTAGGCCATCCAAGCCCATGTGCGTTTTCCCCCCATCTTTGGAGCTGAACAAACTGAACAAAAATGAGTGAGCTGCTCCATGATTATTTTTTTAAAAAAGCCCCCTCCCCAGATGCCCCGAGGAACCTTACTCACCCCATGGTGTGTTCACACGCTTCCTTTTCCCTCAATTCAAAATTTTGCTTCCAAGAATGAGCCTGTTTTACCTTATTTTTAAGGCTCTCTTTGGAAGCCTCAGCTTGTCAACCAAACCCACATCGCAGTTAAAACGACGCTTGCCTTACTAAAAAACAACAACAACACAACAACAACCCCTAAAACATCAACCAAGTTTTGGGCACCGGGCAAAGCTGTCACTTTCACCCCGGAGGTTTGTTTGGATTGTCTCCTCTGCTCTGGGCGACGTTGGAATGATTGGCACCCAGAGAGACGGAGCAATGTCACCAAGTGCCTGGAAAGATGTTTTTTTCTCTTGAATCACCAAGGTTGTTTTTTAAAAAAATATAGGTTGGTGCCTTTGGATATGTGGGGTGTGGGGACTCAGAGGTCCTATATTTTGGACCAGCTCTGTCCCTTTTTCTCCCTGCCTCTCTCTCTCTCTCTCTCTCTCTCTCTGTGTGTGTGTGTGTGTGTGTGCAAGCTGAACCTGACATGATAACAACGTTCCAATATTTGAAGGCCTGACCCAAAGAAGAAGGGGTCAAGCTATTCTCCAAAGCACCCCTGGAGGCAGGACAAGAAGCAACGGATGGGAACTAATGAAGGAGGGAACCAACTTAGAAATAAGGAGACATTTCTTGACAGAAGAATTAATCAGTGGAATGACTTGCCTCCAGAAGTTGTGGGTGCTCCACCACCGGAGATTTTTTAAAGAAGAGATTGGACAGGCCAATTGTCTGAAATGGCATAGGCCGGTGTGTGTGTGTGTGTGTGTCTTCAAACCTGGCTGAGGAATTCTGGGAGTTGAAGTCCACAAGTCATAAAAGGGCCAGGTTTGAAGACCCTTGGTATAGAGCAGGGGTAGGCAACCTTGGCTCTTTTATGACTCGTGGACTTCAACTTCCAGAATTCCTGAGTCAGCTGTGCTATAAAAGAGCCAAGGTTGCCTACCCCTGGTATAGAGTCTCCTGCTTGAGGTTGGACTAGAAGACCTCCAAGGTCCTTTCCAGCTCTGTCGTTCTGTTATTCTGAAGAGGCTGGCTTGTCCTTATGTGGCCGAGCTTCACCAAGGCCAGCATCTGAGTCAGTTCAAAACTCAGGGAAAAAGCCAGCGAAGGATTTAACTCTCTCCTTACTCTGCCCTCCTTAAGCTGAAGCAGGGGAGTGATGTTGCCTCCTCCGTTGAATCCAAAACCTTGGTTCTGGCAAGGCCTATGCAAGCGATTTCGGGGAGAAGAAATTCCGCTTTGTAAATAAAGCTTACCAGAGGTTATGGCCGTCGTCCAAGCTGTGCATAGGCTTTAATGGCTGAACTGTTTGCGTTTTGACAGCTTGTCAGCTGAGGGGAGAAGAGGACAGCCGTTCCATGGGATAAATAAGGACAGGATGGAGAAGGCAGATCTGACCCTTGGCCCAGGCTTTATGAGAGTCAGCCAGTGTTTCTGAGCCTCAGCAACTTTGAGCTATGTGGACTTCAGTTCCCAGAATTCCCCAGTCAGCTGGCTGAGGAATTCTGGGAGTTGAAGTCCACACAGCTTAAACTTGCTGAAGTTGAGACTGGGGTAGACCATCCCTTGAGGTAATCTCTCTCTCTTATTTGAAAGCAGTTCTGCTTCTTGCCTCTTAAAGACATGCTTGAATTGTGCTTGTTTATTTACTTGATTTTACCCAACCTTTATTTTTGTTTGTAAATAACTCAAGGCAGCAAACTTGCCTAATACCCCTTTCTCCACCTGTGAGGTGGGTTGAGCTAAGAGAAAATGACTGGCCCAAAGTCACCCAGCCAGCCTTCGTGCCTAAGGCGGGATTAGAACTCACCGTCTCCTGGTGATTGGTCCAAAGTCACCCAAGCCAGCCTTCGTGCCTAAGGCGGGATTAGAACTCACCGTCTCCTGCTGATTGGTCCAAAGTCAACCAACCGGCCATCATGCCTAAGGCAGGACTAGAACTCATGGTCTCCTGCTTTCTAGCCTGATGCACTAACCATCATCACCAGGTCAGCCCAGGACTTTAACAAGCTGAACTTGGTTAGTTTAAACCTGGTCTAACACTTTATGCCTTAGCTAGTTATGCCAACCCAGCCCACATGTGAGATCATGGTCTGGTGCAGGGTTTCACAAACTTGACAATTTTAAGATGTGTGGATTTTAACTCTTCAATTTGCCAAGTTTTGAGAAGCACTGGGCTAGTCTGTTGTGCAAGGCCAGGTAATGCTTGCTGAGTAGTGCTTGGCGAGGACTGCATTCACACAACATGTTTAATCCACTCAGTTTAAGCCCTAGTGGCTGAGCATACACTGCATACTAAGTTTGGCAAATGTTAACCTTATTTGTTTGAATGATATGTGTGTGAATGTGCTGGCTTTGTCTAGTCTACTCTCGGTGTATTGTGTTTTTCCGGAAAATCTTGCTGCAAGGTGGCGCTTGAAGGCAATGATCTCCCCTATATTTTGAAACCCAGGAGATTGACAACATAAAACATATTGTCAGGACAACATGATATGTATTGTTTTATTGCTTTTAGGTACATTTCTTCATCCTTGCTCGTTAGTTTTGATTGTGGTTGGACCAGGCTCCAGAAAAGGAGGTGTTATCAGTATAATTTGGGTTTCTTGCTTATTATGCCGTGGGCAGCAAGATTGCAAAACTCCAGACCACCACGAGAGGGAGCATAGAGTTAGTTTTAGGCAACGTCTCCTGCCACCTGCTGGTTATCTAGACCCCCAGTAAAGAATCAGAGAAACCCCATTGGCTGTTGCAAAGTTTCAACCAGCTTCATGGGACCAAGGCTTAGGAACAGCTCCTGGTGAAATATTTCCACTTTCATACCCTTGTTATCCCCAAGTCACCTCAAACCAAGGTCCTTCCTGACAAACTCAGGTCATGTCGGTATCTATCCAATCACAAGCAAGGACAGCAAAATTTATCTATCTTCAAGCTGAGTCAGCTGCTTGATCAAGAGTCCCGGGGAAAGAGACCGGGGAGGGCTCAAACCTTGCCAAATACAGACATTTGTTGTATTTTATTTTTTTATTATTTTGTGCTTTGGGGGGCCTCTCTGCCTCTCTATTCTGCTCCACCTTTTTTCCTTCCCAGCCTGTCAAGTAGCAAATGAAGATTGATGCATCGAGCTGGTTCCCCAGTTACTCCCTTAATTAAAGGAGGCTAGTTTTTCAACTTGGTTATCCTTCATTTAACCGCCTGGCGGGGTGGGGGGCAGAGAGGAGCAATTCACTCATGGAGAGGGAGAGCAAAAGGGAATGGGTGTCAGGCCAATTTTCAGCCGCCAGGAAACTTTGAAAAAAAGCGGTGGAAGGCTGAAGGGGGTGGTATCATCTCAGCAATGGTCAAGATGGGGGCTGAAGGCTAAACCACGTGAAGAACGGTTGCAGGAATTGGGTATGTCTAGCCTCGTGAAGGGACACGGTGGCTCAGTGGGTTAGGACGCTGAGCTTGTCGATCAGAAGGTCGGCAGTTTGGCAGGTCGAATCCCGAGTGCCGCGTAACAGAGTGAGCGCCTCTTACTCGTCCCAGCTTCTGCCAACCTAGCAATTCGAAAGCACGTAAAAAATGCAAGTAGAAAAATAGGGACCACTCCGGTGGGAAGGTAACAGCGTTCCATGCACCTTTGGCATCTAGTCATGCCGGCCACATGACCACGGAGACGTCCTCGGACAAGCGCTGGCTATTCGGCTTTGAAACGGAGATGAGCACCGGCCCCTAGAGTCGGAAACGACTAGCACGCACGTGCGGGGGAACCTTTACCTTTACCTTTAGCCTCGTGAAAAGGAGGACTAGGGCAGGGGTAGGCAACCCTGGCTCTTTTATGACTCGTGGACTTCAACTCCCAGAATTCCTGAGCCAGCATGGGGGAAACTCTGGCCCCTTCATGACTCGTGGACTTCAACTCCCAGAATTCCTGAGCCAGCCACACTGAGGGGGAAGGGAGAGGTTTCCAAGCTGAGCCATGCTGGCTCAGGAATTCTGGGAGTTGAAGTCCACCAGTCATAAAAGAGCCAAGGTTTGTCTACCCCTGGCACTAGGAGGACATGACAGCAGTCTTCCAATATCTATGGGGCTCCTACAAAGACAAAACTATTTTCCAAAGCACCAAAAAGTAAGATGAGAAACAATGGATGGAAACTGATCAAGGAGAGAAGCAACCTAGAACTAAGCAGAAATTTCCTGACAGAAGAATTAACCAGCGGAACGGCTTGCCTTCAGAAGCAGTGGATGCTCCATCACTGGAGGTTTTTAAGAGACTAGACAGCCATTTGTCTGAAATGCTGTAGGGTTTCCTGCCTGAGCAAGGGGTTGGACTAGAAGACCTCCAAGATCCCTTCCAATATAGTTATTCTATCTATAACAACATCAGAGAGAAAGGGACATTTTTTTCCTTACCATTTGTTATTCTTAGGGACACGATTGGGAGGGCTAAAAGATGGACTTAGCTCCTTCTCTCTGTCAAATTCACCTTATTACAAGTAGTCCTTGACTTACAACCATTCGCTTTGTGACTGTTCAAAGTTACAATGGCCCTGAAAGAGTGACTCCTGACTGCTTTTCACACTTTCGACCGTTGCAGCATTTCCCAAGGTCACATGATCAAAATTCGGGGGTTGGCAAGTGGCTCCTATTTACGATGGTTGCAGCAGTTCGGGATCACTGGATCCCCTTTTGCGACATTCTGAGCAGCCAAGTCCATGGTAAAGTCAGATTCACAACTGCAGTGATTCACTTAACAATTGTGGCAAGAAAGGTCGTAAGATGGAGCAAAAGTCATTTAACAACCATCTTATTTAGCAATGGAAGTTTGGGGCTCAGTTGTCGTCGTAAGTCAAGGACTTACACTGGAGGCTTTTAAGAGATTGGACAGCCACTTGTCTGGAATGGTATAGGGCAGGGGTAGGCAACCTTGGCTCTTTTATGACTCGTGGACTTCAACTCCCAGAATTCCTGAAACAGCCATGCTGAGGGGAAAGGGAGAGGTTTCCAAGTTGAGCTGTGCTGGCTCAGGAATTCTGGGAGTTGAAGTCCATGAGTCATAAAAGAGCCAAGATCGCCTATATGGGGCCTCCTGCCTGAGCAGGGGGTCGGACTAAAAGACCTCCAAGGTCCCTTCCAACTCTGTTATTCTGTTACTATCTGTGTTTGGAATTAAATGGTGCGATATGAGTAATCCTCGACTTATGAGAGTTGTTTAATGACCAATCCAAGTTACAATGGAGCTTTAAATTCACTACCCAGTGCAGATGTTCTAACAGCTTCCCCCACCCCCCGTACCATGGTTACCGGATCACATTTTGGGCACTTGGGAGCCAACTCACCCTTATGCTTGTTTGTAGCACCCTATGCTCACATGACCTCATTTTATGAAGTTTTTGCTGAAAACCGGCGTTCAATTCTGCTTTCCGACAAAAGCGACCCACAGCCAACCACAGGTTCGCTTAACAACCGTGGCGTTCACTTATCCACTGCAACAGTTGCAACTTAACCACCATGGGGAAAAAAGCTTCTAAAATTCGGTCTGTCACTTGGGTGACCTGCTTAACAACTGTCAGGACTTTCAAACCCAATGAGCGGACTCCATTACGATTGGACGTCTACGACTACTTACAGATGCCTCCAACCTCTGCAAGATGTAAGGCCCCTATTTTTAACCTTTCCACAAACCGCCATCCTCCCGCCCCTTGCCTCCCAACGTTTGAGTCGTGTCGAAAGAAAAATCTTCATCAGGGCCCAGTCCAAGCCGGGAATAAACAAAATGGAGGCTGCTTTAGAAAGTGGTTTATTGAAGAGAAGAGCCAGACAGAAAAGGGGCTCCGGGAAAACTGACCATCTGTAGCTGAGAGTGGTGGGTTTTTATACCTTCTTGGGCTTTTGTTTCCTGTTCCTGTTTGAGGCATTGTATTTCCTGTGCCATGTACTTTGACTTGAGTCTGAGTGTGCCCTTTTGATATCGGTGGGTTAATCCTATTGTGTTTCCTGTCCTTAGAATTTGGAGGGGGGGGGGGTTGCGTAGATTTTAGGGGTCTTTGTCTTCCTAATTCCTTCAGTTTCCAGCTGGAAGGCTCAAACCTTCCTGAAAGGATTATTGAATCTGCATTTCTAATCGTTGGTCTCTGCTGAGTTTTCTGCTTGGAGGGAGAGGGGCCCGGGCTGGTTTCTGTCTATTATTATTATTATTATTATTATTATTATTATTATTATTATTATTATTATTATTATTATTATTATTATTATTATTATTTATTCCTTTGGGGAAATATATTCTGCCTTTTTTAATATTTTCTGAAATATTTCTTTCTCTGGATTTTTCCCACATTCAACTCACTCCAGAGATGCTCCGGAGGCCACAAATGAAAGAGGGGGGGGGGAATGCTCCCCAGCTCTTCCCTGGCCTGTTGCTTGCCCAGAAAATAATACTTTTTGTTATTTGGACAACGTTCCTCCAGGCCTTCCTGTCCTCCATCATCTTCTGGAGTCCATCTAAGCTCACGCCTACTGCTTCAGTGACTCCATCCAGCCACCTCATTCTCTGTCGTCCCCTTCTTCTCTCGCCCTCAACCTTTCAAATAATACTTAACATTCGTCAAATTCCAGCTGTATCGTACTGGCCGGCATGGAGGCCCCTTGCTCAGAGAAGGTAAAACCTGCCTTAGGATGAAAGGTTTTGCCTTCTGCACAGCAAAAAAAAGTCTGCTCACTGTTTTTGCTTTTGTGGGAGAAGCAGTGGGAAAACCAACTGTTTTCTCCGGCCTGGTTGGTTTATTTTATTTCTCCTGCCTTTTTGTTATTTTTACAACTAACTCAAGGTGGTGAAATGATCCAACATGGCTTCCTCCTTATATTTTCCTCACAATAACAATCCTAGGAGGTGAGTTTGGGTTGAGAGGGAGAGATTGACCCACCCACCCTTCCTTCCTTCCTTCCTTCCTTTCTTCCTTTCCTCACCAAGTAGTTTTGATGCTTAAGGTGGGATTAGAACTCACAGCCTCCTGGTGATTGGCCCAAAGTCACCCAGCTGGCTTTCCTGCCTAAGGCAAGACTAG
The DNA here is from genome assembly GCA_024449315.1 of Daboia siamensis. Lineage (NCBI taxonomy): Eukaryota > Metazoa > Chordata > Lepidosauria > Squamata > Viperidae > Daboia > Daboia siamensis. The sequence goes on along the minus strand of JAKJMR010000349.1, from coordinate 8,312 downwards.
AACTCACAACCTC
>JAKJMR010000348.1:1133636-1153940 GCA_024449315.1 Daboia siamensis | reverse complement strand
CAAGTTTGAAGACTCCTGCTGTAGATGAACAACTTCTTGAAGAATTTCAGAAATTCATTCTAGACTCCCCTGACCGTTTTATTTACAATCGTAGTTTTACATGCCTTTAATTTGTTCAGTAGAACTGGCACCTTCATTTTTATTTTTTCCCAATTTCCTTCCTTTATCATCCCAAACTACAGGGTGGTCATCTCAGTGCTGGGAATATCTGCATCTGGTTTTAAAATATGTTAGTTCTCTCAGTGGGTAGCAGAGTCCCAAACTTGCTTCAACTATATAGCCCGCTTGCATCATTTGGCAAGTTTTCGTCCTCAACATTTCTAGAAATGGAAGACTCTTAGGTAGCCATAGATACAATGAGACCTCTCAGTTGAGTTCTTCCAGGCTTAGAACATTGAATCATAAGGCTGGAAGGGACCTTGGAGGTCCTCTTGTCCCAGGAAACTTATGCCATTCCAGTGCGATGTTCACCTACTTTTGAAAAGCTCCAGTGATGGAGCACCCACAACTTGGGAAGGCAAGCTATTCCACTGATTAGTTGTTCTCACTATCAGGAAATTCCTCCTTAATTCTAGGTTGGATCTCTCTTTAACAAGCATCCATCTATTATTTCTTGTCCTGCCCTCTGGTGATTTGGAGAATAAGTCAATCCCTTCTTCTCTGTGATAGTCCCTCAAATACTGATTGATATTTTTTATGTCACCCCCAATCCTTCTCTTTGATAGGCTAAACAATTGAATTCTATTCTGTTCTGTTCTCTTCTACTCTACTCTACTCTATCCTACTACCCTACCCTACTCTAAAAGGTAAAGGTTCCCCCGCACACGCGTGCTAGTCATTTCCAACTCTAGGGGCCGGTGCTCATCTCCGTTTCAAAGCCGGAGAGCCAGTGCTTGTCCGAGGACGTCTCCGTGGTCATACTCTACCCTACTCTATTTTACCCTACCCTACCCCACCCTGAAGATCTACCTGACATTCTATGTTACTGCCCTTATCTTTACAAAGTCAGCCTCTTTTTTTTATCATTCTTTTTGAAAAACATGTATTCACATGAACACTTAATTCCTGGCTCAGGAATTCTGGGAGTTGAAGTCCATAAGTCATAAAAGAGCCAAGGTTGCCTACCCCTGGCTTAAACAGAACCTAAAACCACAAATTATGGTACATTTGTAAAAAAAAACTAAAAGATTCATCTTTGGTGAGTATCATTTTGGTTAAATCATTTTGAAGAAATTCATTCAAATATCTTTCACAAGGATTCCCACCATTCAATTTTCTAAGACACTAGAAACCCAATGCTCTTCGCTCTTCTCTCTCTCTCTCTCTGTCTCTCTCTCTCTCCCTCCCTCCCTCCCTCTCTCTCCATTGTATTAAAAGTGTGGAAGAATGCTTTGGTTGCAACACTAATAAAGGAAGAAAAAAAAGCTTTGTTAGGTATACCTGGTGATTTTTTTTCCTGGCTGTATTGACATTTTTCCTATTAGCTTGCCCTCTGCCAAAGGATATTAAGTATGAATCTTTAAAATGCTGCATTTTCTCGGGCTCATACTCAGATTGAGGAATGGATGTGTAAATTAAGAAGACCTAAATGTATATGCCAGGCGACAGTTCCCCCCTACACCCTAACCCAGGGTTCTCCAACCATGGCAATGGTAAGACTTGTGGACTTCAACTCCCAGAATTCTCCAGCCAGCTGTGCTGGGTTCACCAATCCACAAACTATGTTGACAAGTCCACAAGTCTTAAAAGTTGCCAAAGTTGGAGAGCCCTGCCCCAGCCTATGAAAATAAACCAATTACTTTCCCTCGCTTCAGCTCGCCTCTTACTTCCATCGTTCTTGGGTAACCCAGTGTTTTAACTCTTCAAGGGGTGCCTTTTGGGGGGATTTTTTTTTTTGCTTTTATATTCCAGTGTCCTGTTTAGATTAGCAAGCACCCGACTCAAATGTAACCAAAGGACTGGTTCAGTCAACATCCCAATTTTTCTTGGGACTTTTAAGAAGAGTGTGGGATTTACCTTAGGGAGGACGCTTCTCACCATGTCTGCGTTCTTTAAACATTCAAATATATTCTTGCCTCTAATCCCAGAAGAGGCAAAGATTGTGGAGTGAGTGGAATTATGAGGGGTCCTCCCTTGGCTGTTTTCTTGTAGGCCAGGGGTCTTTAAACCTGGCTGGCTGAGGAATTCTGAGAGTTGAAGTCCACAAGTCTTAAAGTTGCCAAGTTTGAAGACCCCTGTTGTAGACATTCCATCACCCAGCTAGGTAAGATTATCAGTGCTGGGAGTGACAAGAACAGCCCAACCAGGATATTCAAGATTCCGACCAACAGTGATAGGACAAGTCACTAGAATATCAAATAAGAGGGAACTCCACTTCCTAACACTGAAGATGTTACCTGGTTTGGTACCTTGTCTGCAAGAAAGCCAGCAAACTCAGAGAGCACCAAGGACCCCTCATTTCAACCCGGAGCTACAAATATTCTCCTCTTTTGAAGCTGTGAGGGACACAGTTTGGGGGCATCGGGGCAACCAAGTGGGAAAAAAGGATGTCACGTAGCTCATTATGTACGTGACGTGATACGGTTTCTCCCAAATTCTCTATTTGTGGGCTTGTATTCCAAAGCGGTGGCTCAGTGGGTTAGGACGCTGAGCTTGTTGATCAGAAGGTCGGCAGTTTGGCGGGTCGAATCCCGAGTGCCGCGTAGCAGAGTGAGCGCCTGTTATCGTCCCAGCTTCTGCCAACCTAGCAGTTCGAAAGCACGTAAAAATGCAAGTAGAAAAATAGGGACCACTACGGTGGGAAGGTAACAGCGTTCCATGCGCCTTTGGCGTCTAGTCATGCCGGCCACACGACCACAGAGACATCCTCGGACAAGCGCTGGCTCTTCGGCTTTGAAACGGAGATGAGCACCGGCCCCTAGAGTCGGAAACAACTAGCACACATTTGCAGGGGAACATTTACCTTTCACCTTTTATTCCAAAGTCTACACACCTTCAAGTCGCCAAGGTTCAGAAACACTTCCTGGAAGAATATAAAGTAGAGTTCCAATATAATTTGTGGACTCTTTTTCCAAGCCTGGCCTACGTCAAGGAGTGACAATAGAACCCCATTCCCATTTTCCCCATAACAGAGAGAGAGAGATTGGCTTAAAGACCCCATGGAGTTTCTATGGGGTGAGAAGTTGGGTCCAGTCATCCTGGCTCTTGAGAGAAAGGGAGGGGGGGATGGAGAAAGTTTAAAAAGTTCTTTTGGGTGGGGGCCAGGAACTAGACTTGGGTTTTCCCACTTGCTAGAAGGTGGTGACCTTGACCACTATCCTACTCTCTCTTGGGTTGAGAGAACGTAACTGACCTACGGTCCTTCAGGTTGGCTTCTAGGGCTAAGGGGGAATCAGAATATGGATCTTCCAACTCCTAAGCCACCATCCCCCCAGCACCCCACACTGCTTCTCCTCGAATGGCTAGGAGCCTTCGCAGAAACTAAGGCCAGTGAAGTTTCTGAGGGTCAGAAGGGATCCTCAGCCCTTTGTTGCCCATCTTTGCTTTTTCATGAAAAAAGGAGAAGGCAAATGTTTAATTTTTATTTTAGAAATTATTTTAGAAATGATAACAGAATGAGATGCCTTTCCTTCTCTGTTGGACAGGTGCAGGCAATACAGTGACTCTCCACCTGGAAAGGATCCCATGAAAGCTCAAAAGGTGGTAAGTGCAGATTTTTCAAAACTAAATTCCTTAATCCTTTGCTTCCTCTTGCTGCCTTTCTTTTTTAAAAAAAACAAAATTCTTTCTATCGCATTTACAAAGAGCTTTGCAAGTTTTGATCATTGATCAAAAGTACACATCATAGATTGCTGAGAATTGGAAAAGGAGTGAAATTCCAGTAGAAAACGAGGTAATAAGGAAAATTTGGGAATGCACAGAAATGGATAAATTAACTTTGGAAATTAAAAATAAAGACCAATCAATGCAATCAAGCCATTCTAATTCTTGATTTTCTTTTCTCTTTTCATTGTCTTCTTCTGTTTCTCTTCTCTTCTCTTCTCTTCTCTTCTCCTCTCCTCTCCTCTCCTCTCCTCTCCTCTTTTCACCCCTCCCCTCCCCTTCTCCTCTCAAGTCAATGCAACCAAGCCATTCTAATTCTTGATTTTCTTCTCTTTTCATTGTCTTCTTCTGTTGCTCTTCTCTTCTCTTCTCTTCTCTTCTCTTCTCTTCTCTTCTCCTCTCCTCTCCTCTCCTCTCCTCTCCTCTCCTCTCCTCTTTTCGCCCCTCCCCTCCCCTTCTCCTCTCAAGTCAATGCAACCAAGCCATTCTAATTCTTGATTTTCTTTTCTCTTTTCATTGTCTTCTTCTGTTGCCCTTCTCTTCTTTTCTCCTCTCCTCTCTTTTCTTCTCTCCCCCTTTCTCTTATTTTAAAAAAAATGTTTTAAATTTTAAAATGTATGATTGTTGTTAGCTGTCTTGACTGTATAAAAAGAAAGGCAAGGCATGCATTTAATAATGAATAAAAATAAAAGTGAAAATATGCCTGCATTCACCATTCAGCTGAATGCAGTTAGAGGTGCTGATGTCTGCACTCAAAATGTTTCTTTGGGTGTATATACTTTTACATAGAGAATTCAGAAATTTTCATCTAGTTCACACCTAAGCCTTAATGTAATTTTTTTTGGCTTTTGGCTTAGTACAAAGTGCAAAAACAACAACTATGGTCTGTAAATGTGCCAGTAAGATAGAAGCCCAGCCATGTGCCTAGCGTCTTATTTAACAAACTGGTTACTATACGGAATTTTTGGATACCCTGAATAATGTGCATATTCAGTGTTTTGGTAAAAAAAAAAATACCTACCTCCAGTGATAGAGCACCCACAACTTCTGGAGACAAGTCATTCCATTGGTTAATTGTTCTCTTTGTTATGAAATTTCTTCTTAGTTCTAGGTTGCTTCTCTCCTTGATTAGTTTCCACCTGTTGCTTCTTGTCCTGCCTTCAGGGCCTTTGGAGAATAGGTTGACTCCCTCTTCTTTGTGGGAGCCCCTTAAATATTGAAAGGATACCCTAGGAGTCACCCCTAGTCTTTCTTTTCACTAGACTACCCAATTCCTGCAACCATTCTTCATATGTTTTAGCCTCCAGTCCCCTAATCATCATCCTTCACAGCAGGAAGCCCATTGTTTATAATGGGCTTTCTCCTATGACAAGAGAAGGAAGTTCTAGGTTGATATCCTACAAAGAACACTCTGGATGAAGGCTTAATCACAGCTGAGATTTCCCCTGGTTTCAAAAATCAGGAGGAGCTCGGTGGCACCTTTCCAGACAAATCAATTTTATTAAAAGGCAGAAGGTTTTATTGGTCCGAGAAGGTCTGACCAAGTTCCTGGTGATCTTTGGCTTCCAGAGATCAACCTGATTCTCCTGCAACAATGAACGATCAATCTTAGTCCGAACTTCAGTGTCTTCCTGATTGTAAAGAGGACACCATGGAATTCAGCTGTTCAAAATGGATGAGTTTTATGGACACATCCATGCAGGATTTTTGGCATCATTTTTTTTAAGTAATGATTTTCAATTTCTCCGTCTAATCTTCCACCTTGAGATTTCCCCATTATCACACATCCAAGCATTAGGCTGTCTAGACCAGTTTTCAATTACTGCCTAGGTAGACACTTTCTAACACCACCAGCAGTCAATGACAAACAATTTGCTTGGTGTCTTTTGGCCCAGGGAAATGGAGAAGGATCAATTTATCACAAGGCAACTTATGCATGATGGATCTACAGATCCTTCTTTAGCTGAGCAAAGCCATTTGGGTACCCAGAGCTGAAAACAAGTTCTCCCCTTGATTCATTCATCACACCAAGCCATGGCTTAAAATATGGTTTACTGAATAAGCCAGGATTATATAAGCCAGGATACTCTAGAAAAGGTCACCAATTGCTCTTGCCAGCCATGACGATGATCAAACGTAGTGTGAAGGCTTTGCGTCCACTTCAAGCGATCCTGATGCCCTTAGAATCTATCCGGAGCACAAAAAAAGCTTCTTTAAGAACAGTTAAATCTTTGCTCCAATCTGGAGGCGCTCTCTTTCTCTACGGAAGAAGACGACCCCCCCCCCCCAACCTTTCTTTGGATTCTCCAGTTATTTTCGCATCCCTTCTCGCGGGCGAAAATAAAACGAAGGGCGATATTAAAACTGCATCGAACGATCCAACTCGCGAAACTGCAACCGAGGGTGGAAAAAAAAACATCTTTTTTTTTTAAAGTGCCTATTTTTTTTTTTTTTTTAAAAAACCAGATAGGAAAACCGCACCTACTTTGACACGGCATTATAAAGCCTGCATCTTAATTATAAAGGGAGTAAATCAAAGCAGAAGGGGGCAGGCGAGCCTCCTCGGTTGCATCTGGCGCATTCACTTTCTCTTCACCCCCCCTCCCTCCCTCCTCCCCATCGCCCGCTTTCCCTACCCAGTAAAACCCCCCGGGGGGGGGAGAGAAACTAAGTCTCAGTAACAGCAACTGTTGGGGATCGCTTATCCCCACCCCGCTCTCCGAGGCTGGCTCTCCTATCGATCTTCTCACATCCCCCCCCCCCACCCAGCCCCACCCCACGGGCTGAACTGTCTGGCCGGGCGCATGCGCGGGCGGGGAGCCACAGACGTCAGCAGCCCAGCCGGCCTCGCCTCGCCCCTTGAAGTCAGCAGCGCAGAGCCCAGGCGCGCTCGTCCGTCTCCCCCCGCGCCCCCCCAACTCCTCCTCCTCCTCCTCCTCTCTCTCCTCCGGCTGGCTCGCGGACACGCGCGCGGGCGGGCGCTCCCCCCCCCCACCCTTTCTGCATTTCTCTCCATTAGGACGGGCTGAACGATGCGATCGCTCGCAGCCATCGCCGCCGCCGCCCATTAGAGACCCCCAGATTAGGGGGAGGGGAGAGGAAGGAAGAAGAAGAAGAAAAAAAACCTCAATCCAACAGTAGCCCACCGCCCGGGGAAAGGAGGAGGAGGAGGAGGAAGGGAAAAAAAAAAAAGCAAAGGAAAGGAAATCCGAAGGCAAGAAATTCTGGCCGACGAAGCAGGGGCGGAAAAAGCAAATCGGAGCCGTTTCTCCCGTTCTGCAAAGGCGGCCGGAGCCGGAGCGCAGCAGCCGGGCCAGCTCTGTCTCTAGCCGGGGCAGAAGAGGCGAGCGCTCCGCTTCCTCCGACCCATTCCTCCGACGGGCGAGCCACCTCCCTTCCCTTCTCCCAGAGCCCCCCACCTACCCACCCACCCACCCACCCCCCTCCCGACCAGCTCCTGCAGCTCCCGTAAGCTCGGCAGGTTCCCTTGGATGCCTTGATTCGCCGGGGCGAGCAAGAGCAGGGCTGGGAAGCAGGGGGAGAAGGCAGAGGGGTCAGAGGCAGAGAGAGAGAGAGGGAGGGAGAGAGGATCCCCCCCCCCGTTGGCCTTTGGCGTCGCAATCCGAGCTCTCCCCTCCCCGGGCCGGCTTTCCCCCCCTTTTTGGATCCTCCGTGAAAAGGGTGGGGGGGAAGAAGCGAAGGAGACCAGGGTCCGCCAGCCCGGCACCGTTCCCTTCTCGGGGCCACCATGGGATGTACGCTGAGCGCCGAGGAAAGAGCCGCCCTGGAAAGGAGCAAAGCGATCGAGAAGAATCTCAAGGAAGACGGGATCAGCGCGGCCAAAGATGTGAAATTACTCCTGCTCGGTAAGTCAAGAGCCGGGCTTCCTTCGCCGTCGCCCCCATCAGCCCTTTCCTACGTTCTCTCTCCCCCCCCCCTCCTCCTCCTCCTCCTCCTCCTCTCCACACACACACATGCACCCAGATAGATTTGCACACTCACGTCTCTCCTCACCCCTCCCCTCCCCTCCCCTCCGTCCGCTCCCTCTCAGGTGTGGTTCAGCGCCCACCGACCCTTTGGACGATTTCCGCTGCAGCCCCGTTTGATCCCTTTACGGCTACAGTTCACCTCCCCGCCTGGTCTAAAGGCCGTTTCCCCAGAGCCTTTTATCTGTCCCCCCCCGCCCCCCCGCCCCCCCCAGTAAATCACTGCCTTCCACCAACTAGGGGTGTGTGTGTGTGTGTGTGTGTTTCTTCACGCTCCATCTTCTGCCGCACCTTTGGATGGACTGGATCAAATGTAACCCCATCTCAGACCCTCCCCAATGCCCCGCCTTTCCCCAACAGGTAGGGTCTTCCTTACCTCCCCCCCCCCCCCCCCCTTTTTTTATCTAACTTTATCCCCTCCACCCCCCCCCCCCTCCTCTTTTTTTGCACGGAAAACTCAATTGCACAAACAGCGTCTTTGGGTCCCCTCTTCCACCCCACCCCCACCGCGCCACGCACCCCTACCACTCCTCTTTCTTTCTTTCTCTCTCTCTCTCTCTCTCTCTCCCTCCCTCCCTCCCTCCCTCCCTTTCTGTCCCTCTCTCTCGCCCCCTCCCCTCTCTGTTTCCCCCCCCCCTCTCGTGTTATTTGCTTTATCTTCTTATATTCTCACACTGGCCAGAGTTTGCTTTTATGAAGGTTTTAATGTTCTCCCCCCTCCTTTTTCTTCTATTTTGTCCCAACAGGGGCTGGGGAATCCGGAAAAAGCACAATTGTGAAGCAGATGAAGTAAGTCTCGGCTCATCTTACCTACAGTAGCATAGTGAGAGAACTGGAATATTTGCCTTGTAACTAATACCATTTTTTAAATCTTTCTTAAGATTTGTGGTGTTGGTGGTGTAGCACCTGTTTTCCGCTTGGTCGGTTTCTTGTATTTTTTTTGGGGGGGGGGGGGGATGGGAGACAATTGGCCGGAGAGGAAGGCAATCTTGGTGCCATGAATTTGCCGTTGGTCAGTGGTAGCAAAAAAACAACCAACCAACCCAACAATCAGCAATCTAGGCAACTCCTTTTCCGACTACCGATTTTATTAAAAGAGCTCTGGGTGAGTCTCTAGGCCTTTCCGTGCCCTTCTGACAAAATTGGTCGGTGGGAAAAAAGACTCCCGATTTTGGCCTCAGTGAAGGGGTCTCCCGCCATGTTTGAAGCGGGAAAGGCGAAGGATGGGCAGGAGATGGTGGTCTCGGTCTGCCTTGAAGGGCCCCCCCCCCATTGGCCAGGCCCAACATCTGGAGCAGCTGTTGCAAAAGCTTGAGGCCCAGGTGGGCAGAAAAGGGGAGGAGAACGCCCCCCCCTCTTCCCCACCCCCCAAGCCTTCTGTGCCTTTGCTGAGGTCTGGCGTGGCCCAGCTGCGCCAGGTGTGAGGTGCTGTTCACCGCCGTGGTGCTGAAATCTGAATTCCTGTCTTCCTTCGTTCCTCCCTCCCTCCCTCCCTCCTGGGGGGAATGGGGTGGGGTCGGAAAGAAAGAGAGGAACTTAGCCTTGGCCTAGGCATTTGTGCACTGGCATTAAATTACTCTGTGTGTGTCTCTCTCTCTCCACCCCCCACCCCCCTCAACCTGCTTCCCAGACCGGGCCTCCCTTTGCCCGCATTTCCAGTCTTTTGGCCTTGTTACGGGACTAGTTCGGGCTGGGTTTCGGCCTGGACCCAGGCACGTGGATCCGTGGAAAGGCATCTAATAATGCAGATTTGAAACTAATTTCCACCGTCCCTCTTCCCTCCCTCCCTCCCTCTCACCATTCCACAGCTTTCTCGCTTGGAGCCCTTCCCTGCCCTTTAATTAATCAGGACAGAATTCGGCTGCCACTTCAAATTAAGGCAGGGCAGGAGATCGACGCCGCGCCCAGGCCCTCCGCTTCTCTGTCCCCCTCCCCGTTGACACCCGTGTATTGCGGAGCGTGTGAGTGTGGCAGATTCCTAACACCTGAGGGTCGTAAGAAGGCGGCGGCGGCGGGGGGGGGGGTGAGTTTCCTGCAGGGGACCTGTTTCTCTTCCCCCCCCCCTTCCCCGCGAGCGATCCGTGACGTCGATCCGAGCTCCCGAGAGGCTTGTGGGGCGGGGCGCGGGAGGCAGATACACTAGATGTAGCGCAGGGGTGCGTGTGTGCACTCACGCGTGCACACGCTCCCTACTGAATTGGCAGCTCCTCTTGGCTGGATGTCCCGGCGAAGGGGAGCGAGTGGCCGGACGGTTAGGAGATGACGAAGGGAGAAGCGGTAGTCAATGCGGAAGGGCAGCGTTTCTCCCCCCCACCCCGCTTGCAAAATGGCCTTCTCTGCAGCCTTCGGATAGCTTGCAGGTTGCTAAGAGAGAAAGGCGCCTGGCGGCGAGGGGGCGGGGGGGGGAGAAAGAGTTGCACGCAGGCCACACCTGTGCACACACACAAACACCGATCCTGGGTGCCTGCCGGCGGCCAGCCTTACCTACCTACTTCCCCGCCCGCCCGCCTACCTGCCTGCCCGTGCATGCCCGCGTCCCGGGTGGCTTTTCTGTAGCCTGGCGGGGCTGATAAAATAAGCGGAGCTTTCAGGGGGCGCAGGCGGTGGACAGCGCCCGGCGGAGCCTGGAAGACGCGAAGGGCTCTAGGGAGCTCGGCAAGCTTCGGCTTGGCTCGGCTATTCTCGGGCGTGGGCCTCGCCTGGCCTTCGGAGGCATTCGGTGGCGAAGGCAGCTGCTTCGGCAAGAGCCGGAAAAGGTTCGGCTCCGCTCGGACGAACGAGAAGTGAAGATAAGACGCACACGCCCCGGTTTTTCACAGGCGATGCCTAACCATAATCTGGCTTGGGGTGATGGACTGTTCTGAGGCATGCAGTCACAAGGACAACACACTGAGTCCTTTCCTAAGTTTCGCTTGCTTTAACACAGGGGTGGGCAGCAATTTTACCACCCGTGGATTTCCACTCCCAGAATTCTTGAGCCGGCATTTGAAGTCCACATGTGGAAATCCGTAGATTGTAAAGTTGCCACAGTTTGCCCACCCCTGGTATAGTTAACTTAAGCCTGCACTAGGATTCAGAGGTCTCCAACCTTGGCAGCTTTAAGACTTGTGGACTTCAACTCCCAGAATTCCTCAGCCAGCCATTAGCCTTTTGCAGCCTGGATCTTGTAGCCCTTAATCTCATACTGAATTGCAACTTTATACTTATTCTGGCTATTTCTCCTTCCTTGATTGATACGGAGAGGAAGGGAGAGAGAATATTTTCACAATCCTGTGCTTGAGGTCTTTTATTGGAACAGTGTCATTTCAAAGGGGATGGACTCACTTGATCCTTCTCAGTCCTCAGTAGCTGATTTAGTGCCCTTGTGGCTTTTAAGTTCAGCATCATATATCACAGGTCAGAAGATAATACGGTTGGAAGGGACCTTGGAGGTTTTCTAATTCAACACCTTTGCCCAAGCAGGAGACTTTCTGGACAAATGTCTGTTCAGTCTCTTCTTCAAAACTTCCAGTGATGGAGTACGCACAACTTTCCTTTGCTCGCTTCTAATGCTCCGGCTGTAGATCCAATGAAGATTCTCCTGCAGTCCTCCAGCTCTGTAGCCCAACTCAATTTTTGCTCACGCAACCCAACAAAAAGCCTCATTATACCAAGCCATTAATCAAATAGCCTGGCTTTGTAAGTCACTAACAATCCGCAACAACAACAAGAAATTACCAAAGTTAAAAACTCATCAAATATTACAAATGTATGTTTTAGGTCTTTCACTGACCTGGTTGTAAGAACACAACTCTTGAGTTCTGGTGTCATAAATAGCCCGAAAGGTAAAATATACATGCCAAAGAGAGAACTCTTTTTCAAAACAGGAAGATGTGACAGAGGATCACAGAACTGTTGCTCACTATTATCCATGCCCGAGTTTGCACACCTTGTTTTGTTACAGAAAGTAGCAGAATTCACAGTACATCTTATGCCCAAACCAATAAACCATATTGATCTGATGACCAACTTCATCATCTGAGCAGCTAAAGAGGATGGTTGGGTTCCCACAACACATGAATTACAGGTTGCCCAACCTCATTTTAACTTAGTTTAATGTATTCCTAGAACCTGACTTACGAACTATAAAAAAGGCATAGGGTCCTTTCTTTAGGCAAAATATTTCTTGACATCTTCTCAAGTGAGTTGTTATTTCCCCAATTTTCTTTTTTCCAGATAATTTCCCTAACCTCTAGAATGGCGTTTTCCTCCCCTCCTCCAAGATCAAGGCTACCCTGGGATCTCATATCTGGCTTGAGATAAGCTAAGATAAGCAGCCACCGCTTTAGGCTTGAGCTGATGATGCCTTGTTTACTCACACTCTGGAAAAACAAACAGAGACTTGGTCTTTTATGGACCAGGCTAAGGCACAAATGGTTGCATATTTCCTGACAGGCTTGTTGCTATGAAAATCAGATTTGTTATTAGACATGGTTTAACCTGAAAATGTTTGCTTTCCTATTAAATTAAGGGGGGGAAGAGGAATAAACAAACTTTCAACTGCCAAGGTTCATGGCTTAGTTGTCTAAACCTTAGTTGAAGATATTACTCAGGGGCAGAGATGGATTTTTTTATTATTATTTTTACTCTTCACTTTTTCAAAGCTTTAGGGTGGGAATTCAAGATCTCTGAAAAGTGGTCCAAAATGCTACACAAATTGGGGAAACAAATAGACAGACTGGGTAAAGGTGGCTGACTCAGGAGTGGAAACAGGAATAATATATATATCAAAGGATTCCCATGTTAACCCTTCTGTTTGAGAATATTACATATCTCTCTCTCTCTCTCTCTCTCTCTCTCTCTATCTATCTATCTATCTATCTATCTATCATCTAACATCTATTTATCTGTCTATCTGTCTATCTGTCTGTCTATCTATCTATCTATCTATCTATCTATCTATCTATCTATCTTTCTATCTATCTATCTATCTATCTATCTATCTATCATTTATCCCTAGGTAGCTCACAATGACTGTTTTTGGCCATTTTCCTATCTAGTGTTGATGGTTGATTTTTGGAGAGTTGAGGTCCATCCCAGTCTAAAACATATTGAATTACTGAATGTATTTTTCATCTTTCTGATTATCTAAAGCAATCTTATTTTTAAGGGTGTCATGCAGTTTTATACAGTTTTCATGGATATGAATGATATGAAGTCAGTCGGAGGACAAGCTTGTTTTGTTCGGCTTTGTAGACCAAACAAATGCCCTGAATTGATGCTCTGACTTGCTCTGGAATTAGAACTAAACTGAAGTTGATGCATTTGGGTGTGATATGCACAGTTCAAACCAAAGTGTGCATATGGCACTAGATGAAAGCATTGCAGAATCTCTTGAGTTTGTACTATGGGCTGTGCCCGGCACACAAGAGCATCAATTCTATGTTGGAGATGCGATATTTGCCTGAACATTTTCCCTCCCTTCAAGGCAACCCAAGCATGGAATCTGCCCAGTGATCTGGGAAGAGTTTTCCTTTGATTGAAATGGAAGAAAGGGGAAAAGTAAGACTGGAGGCAAATCCCAAGCAGATGGTCTGCATTACAATTTCTCTTTCAGTTGGCGGAGATGCACAGATAGTATCTCTGGATACTTTTTGTTGTCATGCAGTTATGTTTAAATGAAAGGAGGCAGCGTTTTTTTGTTTGTTTGTTTGTTTTTGGCATGAAACTTGGGCTTTGTTTGGCTTGATGATGCAGAATCTCCATATTTGGAACTCTTCTGGCTGGACTCTGAATTTGTATTTCTCCCCCGAAGGCCTTCATGTTCCCAGAACAGTGGAGTTGAAGACCATGACGCTGGAAACGCTTGCTTCTGACCACAAGCAGAGAGGCTACTTCAGTTTCTCTGCTCAAAAAAGAAGAAGCAAAAGGAACCTCCTTGTTGTGTAAGAAGTTAAATAAAGATTCTTGTTATGGTCCAATAATGGCTAGAGGAACTATGGGGGAGGCCCCTTGGAAAGTTACAGGGCCAAGAGACAGGAGAAGAGAAGAGAAGATTCTTACCGCTGCAGCCCTGTGTGCTAACCAGGGCTCCCCTAGTACTAGCAAACCTAGAATAAATATAAACCAGGTCTAAAGTGTGACACACACACACACACACACACACACACACGATGCAACTGGACAGCCATGGGCTTATGGTTGTCATGGCAACATGACATCTCAAGCTGCCTTGAAGCACCTCCCTAGGGACAGGAAGTTGAAATCCAGGAGGAAAATCTTGAAGAAGTTCATCTTCTGGTGAGACAAGGTCAAGCAAGTCGGGCAGGGATGCCTCTGAAGTTGGGTGAAGGTACAGCAGAGAAATAAGATAAGGAGCATCTGAGCAAAATGCAGTGGCAACAGGGGTGGGAGAGAGAGAGTGGAAAGATGCACCAGATTGCAAAAACTACTTGGGGGCTGTTGAGATGGGGCTGTTATCCCTGAGTAGATCAGCCAGAGTAAACCACTGAGGAGACATGAGGGCTGAGCTATATAGCAATAGTAATAACACTTTACAGCATTTTCTGGGCAGTCTGTGACGTCAGGATATTGCCCCATTCCAACAACCTGGCTCCTCATTTTACTGACCTCGGAAGGATGGAATGCTGAATCAACCTTGAGTCCCATCAGGATTGAACTCCAGACTGTGGGCAGAATTTGCCTGCAATACTACATTCTAACCACTGTGCCACCACGGCTCCTGGAACCTACTTAGCACTAGACCAGGGTTTGTCAACCTCAGCAACTGCCCCAAGCATACTGGCTGGGGAATTCTGGGAGTTGAAGTATACATCTCTTCAAGTTGCTGAGGTCAAGAAACACTACACTAGGAGTAAGAATTTGTTTACTTTGGGTACTCTTGTGGCTAGTTGGTAGGATATTTCATTCATCCCCCTAGAATTGATTACCCAGACTCGCTCTGATTTGTACCTTGACTCTGCTGACATCTGAAACTGTTACACATATGGGACTCTTACCCCAGTGTTTGGGGAGATCAATTTAACGTCCTTTTGAAGAAGATCTGCGTCTCCTGATCTCTTCTTAAAATGTCCTGCAATGCAAAACCCGCAGTCTCCATAGCTGGACTACTTACTTCATTGTTGCATGGATATTAGTGTCTTATGTTCCTTGTCTCTTAGCTGGTTGTTAATTGGCGAGCAGAAAACTGCAATTCCACCTCCTTCCCAAACACAGTGAGTCCTGTGGAGAAAACAGCCAAGCTCTAGTTTTTATTTTTCTCTGCAATACAGTACTCCATCCCCTTATTTATTTCAAGTAATCTCCTCCCATTCTCCCTGTAGAACTCTAGCCAGGGAGCAGATAGCAAAAAGAGATTAAATCCTTTGTAACAGCACTGAGAAGTGGAGTTTAGCCTACTTCCTGATGGGGAGCATGTTTCCATGTTGTTTCCATCCAGTGTACCCCATAAGACCTGGTCAACCCTCAATAGGGTTAGGGCCCAAAATGGCATGTGTTTTAGTCTCCTCCAGTAAGGGACACGGTGGCCCAGTGGGTTAGGACGCTGAGCTTGTCGATTAGATGGTTGGCAGTTTGGTGGGTTGAATCCTGAGTGCTGCGTAACAGAGTGAGCGCCTGTTACTTGTCCCAGCTTCTGCCAACCTAGCAGTTCGAAAGCACGTAAAAATGCAAGTAGAAAAATAGGGACCACAACGGTGGGAAGGTAACAGCGTTCCGTGCACCTTTGGCGTCTAGTCATGCTGGCCACATGACCACAGAGACGTCCTCGGACAAGCGCTGGCTCTTCGGCTTTGAAACAGAGATGAGCACCGGCCCCTAGAGTCGGAAACGACTAGCATGCATGTGCGGGGGAACCTTTACCTTTACCTTTTAGTCACCTCCATAAATGGGGAATGTAGCTGTGGCACTCTAAACAATGTGACATATTGTAGGACAGTGTCCACTGAGCGCATATCAGACAAACCCCAGAGATTTTCTGTCTGCAACTCCATTGTGTGTTGACTATAGTAACAGTCACAGAGTTGGAAGGGACCTTGGAAGTCATCTGATCCAACCCCTTATTCTTGCAGGAGATCTATATTATTTCTGATCAATGGCTGTGCATTCTCTTCTTAAAAGCCCCCAGTGGTGGAGCATCCACAACTTCTGAATGTTCCACTGACTAATTGTTTTCACTCTCAGGAATTTTCTCCTTAGTTCTAGGTTGCTTCTCTCCTTGGTTACTTTCCACTCATTGTTTCTTATCCTGCCTACAGGAGCTTTGTTAAATAAATTGCCCCCCACTTCCTTGTGGCAGCCCTTAAGTATTCTAAGACTGCTATCATGAAACCCCTGGTCCTTCTTGTCACTAGATTAGATGTACTCAATTCCTGCAATCATTCTTTGTATGTTTTAATTTCTAGATCATTTTTCTTGCTGTTCTCTGAACTCTTTCCAAAGTCTCCACGTCTTTTTTGTACTGGACTGACCAAAATTGGATGCAGTCTTCTAAGTGGGGTCTTAGCGAGGTTTTGTAGAGCGATACTAGTACTATAAAGGACACGGTGGCTCAGTAGGTTAGGACGCTGAGCTTGTCGATCAGAAGGTCGGCAGTTTGGCGGGTCGAATCCCGAGTGCCGCATAGCAGAGTGAGCGCCTGTTACTCGTCCCAGCTTCCTAGCAGTTCGAAAGCACATAAAAATGCAAGTAGAAAAATAGGGACCGCTCCGGTGGGAAGGTAACAGCGTTCTGTGCGCCTTTGGCATCTAGTCATGCCGGCCACATGACCACGGAGACGTCCTCGGACAAGGGCTGGCTCTTCGGCTTTGAAACGGAGATGAGCACCGGCCCCTAGAGTCGTAAACGACGAGCATGCATGTGCGGGGGAACCTTTACCTTTACCTTACTAGTACTATATAAATAGTCGACCTTTGAATTAGTACATAGATTAAATCATTTCGTATTTGCTCATGCAGAATGCAGTTGTGATGTACTTTTTAACATTTGTCCGTAAGTTAAATAAATAAATAAGTTTCATGTGTTTGATAGCCAGGCCTTTAAAGATATTATCAACAAGTCCTTTCTTGCTAATCTTAATTCCTCAATAGAGGATAGCATGCTTGTGTTTAACATTTACTGTATATCCCCAGTGTTTCCCCAACACCCCCCCAGTGCAGTGTCCTCTCTTTCCTCTTAGCTGTTATAAACTCAGAAACAGATCAGTGAGGTTAAAGCAGGACAAACTGGATGAATGAAGATTCTTACTTTCTCCAGGAGGGGAAAAAAAAATATTGCACAACCATTTCTCTAGATCAGGATTTTTTTTCCGTACAGGTGAGAAGAGCTCAAAGGTTGCCGGGGGGGGGGGGGGACCAAGGAAGCATGGAGTTTCCTGCAGGTGGGATTTAGAAATCCTGGTGGCACAGTGGTTAGAATGCAGTATTGCAGAAAAACTCTGCCCACAGCCTGGAGTTCGATCCTGACCAGCTCAGGGTTGACTCAGCCTTCCATCCTTCCAAGGTTGATAAAATGCGGACCCAGATTGTTGGGGGGGGCGGGCAATATGCAAATAATGCTTACATTGCAAACCTCCTAGAGAATGCTCTATAAGTCTAAATGCTTTAGTTATTGCTATTTCCTTGATAAACAGTACAGGTCGTCCTTGGATTATGACCACAATTGATCCCAAAATTTCTGTTGCTAAACGAACCTTATGTTAAGTGAGCTTTGACCCATTTTATGACCTTTCTTGCCACAATTGTTACATTAGGAAGCGAATCTGGCTTCCCCATCGACTGTGCTTGTTAGAAGGTCACAAAAGGGGATTGCGTAACTCTGAGACATTGCAAGTGTCCTAAATACATGCCAGTTGTCAAGCATCTGAATTTTGATCACGTGACCAGGGGGATGTTGAAAAACGTCACTTTTTCCCAGTGCCGTTGTAATTTCAGACGGTCACTAAATGCACTGTTGTAAGTCGAGGACAAGACGTCATCAGACTCTTGTAGTGGAAGAAGGACGGTTGCTTGGAAGCTGGGTCATTTCCATGTTCTCTAGGATCCCCAGAGCATTAAATCAAGAAAGGCAGATTCCATCTGGGGCAAATTATATTGCCATTCCTGAGAATACTGAAAGCAAATCCTCTTTCAACGTATTAAGGAAAGAAAAATATGCAGGAAAATGGTTTTGCCCTACATGAGATGAGCAAGGTAAGGAGAGGCGGCCCATGATAGACTGAAGGTCACCCTCTGTGTTCTGTGGCCAGGAAAGGATTTAAATTTGATTCTTTTTGGCCTATAGTTTTCTGGATGTCTAAGATCAGTTTTTTTGTATATCGGGTTCAGTGTGCTTGTATTCCAACCCTGGTCAAGTTGGCCAGAGAAATTAAAGTGATTAAGAGTTTAGAAGGAATACTTTTATTGAAAGTTTCTTTTTTTTTTTTCCTTTTCTGTTTTTTGGATTTCCTATAATAACACTGTTTAATATTCTTACATGCTTTTCTTGTTTTGGTCACCGGTTGTAACAAGATGAAACTTGCACCGAAGTGGGCAACCGCTGATAGAAGTTATTTTAATAATTGCGTAGGTTAAAATACACAAAATTATGACAATATCTTCTATTAATGGCTGTCCACTTTGGCAAAGGTTTTATCTGGTTACAACCGGTGACCGAAACAATAAAAAAACTGATCGATCGAATCTTTTGTCCAGTTACATCTTTCAAATCAGCGAGAACCAGAGGCCTTTGCTGATTTGCTTTCGATCTACAGAAACATTTCAGTTTCTGCCTTCTGTAGTGTCAGAGATAATATTTGTAAAATCCAGTCACATTTACAAGCACAAAGCCGGGCTTGGAAAATCATAAACTCAGCTGGTCTGGCACTCCCATTAACAGGATAGCAATTTATCCTATCATGTTTGTGTCAGGAAATGCATTCCTCACACCCCAGTTCCAGGAGCCAAAAATAGCTCTTGGGTTGTCTTCAAGATTAGAGACCCACGTTCATCAGACAGACCTTCTTTCCAAAGTTGTTTTAGGGATGTTTAAGTTCTGCTAGGATGCCTTCTCATAACGACTGTTGCAAAAAAAAAAATCCAGGTGTCTCAGATGGATACCCGCTTTATGACTGGAATGGGCAGGCTCCCTAAGGCTTGCAAGTTGAGGACTAATTTTGGAGACTGGGTCTCTTTGCTCTTAGTCCAGCCCCTTCACCACTACACCACACTTGCTCTGGGGCTGAGAGGAGGGCCTAGAATTTGGCGTCTGCCAAGTAGACACCTTCCCTGCTCACCTATTCTGACTTTCCAAAGAATGTAGCTTTTCTGCTTTTATTGTGTTAACTAGGTTTACTGTATACGGATTTTTAGATCATTCCTTCCTTAAATTTTCCCTACAATAAAAGTCTGTTGAATAGAGTAGCCGATGAATAATGTTGCCAAATAAATAAATTGTACCTATTTATTTTATTCAGCTATTGTATATGCTTGTCACAATTGCTGATTGATTCTTGGGAACTATGCATTTCTCTGCGGGTTAAATTTATATTTTGCTTTTCGTTCAGGAGCAAAAGGCTCCATGCATAGTGTTGCCTTCTCTCATTTTTTTCCCCAGCAGCAAGTTGGTAGATTGGCCTGGCAACTCTCATTGGCCATCAGAGGAAAATATGAAACATTAATTGCTGTAATGAACTTATTTCAGTGAATGACGTTTTAATTCCTGTATCCCTGCTTATATTATAAATATTATATTGATAATGCTTTATATTATAAATATTATATTACCTTATACATTTTAATGTTTTTAATATTTGTTATGGATAATGGTCTTAGATATTTACTTTTGTTGTGCACCACCCAAAGTCACGTGAGATGACTGTGATAGATAGATAGATAGATAGATAGATAGATAGATAGATAGATAGATAGACAGACAGACAGACAGACAGACAGACAGAGACAGACAGATGACGGATAGAGAAATAATGGATGGATGGATGGATGGATGGATGGATGGATGGATGGATAGATAGTCAGACAGATGATGGACAGAGAGATGATGGATGGATGGATAGACGGAGAAAGATGAGAGAGAGAGAGAAAAATGACTGATATATGATAGAGAGATGATAGAAATGATAGATAGATAGATGAGACAGTGATATGAGAGATAAATGAGAGAGACATGAGAGATGAGAGATAAATGAGAGAGAGATGAGAAAGATAGACAGACAGATGACAGATAGAGAAATAATGGATGGATGGATGGATAAATAGACAGACAGACAGACAGATGATGGACAGAGAGATGATGGGTGGATGAATGGATAGACAGATGAGAGAGAAATGATTGATATATGATAGAGAGATGATAGAGAGAAATGATAGATAGATGAGACAGAGATATGAGTGATAAATGATAGATGAGAGAGATGAGAGGCAGATGAGAAATAGTTAGTTAGTTAGTTAGTTAGTTAGATAGATAGATAGATAGATAGATAGATAGATAGATAGATAGATAG
>JAKJMR010000348.1:1115485-1127192 GCA_024449315.1 Daboia siamensis | reverse complement strand
AGATAGATAGATAGATAGATAGATAGATAGATAGATAGATAGATAGATAGATAGATAGATAGATAGATAGATAGATAGATAACCTTTATTGTCATTTTTTACTGTGGGCACAATGGCACACATTAAAAATGAAATTTAGATGCTTGCTCTCAAAGTGTACACATACATAACACACATTTAAACATACTATATACAACATATGTGTAGACCTACACCCTTACATATAAGTAACATATAAATATTAATCACTGTCCATCTTAAAATACACAGCGGAAAGAGGAAGCTTGAGAGTTCACAAGGTTAATACTGTATGGAACAAAACTGGGACTGAATCTTCATGTTCTGCTTCAGATACCATGAAGCCCCCCCCACCTCCCAGAAGGAAACAAGGAAAACAGGTCATGGAGAGGATGTGTAGTGTCCCAGATAATCTTATGGAACTTGCTCAAGCAACGCTTATGTACTATTTCCTGGAGGGAAGGGAGGAAACTGCCAATGATCTTTTTTTGCCGTCCTCACCACTCTCTGCACCGCCTTCCTGTCTGAAGCAGGGATGCTTCCAAACCAGACTGTGATGCTGTATGTTCTTGGTCGTCTCTCTGTGGAGAGTGGTAAGGACAGGAAAGGTTATAGATTGCGATCACATGACTCCCAGGATGTTGTAATTGTCATAAATGCATACAGGTAATCCTTGACTTACAACAGTTCATTTAGTGACCATTCGGAACTACATCAGCACTGAAAAAAGTGAGTTATGACTGTTTTTCACACTTACAACCATTACAGCATCCTTGCAGGAGATGACCAGGTTGAGCTTGAAGGAGGGGGGGGGTGTCAAATGCATCATAGGTCATGAGTCCCTGCGCACCCACAGAGATCTAAGTCCACCTTGAACACCTTTCTTATCTCCTGCTCATTTCCCTTGGCTGTTAGTTGATCTGATTCTTGATGAGAGTTTAAGCTTGCAATAAAACATCATACTCATTTGAACTGCCTGAATCTCTCAGTTTCCCAGCCATTTGACAGTTCACTTGGTCAAGTGATCAAAGTTCAGATGCTTGGCAACTGACTCATATTTATGATGATTGCAATGCCCCAGGGTCGTGTGATCTCCTTTTGTGACCCTCTGACAAGTGAAGACAATGGAGAAGCCAGATTTACTTACCAGCCGTGTTGCTAACTTAAGAACTGCAGTGATTCACTTAACAACTCTGGCAAGGAAGGTTGTAAAAATGGGACAACATTCACTTAACAACAGAAATCTTGGGCTCAATTGCAGTCAAAGGTCGAGGACTAACTGTACTTGAGTGCCCAAATTTTGATCACGTGACGACGAGGATGCTGAAGCGGTTGTAAAAAGTGCAACGGTTAGTCATAGGTCATTTTTTTCCAGCGGTGTTGTAACTTCCAGCGGTCACTAAATGAATGTTGTAAATTGAGGCCTTAGCTGTACATCCCATTGTTCATCTGAAGACCAGCTAATGAATGTGGTAAAGGTTCCTTGTTCAAGCTATTCTGTTGGAGAAGCTTATTGCTGACATCTTCTTCAAACCCCCGGATGGTTCTCTCTTCTTCAGATATCTTTTCTTTAAGCTAATCTCGATCCAGCAACATCTCCAACTGAAAAGGTCAACAGTTTGAAAACTGCTTTGAAGCTGGTAGCTCCCCTTTTATTGATGCTGACAGTGAATTGTCCTCTGGGGACAATCCCGGTCTTCCAGTCCCGACTCCCTTTATCCAGCCAAGGTCTGCTCCTGTCCACCTTCTCTGCAGGAAAAAAGCCACCCAAATTACAGCTTAGAAGATGCTGCATAATTAACGGTGACTTATTAACGCCTGATTAATAAAGAGCTCCTACTGGGGGGGTGGGGGGGAAGTGTCAGAAAAGTCCACCTGGGAGAATACAGTTGCTAAAAAATGAACAGAAGGAAATTCACATCAGAAAAATATGTCAAAAACGTATGTTAAATTCTCCGTAAATGAGGGGGGAAAAAGCCATATACAGCTTTGGTATATTAGGAACTGGTGCCTATCTAAATGGTAAATAATTTTCTCTTGATGGGCTGCTGATTTCCGTGTGTGTGTGTGTGTGTGTGTGTGTGTGTGTGTGTGTGTGTGCCTCCTGTATTGTTTCACGCTAATGATTGTCTTAGCGGCTGCCAGAATTAACATTCATAGCAGCTCCTAACAATCATATTTGTGAAACGAGGCTGTGAATTTGAAATTAGTAAAGGTAAAGGTAAAGGTTCCCCCGCACATGCGTGCTAATCGTTTCCGACTCTAGGGGCTGGTGCTCATCTCCGTTTCCGAGGACGTCTCCGTGGTCATGTGGCTGGCATGACTAGATGCCAAAGGCGCACAGAACACTGTTACCTTCCCACCAGAGTGGTCCCTATTTTTCTACTTGCATTTTTACGTGCTTTCGAACTGCTAGGTTGGCAGAAGCTGGGACGAGTAACAGGCGCTCACTCTGTTACGCGGCACTCGGGATTCGACCCGCCAAACTGCCGACCTTCTGATCAACAAGCTCAGCGTCCTAACCCACTGAGCCACTGCGTCCCTTGAATTTGAAATTACCACACTTCTTTAACCACAAGAAATGTTAACAACTTTCTACCTAAGAAGAAGGAAAAAAAACAACACTTGGAACAACCGAACTTGCCATCGTTTATAGTGGAAGAGTTGATCAGGTCCTTGTGTCAGATTCCAATATTTCATTTATGGAATCAAAGAGCCCGAAGGCACTTTTGAGGTCTTCAAGTCAAACCCTTATATCATCCTGGATAAATGGTTGTCCAATCTATTATGTCGTGGGCTCTGATGAGCAGGAACGAGAACACGCAGATGAGTACAGACAAGCACATACTTTATTTAAGCAGAAACTGTACTGAGAACTTAGAGTCACCCTGCCTCAATATATAGCCAGGCCCTCTGGAAACAACCAATCAGATTGTACCCATGTTTGCCACCCAAAGTTGACCAATTACAGGATCAGAGACGTCCTGTCTGGGTTGCTGGAGAACCGTTAGTTCTCCAGCAACGCACATGGTGATATTCCAAAAGCCCAGTACTTAACACAATCCTTTCTTGAAAAACTTTAGCTATGGTGCACCTACAACTCCGGGAAGCTGTTCCATTTGATTAATCGTTCTCGCTGTCAGGAAACGTCTCCTGGGTTCTAGGTTGCTTTTCTCTTTGATAACCTTCTACCCATCGCTTCTTGTCCTGTCTTCAGATGCTATGGAGAACAGGTTGACCCCCTCTTCTCTGTAACAGCACGTCAAATACTGGAAAAGAAGCTACCCTTGAACATGGTTATTTTCTTGTAGATATTTTATTACCCTACTAGGTAATCTTCTCCATAGCCCAGTGACAGTTGGCCTCTCCTGGGCTCGAAATTGGATATTAGAACATCAACAACTGTAGCTGATGGGAAGAATCCTTGGCAGGTCGTAAATACGGCCCTCACAGTGTGCTAAGCCATATTTTAAAGCAAAGCCTCTCTTCGCACAGCATGTTAAAGCTCTTCCTCTCAGCGGTTGGTGTGTGTTGTGGTGTGTGTGTGTTAAAAAAAATGAAGATGGCAGCTGTGAAGCCATACCTTTATTTATGAGTTTGGGGTGGGTTAGGACACTGAGCTTGTCGATCAGAAGGTCGGCAGTTTGGCGGGTCGAATCCAGAGTGCTGCGTAACAGAGTGAGCACCTGTTACTCGTCCCAGCTTCTGCCAACCTAGCAGTTCGAAAGCACGTAAAAATGCAAATAGAAAAATAGGGACCACTCCGGTGGGAAGGTAACAGCGTTCCGTGCGCCTTTGGCGTCTAGTCATGCCGGCCACATGACCACGGAGACGTCCTCGGACAAGCGCTGGCTCTTCGGCTTTGAAATAGAGATGAGCACCGGCCCCTAGAGTCAGAAACGACTACCTACCTTTAAGAGAAGGAGAGAAAGTCTTTCATCAAATAGCTTCAGCCTCCTTCTTGTCTTTTTCACCTTCTCCTGTGCATCCCTGCTCCCAATGGTTAAAAATTAAAAATGGGGGGAAATGCATTATGTTAGGGAAAATCTCTATGGCAGGGGTCTTCAAACTTGGCCTTTTTATGACTTGTGGACTTCAACCCCCAGAATTCCTCAGCCAGGCACGCGTGCCTGGCTGAGGAATTCTGGGAGGTGAAGTCCACAAGTCATAAAAGGGCCACATTTGAAGACCCCTGCTCTACAATATTTACAGGTAGTCTTTGACTTATGACCACAACTGAGCCAAACATTTCTGTGGCTAAGCGAGACAATTGTTACCTGAAGCTTGCCCCATTGTACGACTTTTCTTGCCACAGTTGTTAAAGTTAGTAACACGGTTGTTAAGTGAATCCAGATTCCCCACAGACGTTGCTTATCAGAAGGTCGCAACAGGGGACACTGCGAACTGTCATAAATACAAACCAGTTGCTAAAGCGACTGTTGTAAGTTGAGGACTGTCCGTAAATTGGGGAAAAAATCACGGAATGAAATGTATCTAGGTGGAGAAGCAGGTCGGTGTTAGCGCAAGCCTTTTTAAAAAAGAGTTCTGAAATGAAAGGCATGGGATTTGTGATATTAGTAAAAGGAGGCTAAAATTTAATCCAGAGGTCCCCAACCTTGGCAACTTTAAGACTTGTGGACTTCAGCTCCCAGAATTCCTCAGCCAGCCAAGCCAGCCTTAGTCACACACCAAAGCTAGGCTGAATAGCAAAGGGCTTGACAGGATTAAGGCTTTACCACATGCTGTTTCTGAGCAACAGGGACCGAAGCTTTAATCTCAAGAATATAACTGAACTTTTTAAAAAAAAAAGGAGTTGGCAAAAATTCATTTCCTTGATATTTGAGTGCCAACTTATCTAACGCTACATTTCTGCTGTGAGATACGGCCCCAAAAGTTATTACATGAAATTCATCCATTTTATGTCTTTCTTTGTGTTTTGCAATATGGCGTGCAGGCAATAAGGAAGCATATTAAGGGGGGGGGGGGGAAATATTTCCATTCTTGAAAATACTGCAGCAAAATGCATTCTGTTGGGGGAAATCTTGTTGCAGCTACAGTATACATTTGGGGGGGGGGGGAATTGCAGAATGAAATGAATAGGTTTGGGAGAATCAGAGCAATTTTTTAATTTTTTTTGTAAAGGAATTCCCCTTTTCAAAAGGAATGGGACTTGCGATATTAGCAAGATGAGGAGCTGAAATTGCTCAATTCACCTATCTCCTCTTGCCAAGTTGTGACTGATCTCCTAAAGGTGCATAAATGCAATAATAGTTGATCAGTGCCGGCAATAACTACGCTTCATCTAGCTAAATATTGCCATCTCTGTGGGGAGCTATTTTTCGCTATTTTTCATCATTCTTTCAATTGCAAAAAAAAAAGTTTGAGTTGATCAAGGAAGCCTCGAGAAGCATATCCATTCTTTATCCTACCCTAATTGCAGAGAAGAGCCACAAAAATGATTAGGGGGCTGAAAGCTAAAACATACGAAGGAATTCACTAGAGAAAAGGAAGGATTAGGGGTGACATGATAGCAGTGCTCAAATATTTGAGGGGCTGCCATAAAGAAGAGGGCGGTCAAACTATTTTCCAAAGCCCCTGAAGGCAGGACAAGAAGCAACGGATGGAAACTATTCAAGGAGAGAAGCAACCTAGAACTAAGGGGAAATTTCCTAACAGTGAGCACAATTAACCAGTGGAACGGCTTGCTTTCAGCAGTTGTGAGTGCTCCGACACAGGGTTTTTTTAAAAAAAGAAGTGACTGGACAACTACTTGTCTGAAATGGTATAGGGCAGGGGTCTGCAACCATGACAACTTTTAGACTTGTGGACCAGCTCCCAGAATGGTTGAGGAATTCTGGAAGCTGAAGTCCACAAGTCTAAAGTTGTCAAGGTTGCAGATCCCTGGTATAGGAACTCCTGCTTGAGCAAGAGGTTGGACTAGAAGACCTCCAAGGTCCCTCCTAACTCTGTAATTCTGTTATTCTGTTAATTCAGCTATGAGCTAAATACAGCATTCTTGTGTTTTTGGTGAGCTGCAAAGCCAAATGCTGGATCAACCTGGCTATGTTTGATAATGCTTTCTTAATCTTTACATGGCGAACAGACTTTTATTAAAGACTTGCAAGTCTAGTGCATTTGAACCGAACTGGGCATGTAGGTTGATGAACCTGTATAGATAGCCCTTGACTTGCAACCATAATAAGCCCGCCCATTACAGTCATAAGGTGTGATGGTCATAAAGCGAGCCACGGGACCTTATTTTATGACCTTTTTGTGGCAGTTGTTAAGTTTACATGGCAGCCATAAAGCATCTACCATCTTCTGGAGTCCATTTAAGCTCATGCCTACTGCTTCAGAGACTCCATCCAGCCACCTCATTCTATGTCGTCCCCTTCTTCTATTGCCCTCAATCTTTCCCAGCATGAGGCTCTTCTCCAGTGAGTCCTTCCTTCTCATTAGGTGGCCAAAGTATTTGAGTTTTAGCTTCAGGATCTGGCCTTCTAAAGAGCAGTCAGGGTTGATCTCCTCTAGGACTGACCGGTTTGATCGCCTTGCAGTCCAAGGGACTCGCAGGAGTCTTCTCCAGCACCAGAGTTCAAAGGACTCAATTCTTTGGCGCTCAGCCTTTTTTATGGTCCAACTTTCACTGCCATACATTGCAACTGGGAAGACCATAGCCTTGACTATACGCACTTTTGTTGGCAGGGTAATGTCTCTGCTTTTTAGTATGCTGTCTAGATTTGCCATGGCTTTCCTCCCGAGGAGCAAGCGTCTTTTAATTTCTTGGCTACAGTCCCCATCTGCAGTGATCTTGGAGCCCAGGAAAATAAAATCTGTCACTACCTCCATTTCTTCCCCATCTATTTGCCAGGAATTGAGAGGGCCAGATGCCATGATCTTGGTTTTCTTAATGTTTAGTTTCAACCCAACTTTTGCACTCTCCTTCTTCACTTGCAACAAGAGACTCTTCAGTTCCTCTTCACTTTCTGCCATTAGAGTGGTATCATCTGCATATCTTAGGTTGTTGATATTTCTTCCGGCAATCTTAATTCCAACTTTTGATTCATCTAGCCCTGCCTTTCTCATGATGTGCTCTGCATATAAGTTAAATAGGCAAGGCGACAGTATACAGCCTTGCCGGACTCCTTTCCCAATTTTAAACTAATCAGTGGTTCCGTGTCCAGTTCTCACTGTTGCTTCTTGGCCCGCATATAGGTTTCTCAAGAGACAAATAAGATGGTCTGGTACACCCATCTCTTTAAGGACTTGCCACAGTTTGTTATGATCCACACAATCAAAGGCTTTCGCATAGTGAATGAAGCAGAAGTGGATGTTTTTCTGGAACTCTCTAGCTTTCTCTATGATCCAGCATATGTTGGCAATTTGATCTCTAGTTCCTCTGCCTCTTCGAAATCCTGTCTGTACTTCTGGTAGTTCTCGATCCACATACTGCTGAAGTCTAGTTTGTAGGATTTTAAGCATAACTTTACTAGCATGAGAAATGAGTGCAATGGTGCGATAGTTTGAACATTCTTTGGCACTGCCTTTCTTTGGAATGTAAACTGATCTTTTCCAATCCTGTGGCCACTGTTGAGTTTTCCAAATTTGCTGGCAAATTGAGTGTAGCACTTTTACTGCATTGTCTTTTAAGATTTTGAATAGCTCAGCTGGAATACTGTCACCTCCACTAGCTTTGTTGTTGCTCAGCTTTTCTAAGGCCCACTTCACTTCACATTCTAGGATGTCTGGCTCGAGGTCAGTGACCACCTCATTGTGATTATCAGGGACATTAAGCTCATTCTTGTATAGTTCTTCTGTGTACTTTTGCCATCTCTTCTTAATCTCTTCTGCCTCTGTTAGGTCCCTGCCATTTTGGTCCTTTATCATGCCCATTTTTGCATTGAACGTTCCCTTCATCTCTCCAATTTTCTTGAAAAGATCTCTGGTCCTCCCTATTCTATTGTTTTCTTCTATTTCTTTGCACTGTTCATTTAAGAAGGCATTCTTATCTATTCTAGCTATTCTTTGGAATTCTGCATTTAATTGGGCATATCTTTCTTTTTCTCCCTTGCCTTTCGCTTCCCTCCTTTCCTCAGCTATTTGCAAGGCTTCCTCAGACAGCCATTTTGCTTTCTTGCATTTCTTTTTCTTTGGGATGGTTTTGATTGCTGCCTGTTGTACAATGTTGCGAACCTCTGTCCATAGTTCTTCAGGCACTCTGTCTATCAGATCTAATTCCTTAAATCTATTTGTCACCTCTACTGTATATTTAACAGGGATATGATTTAATTCATACCTGACTGGCTAGCGCTTTTCCCTACTTTCTTCAGTTTAAGCCTAAACTTTGCAATGAGAAGCTCATGGTCTGAGCCACAGTCAGCTCCTGGTCTTGTTTTTACTGACTGTATAGAGCTTCTCCATCTTTGGCTGCAGAGCATATAGTCAATCTGATTTCTGTGTTGACCGTCTCGTGATGTCCATGTGTAGAGCCGTCTCTTGGGTTGTTGGAAAAGAGTGTTTGCTATGACCATCATATTCTCTTGACAAAATTCTATCAGCCTGTGCCCTGCTTCATTTTGTACTCCAAGGCCAAACTTGCCTATTATTCCGGTTATCTTTTGGCTTCCTACTTTAGCATTCCAATCTCCCATGATGATAAGGACATCATTTTTGGGTGTTAGTTCTATAAGGTGCTGTAGGGCTTCATAGAACCAGTCAATTTCATCCTCTTCAGCACCGGTGGTTGGGGCATAGACTTGGACTACTGTGATATTGAATGGTTTGCCTTGGATTCGAACTGAGATCATTCTGTCATTTTGAGGATTGTATCCCAGTATTGCTTTTCCTACTCTTTTATTGACTTTGAAGGCTGCTCCATTTCTTCTGATGGATTCTTGCCCGCAGTAGTATACCTGATGGTCATCTGAATTAAATTCACCCATTCCTGTCCATTTTAGTTCGCTGATACCTAAGATGTCGATGTTCAGTCTTGTCATCTCTTGTTTGACCACGTCCAGCTTTCCTTGATTCATGGATCTTACATTCCAGGTTCCTATGGAGAGAAAATCTTTACAGCATCGGACTTTCCTTTCACCACCAGACATATCCACAGCTGAGCGTCCTTTCGGCTTTGGCCCAGTCGCTTCATTCTTTCTGGCGCTACTAGTACTAGCCCTCTGCTCTTCCCCAGTAGCATATTGGACGCCTTCCGACCTGAGGGGCTCATTTCCCAGTGTCATATCATTTTGCCTTTTGGTACTGTCCATGGGGTTTTCATGGCAAAGATACTGGAGTGGGTTGCCATTTCCTTCTCCAGTGGATCACGTTTTGTCAGAACTATGACCTGTCCGTCTTGGGTGGTCCTGCACGGCATAGCTCATAGCTTCATTGAATTACGCAAGACCCTTTGCCACGACAAGGCAGTAATCCATGAAGGGGTCTCATCTGTATCACTGAGCTTTGTGAGGTTCTTTCAAAATCTGGAGGACATCTGTTTCAAAGTACACCTCTGTCATTGATAAGATGACACTTGAGATGACATTATAAAGGATCTGGAGATTAAACCATACGATGAAGGATTGAGGGAACTGGGTATTGTCTAGTCCAGAGGTAGGCAACCTTGGCTCTTTTTTGACTCGTGGACTTCAACTCCCAGAATTCCTGAGCCAGCCATGCTGAGGGGAAAGGGAGAGGTTTCCATGCTTAGCCATGCTGGCTCAGGAATTCTGGGAGTTGAAGTTCACGAGTCATAAAAGAGCCACGTTTGCCTACCCCTGGTCTAGTCTAACAAAGAGAAGGACTGGAGTGATACAGCAACAGCACTTAGACTTATATACCACTTCATAGTCCTCGGACAAGCGCTGGCTCTTCGGCTTTGAAACAGAGATGAGCACCGGCCCCTAGAGTCGGAAACGACTAGCACGCATGTGCGGGGGAACCTTTACCTTTTTTTTAGTGCTTTATAACCCTCTCTAAGTGGCAGATATTTGCCCCCAACCATCTGGGTCCTCATTTTATGGATCTCAGAAGGATGGAAGGCTGAGTCAGCCATAAGCCAGTCATGATTGAACTCCTGGCAATGGGCAGTCAGCTTGCAATACAGCATTCTAACCACTGTGCATCATGGATGGATGGATGGATGGATGGATGGATGGATGGATGGATGGATGGAAAGAAGGAAAGAAGAAGGAAGGAAGGGCAAAAGCAATAGCACTTAGGCTTATATACTGCCCCTCAGTACATTACAGCCCTCTCTAAGCAGTTTACAGAGTCAGCATTTTGCCCCCAACAATCTGGGTCCTGATTTTACTGACTTCAGAAGGATGGAAGGCTGAGTCAACCGTGAGCCGATCAGGATCGAACTCCTGGCAGTGAGCAGAGTTAGCCTGCAACACTGCATTCTCACCACTGCACCACAAAGGCTCTAATAGTAGTCTTCCAATATTTGGAGGCTGTCACAGAGAAGAGGGAGTCAACCTATTCTCCAAAGCCCCTGAAGGCAGGACAAGAAGCAACGGATGGAAACTAGTCAAGGAGAGATCCAACCTGGAAATAAGGAGAAACATTCTGACAGTGAGAACAATCAACCAATGGAACAGTTTGCCTCAAGAAGTTGTGGGTGCTCCAACACTGGAGGTTTTCAAGGAGAGATTGGACAGCAATTTATCTGGATTGATATAGGATCTCCTGCCATAGGCAAGGGGTTGGAATAGAAGACCTCCAAGAACCCTTCCAACTTTATTATTCTATATCCTCTGTTCCATGAAGACCAGCTCTGGGTACACACACCTTCCTCCACTGGTCAAGTCAGCAAGAGGGCTCCTCCTAGATGCAATGTTTACTTTGCAGCCCAGTGAGCAAATGCAGGAGCAGAGAGTCTCCTTAGCAACCTTACAAACACGTCAACGGTTCATTGATATTTATCAGATACGGCTTATTAAATGCAGGAACAAATGGTTGGTTACAGAGACCAGGCTGCAGAGTTCAGGCATCCTTTGATTCTGGGCCTGTCGTCTGCCCTCCCTAGTGGTTTGTTGTTGGGGGGATTTTTTTTTTTTTTTGGAGGGGGGAGTTGCCTCAGATCAGCTGAAAATGGAGGAGAAAGAGGATTGGGGGAGGGGGTGTACTCCTGAAAAGACCTCGCAGTTGGTGTCAGCTGAGTCTCTTGTCTCCGTTAAGTAGAAATTGCAGAGAGTGCAATTGTTGGAGATTGTTCCTGTCTTAATCCCATTGTGAGCGTGAAAGGATTTTTTTCCCCCATTCCCTGAGCGCAGTACAATTTTTAAATCATGTCTTCAGATCAACGCAGCAACCTAATCTATGGCAAAAAAAGGAAGAGGAACCCAATTTCCAGTTATCTTCTTTCTTCCCTCCCTCCCTCCCTTCCTTCCTTCCCCCTCCCTTCCTCCCCCCTCTTTCTTTCCTTCCTTCCTTCCTCTGTATAGCTATATTCCTTCCTTACTTCCTTCCTCCTCCCTCCCTCCCTTCCCCCCTCCTTTCCTCCAACCTTTCTTTCTTTCTTTCCTTCCTCTGTATAACTATATTCCTTCCTTCCTCCCTTCCTTCCTTCCTCCCTCCCTCCCTCCCTCCCTCCCTCCCTCCCTCCCTCCCTTCCTTCCTTCCTTCCTTCCCTCCCTCCCTCCTTCCTTCCTTCCTCCTTCCTTCCTTCCTTCCTTCCTTCCCTCCCTCC
>JAKJMR010000348.1:1075306-1095842 GCA_024449315.1 Daboia siamensis | reverse complement strand
TTCTCTTCTCTTCTCTTCTCTTCTCTTCTCTTCTCTTCTCTTCTCTTCTCTTCTCTTCTCTTCTCTTCTCTTCCCTCATTTAAGGAACATTCTTCAGTGCCACTGTAACTTCGAATGATCGCTCAATGATCTGTAAATGTACTACCTGTAAAAATAATTTTAAAAAATAGCCCAACTGTGATAATGGCTGTGGAATTCAGCTTTGGTGCTTGTAAAATCTCAGTTAGGATCTGAACTCAGATGAACCAAGCACAGGTATTCTTTGACTTACAACTGTCCATTCAGTGACTTTTCAAAATTACCATGATACTGAAAAACGGGACTTACGATCATTTTTCACACTTAACGACCATTGCAGCATCCCCACGGTTACAGGATCAAAATTTGGATGCCTGGCCAACTGGTTTATCTTTATGATCACTGCAGTGTCCCAGGGCCCTGTGGGATCACCTTTTGGGACCTTCTGACGAGCAGAATCAACGGAGAAGACAGATGTCCTGGTTCCGATAGATGAATCCAATTTAAAGAACTTCAAGGCAAAGATTTCTTCCTTAAAGAACATTTTATTTAGGAAAGAAAGTATCGGCACTTACATAGGTGAACCCAAGACTAATGTTCCCTCCCCGTTACAAAGTAACAAGTTGCAATTCCCACCCCAATAATTTTAAAATGCGGGTCTCCTCCCAACTTTTCAACCCGCCAAAACCTCTTCTAACATTGGCCTTGATTCCCACACAGTTGCAATTGTTGTGGAGCTCAAGCATATTCCCCTCCCTCCTTCGCCACCTGAAAATACCAAACAGCAGCATCAACAACAACAACAACAACAACAAAAAAAACCACAATGAAAGCAAAAGGTGAAACGGCTACTGTTTCACAGTTGTCGCAGTGCTGACAACAGATTCACTTAACAGCCGTGTGACTAACTTAACAGCTGCAGTGATTCACTTAACAACCATGGCAAGAAAGGGTTTAAGATCTCACTTAACGACTGTTCTTGCTTAGTAAGGGAAATTTTGGGCTCCGTTTGCGATCGTAAGCCAAGGTCTTAAGAATGTAATGGTCAAGTCTGGGATGCTTCGGCGGGTAATCAAACTGCTCTTCCAAGCCGCCAGAGCAGCCCAGGCTGGATGGAAGTTGGGGAAGCAAAAGTCAACACAGCCTTGTGTCTCCTGGAGCAGCAGAGCTAACCTCTTCCCTCTGTTTTTCTGCCTTTGCAGTATTTATACAAGCTGACACAGGCCATAGTGTGGGGCGCCTAATGGATTTTGAAAATGTGTCTGCGTACCGTTTGTTCAACGCTTTAAATATTTAGATTCACTCCTGCTAGTTTACACAGCCTTCTCCCGTGCTATTTATAAGGTTTTGTAAACTTCTGATTGGCTGCGGAGTCCAGGCCTCCGTGCTGTTGCACAATGCCCCGAGGGTCTGAAGTCTGCACTTTCTCAGCCATAAACCTTGTGGAAAAGAATAAGCAGAAACGGTTCTCTCTGTCTCTCTCCAGCATGCACAACAGACCACGTTGTTTTTGCCCCTCGTCTCTCTTGAGGCAACCGGCTGGATTTCGTTAAAGTGTCTGCCTCTCCAATGGATGCAAACCTATTAAATTGTGTCAGAAGAATAATTAGGGGCTCCAACTTGAGCTGGGATTGTAGAAGAATAAATAAAAATGAGATCCAGAAAGCTGTGAGAAAAGAAGAAATGTTGATTTCTAAAAGCAAAGAGTTTGCCTTTAGGGGGCAGCTGCAGAGAAATGGGGTATAGCAACAGACGTTTATAGCGGAGCTTGTCCAGGTATGAAAAGTGTCTACATGTTGATTCTAGGGCGACACTTGAGGGGCGTGTGTGTATGTGTGTGCGCACGCGTGTGTGTATGTGTGTGCGCACGCGTGTGTGCAGGTATGTCATTTATGACATTGATTCTTGTGAACGTGCAGTTCCGCTGGGAGACCTAATTTAATTAATTCTATTTGTGTTTACAGATCTTATCCTTTGATATGTGGAATAGGTCTGGGTAAGTTATTTAGGGTTAGGGTTAGCTTAGTGTCAGCATGACTGTCAATTATCCGGTGGAAATGCTGACTCTCAGTCCATTGTGGATTCCATTAATATTTTAAGGGAAGATGGAAACAATAGAATAAAATATATTTTGATATAAAACCTCTCACGGTTGCATAGGAATGTAACCTCTGAAACAGGGTGAGCATGGAAGTGGGTGAGCAACTTGTAAAAAAAGAATTCTGCAAATCTTTTGCAAACTCAATTTTAAAAAATTATACAGATCTCTTTCCTATCCTAAACAAGCTGGATTCAGCATTAATTTGTAAATCATAAGCAATCAGGGGGGAAAAAAAGGAAGCATATTGGATAAATGTTTGGATAAGCTTGAAAAAGAGAGATGATTGATACAGTGCTTTTCAACCTCTGCACCTTGAAAATGTGTGGACTTCAACTCCCAGAATTCCATAGGCTGCCTGCTTATTTATTTGTCTTCCATACATTTATAACAATTTTTAGGAGAAGTCAAGGGGCATTTTTCAATCTAGCAACTTTGATTAAAGGGCATATATGTTCCTGAGCTGTATCTGTTTGATGAAGTGAGTGGCAGCTGACAAAAGGTTAGGGCTTCTAATGAAAAATTGTAATAAAAGGCTCAGATCATTTATAAAAGCATTAGAACTGGTCTGCTCTAGTTTTGTGTTATGATTGTTATTGTTACTACTGTTGTCCAGTATTCACATCGGCGCTATTTCGCTTAGCATTTCCAAAGTGACATAAACTACAATAGGGATTCTCAAATTCTTTAGTTCATTGACCCTTCAGGGTGTTTCAGATTGTTCATTGGCCCCACCCCACCCCTCCATTACATTATGAAAATAATTTTAATAAAACCTTCTTGTTCTTCTTCTTTCAGTCCTCTTTTATCACTTTAGATGTTGAGGGAAATGCAAAGCACCAGAAGGCAAGACAAGAAGTGATGGTTGGAAACTAACTAAGGAGAGAAGCAACCCAGATCTGAAGAATTTTTTCCTGGCAGTTAAAACAATCAGTCAGTGGAACTTCTTGCCTCCAAAAGTTGTGGGTGCTCCATCACTGGAGGCTTTCAACAAGAAACTGGACAGGCTCTTGTCTGGAATGGTATAGGTCTCCTGTTTGGGCAGGAGGTTAGACTAGAAGACCTCCAAGGTCCCTTCCAACTCTGTTATTCTGAATTCTGAGGATGTTTGTAACTGCCTGTAGTCTGTCCATCTCTTTTTTTAGAATATGTACATCCCAAACGTGGGATTCTTTTCCTCCTTCATATTCCTCTCTTTGCTTGCACATACCCCCCCCCCAGGTGTGTTGAAGCAGCCAGGTATTATGGGAACTGGAGTTCAATATATTGGCAGATCATCTGATTGATGTAATAACCTTCCAATTAGATGAGGCAGGTGACATAATAAGATGAGCCAATTCTACTTTATTGTGAAGCTACATTAACAGAATCTTGCCAGTTTGAAAGTACAAGTCCCCCACTGTCTGTTTTTACTGCCTGATAAATTAGGGCAGATCCTTTCTCATTTTCTTTCTCTGTCAATTAGTCCGTTGTGTGGTCCTCTCCCTTTGAGCTGATCATTCCTTAGTCAACTTCACATCTTCTTCCTCTCTCCCAACTTGGGTCTCACGTCCCTTTGCCGCAAGGCTGAAGTGGAGATCTAGGCAGATGCCTTCAGAACCTCTGATGAGATGAAAGACAAGACAAAGGGACGTTTATTTCAAAGCTTCCACTAATTGGGTTTCTTAGCTTCGTGGGCACTTCATTGCCGTGTGACGCGATGAGTGGGTGGCTCTACAAAACATGAAACAGTGTGAACAGTAAAATACATTTCTCCAACTTCACATCCTCGCAGCTCAACGTTCTTCATTCCATCCTGCAACATTTCACAAGATGAAGCCTGGCACCTGCATTTCATCACTTCCACACTGAAGTGGTGAGAGTCAGGACAAAGGTGTGAATCACACCTAGTGCTTTTCCTGGGTGTGCAAGCCTTAATAGTTTACATTGAAAACTCATGTCATTTTCAGGTATGGAAAAAGGTGGCTGGGGGAGGGGGGGGAACCATGTGCTTTCCTGGCAACCTATTCGATGTGTGCAACTGATGCTTGATTTGTTTGGTAGATTAGGTGCCATTAAATAGTTTTCAACTCCTAGTGACCACCTAGAAAGATTCTTCTCATGACCGTCATAATCTCGTCCTTCAGGTCTTCCAGCAGTTCATCCATCTGGCCCACTGGTCCTTCTGCTCTTCCTCTTTCCTTCTACCTTTCCCAGCATCACAGCCCTCTCCAGAGACGGGACCTTTGCATAATGTCTCTGCAGTTTATTCATTTAATTAATTAATATTCATTCAATTCATTTAATTCGGCAATTAATTAATTAACTGAATCTGATTAAGTAGGATACAGGTACTCCTTGACTTGCAGCAGTTCATTTAGTGACCGTTTGAAGTTGCAACGGCACTGAAAAAAGTGATGATCATTTTTCACACTTATGACCACGGCACCATCCACGTAAGTTGTGGTTGTAAGTTGAGGGCTACTTGTAATTTGAGCCTGGTCATTTTGTGCCTTGAGTGAGAACTCTGGGTTGATTCCTCAATGAGCCAATTGCTTATTTTCTTGGCTGTCTCTGGCAAACTGATGCCAGATAGGAGTCAACAAACTTCAAGGCTGGACATAGTTTTTATGGGGTTTTACATAATCCAAACTTACAATGTGTTTGACTCCCTCAGAATCAGCCTGGTTGTCTCCTACAATATTACAGGGGATCCTCGACTTACAGCAGTTCATTTAGTGACTGTTCAAAGTTACAACAGCCCCCCAAAAGAGACCTATGTCTGTTTTTCACACGACCATTGCAGCATCCCCATGATCATGTGATCAGAATTCAGATGCTTGGCAACTGGTTCCTATTTATGACCGTTGCTGTGTCCCAGGACTATAGGATCACATTTTGTGACCTTCTAACCAGCAAAGTCAATGGAGAAGTCAGATTCCCTTAACAACCAACTTAAGGACTGCCGCTATTCACTTAACAACTGCGGCAAGTAAATCCGTCAAACGGGGCAAAATTCACTTAGCAATGTCTCACTTAGCAAAACAGAAAGGTTGGGCTCAATTGCGGCCGCAAGTCAAGGACTACCTGTACTGCCTTGGTATCCCATTCCTTCCCAGCAATCCCTGCAACTCAGTCACAGCTCGCCCCCTTACAATTATATTCTCGCTGCACCCTTTTCTTTCTGGGTCTGTGTCTTTTTTTTTTTTTCTTTCCCTAGCAAGGAAAATTTCCAAAGCAAGTCATTGAGGGAAAAGAACAGAATCCGCCGGGAGCTTGAGTTGCAAATATGAATGAAAACCTGGGCAGAAAACGGAAAACTCTATAAATGGGGTATAGAATTGAGAAGCATTGAGATATTTTTGTACTGCACTTAAAAATGTTGCAGAGTTTGGCAGCCGCAGCCATTCTCCGTTTTGCTGGTGCTCCGTCCATCTCCTGGTCCTGGTTCCTGATTCCCCCACACACACACACACCGCCGCCTCTTCATTTTGTAAGTGAATGCTGGTACGTTGAACTTGCCAAAAGCAACTGGGACATTTCAACAACATCCCCTCTGGGCGAATTGTTACTCTTGGAAGCTTTCCTGATCCACCCACCCCCCACCCCCCATTCTGTCCTTAGACAATTGTCAGATTAATAGACAGTTTAGAGAAGCTCGCTGGCAGATGAGAACTTTCCTCTGATTCATTTTCCAGCCGAATTGCCTGAAATAAATGAAGTAATATGCTTCTATTCTTGTTTTTGCTCCAGAACACCCACACCCATTAAAGAGCAAAGAGGGAGACGCGTAGTCCTCAATTTACAACCATTCATTTAGTGACATTTCAAAGTTACAGTGGTGTAGGAGATGACCAGGCTGAGCCTGAGAGAGGACTCAAACGCATCGTCAGTCATGAGTCCCTTCATGATCTTGGAGTCCTAGTAGATAATCCCTTAAATACCAGGTAGTCCTCGACTTACAACAGTTCATTGAGTGACTGCTCAAACTTACAATGGCAATGAAAAAAGTGAATTATGACCCTTTTTCACAGTTACCACCTTTGCAGTATCCCCATGATCTTGTGATCAAATTTCAGATGCTTGGCAAGTGATTCATACTTATGACGGTGGCAACGTCCTAAGGTCACGTGATCCCCTTTCACGACCTTCTGACAAGCCAAGTCCATGGGGAAGCCAGATTCACTTAACAACCAAGTTACTAACTTATCAAGTGCAGCGATTCACTTAACAACTGTGGCAAAAAAGGTCGTAAAACTCACAAGATGTATGTCTCACTTAACAACAGAAAGTTTGGGCTCCATGTGGTTGTAAATCAAGGACTACCTGTATGAGCCAGCAGTGTGCTGCAGCTGCCAAAAAAGCCAACACAGTGCTAGGCTGCATTAACAGAGGGACAGAATCAAGATCACGTGAAGTACTAATACCACTTTACAATGCTTTGGTAAGGCCACACCTGGAATACTGCATCCAGTTTTGGTCACTACGATGTAAAAAAGATGTTGAGACTCTAGAAAGAGTACAGAGAAGAGCAACAAAGATGATTGGGGGACTGGAGGTTAAAACATATAGGGAACGGTTGCTGGAATTGGGTATGTGTAGTTTAATAAAGAAGGACTAGGGGTGACATGATAGCAGCTTTATTACTTTTCAGAATCTGTGTAGAAAAAAATGCATCTTGGTGTGTATACCTTTAGATTTGTTTGAAATCTATTTTTGTTTCCTATTCATTGGACAATTGTAATGAAGGCTGTTTCTAGGGGGAAAAGTTATTTTATTAGGCTGCAAAGTAACAGAATAAGAGTGGGAAGGGGCTTTGGAGATCTTCTAGTCCAACCCCTTTGTTCAAGCAGGAAGCCTTATAATATTTCAGGCCAATAAAAACCTGTGTCAGAGCACCCACAACTTCTGAAGGATTCCACTGCTTAATTGTTCTGTCAGAAAATTTCTCCTCAGCTTTAGTTTGGTTCTCTCCTTGATTAATTTCCATATATTGCTTCTTGTCCTGCCTTCGGGTGCTTTGGAAAAAACTAAAGTTTTACAGTAATCTAAAGTTGTACTTTAAGGGGCAGGTAAAAATCAGGAAGTGGAGCAAAATGGATAAAAAGAACATGTTTGCAGAAGTTAAGGCATCTCTCTTTATAAACAGAAACCTTGTCTACACCATCAATCAGTAAAAAAAAAAACCCCAACAACCTTGGATTTGTTATTCAAAAAAGCTAATTTAGGAAAAAGCCATTTACGGTTATCATTGCATGTATAAATCTTTCATTTTGTTATATTTAAGAAGCCATAAAAGGGAGAAACGGTTCAGGCTGATTATTTAACTGCGTTGTTGAATTTGTCACTTGCTTGTACACTATCTTTCCTTTGTAGAGAAGGCAGGTGATGGTGGGATTTAATATGTTTTATGGCCTAGCTAACATGAGAAAGCGAGAGAGCCTGAATTTTGGGCATCCTATCCAATTTAGGCAGATGTTAAGATTTCCTTGTGCTTTTCACCTGAAAATTATAGGAGGCTGATATATTGGCCAGCATGCTCTGGGGCCACTCAAAGGGGTTGGGATTGCGTGTGGACTTCAAGGCACACGTTGTTCACCTCAAATGTATACAGAGAACCAGTTTGACCAGGGTGCCAGGCTAGAAATTGGGAGACGGTGAGTTCTAGAACCTCCTTGGTCATGAAACCTGGTTCTGTGGCTTTGGGCCAATCGCCAGGAGACTGGTGAGTTCTAGCTCTGCCTTAGTCGTGAAAGCCAGCTGGGTGCCTTTGGGCCAGTCACCCAGGAAATGGTGAGTTCTAGTCTCACTTTAAGGACTTTAGGTATGGTAGCCAGTTGGGTGGCTTTGGGCCAATCACCAGGAGACTGGTAAGTTCTAATCCTACCTTAGTCGTGAAAGCCATCTGGGTGCCTTTGGGTGAGTCACCCAGGAAATGGTGAGTTCTAGTCCCACTTTAGGTATGATAGCCAGTTGGGTGACTTTGGGCCAATCACCAGGTGACTGGTGAGTTCTAGTCCTGCCTTAGGCATGAAAGCCGGCCGGGCGTCCTTGGGCCAGCCATTCTTTCTCAGCCCAACCCACCTCACAGGGTTGTTGTGGAGAAAAGATGAGGAGGAAGGTATGTTAGATATGCTCACCCCCTTGAGTTATTTGTCTAAATAACAAAGGTGAAATACAAATCGATTCAATTAAAATACTTCTGCTAGTATGGGGGTTTAATAACTAATCATTG
This sequence comes from Daboia siamensis, assembly GCA_024449315.1. Classification (NCBI taxonomy): domain Eukaryota; kingdom Metazoa; phylum Chordata; class Lepidosauria; order Squamata; family Viperidae; genus Daboia; species Daboia siamensis. Next base: position 1,087,512 of record JAKJMR010000348.1, on the reverse strand, counting down.
ATCCTTGGCTGCCCAGGGGGTTATGTTGGGGGCAGGACAGTGTTTGTTTTGATCCTTTTAAGCCCAGATCCCAGAGCTAGTTGTGTGAGAATAGTGTCTCTATAAAGGTTATAAATGAATAAACAACCATTCAGTGTCCATATGAGGTGGGCCCTTCTGTGCTACTTGCAACTGCGCAAAAGGCATTTGGATGTTCTTCTCAGCTGGCGCTGCCCGGCTCAAAGCCGTCACAATCAGAATTTGCTGACCTCAAGGTGCTTAGAGAGATATGGATGACAAGCACACACACACACACACACACACCAGAAAATATGCTGGCATGGAACAGTTTCTTGCCAGCTACCATAAAGAGACAGGAAAACTCTGCAGAGAGGAAGGGAGATGTTCAGGGGTTTAAAATGGCGCGGGGACTGCATTTTGTACTGATGCTCAACGGCGCTTTGGGGAGGAGAAGGAATCCCACAGGAACCATAACATTAACTGATCCAGTTTGCAAATTACAGTATATCATTTGTGTGAGTTACAGAATGATATAACGAGGCCTGTAACGCAGTGGTGGGATTCAAATAGGTGAGCAGCCGGTTCTCTGGGTGGATGCCACTTCCGGAAGTCCATTCTGGGCCTGAGCAACAACAACAACAAAAAAATTAGCTACCAGTTCTGCTGAATTGGTGCAAATTGGCTGAATCCCACCACTGCTGTAGCATTATTGTGGCTTTAAGGAATGCCTAGGCTAATATGGGCTTTCAATAAAATTACAGATAGTCCACCACCAATACTGAGCCCCAAATTTCCGTTGCTAAGCAAGACCGTTTGTCCCATTTTATGACCTTGCAAAAAGAGAAAGAACTGGGGGGGTGGGGGGGGGGCGGAATCACAAAATGCAAAGTCCTGCAAATAGACAGAGAGCAACTGTGGCAAAAGACAGTACCAATCGCAGTTGGCACCCTGGGTGCAATCCCAAAACACCTGGAGCACCACTTGAACACCATCAGCATTGACAAAATCACCAGCGGTCAGTTGCAAAAAGCAGCTTGACTTGGAACAGGTTGCGTGCTGCGACGTTACCTTTTACACCAGGGGTGTCATACTCAATTTCATTGAGGGCCGCATCAGCATTGCGGTTGCCCTCAGGGGGCCGGGTGGGTATGGCCTAGGTGGGCATGGCCTACTGGGTGGGCGTGGCTAGAGTGCGTATGGCCTACTGGGTGGGCGTGGCCAGCTCTACATCGTTCGCATCAAGGGTGCCTATGGGGGCCTGGGCAGGAGTGGGACAGATCTGGGGGTCTCTGGCAGGCGGAGGGTCTCTGCGTCAGGGCCAAGGCAGTGGGGGCCGTTCCCTCACTGTTTCCAGGATGGCTTCGCGGGCCACATGAAACCACTTCGCGGGCCGGATCTGGCCCCCGGGCCTTGTGTTTGACAGGTCTGTTTTACACCATCAAACAACAACTTCTGCCTGTCCCAGGACCATGGGAAGGACTCAATAGATGGATAAAACGAAAAAAATGGCAAAGCTAGTCAAAACTTCTGGCTGACTGTGCAACCAACCACACGAACAGGAATCAAAACATGATTAGGAGTAGGAAGGAGGAATAAGAATAAAAGAATATGACTAAGAATCTTCTCCCAGGCAACAGAAATTGCTCCAAGTCTCAGATTCTGAAGGTTCATGATGCAAGTTTAATTGTAAGAAATACATACAGCTCTAGGACTCTTGGGGGCATTTCAAAATTGCTCTCCCCACCACCACCACCACCACCACCACACACACACTCTGCTTTCTCCAATGGCGATGCATTCCCATTGGCCAGAGCCTGTTTATCAGGCAACAGGCTGTGCTGCAAGAAAACAACCTTGTTTATTATGAGGCTTTGCAAAAGCTCTGGCTGTGCTTTGTTGTCCATCCAGCAAGAAGGGAATTGGCTGGAGTGGTGGGGGGCAGAGAGAGGAAGAGGCCCTGCTTTGCTGCTTATGAATTTCCAATGGCCGAAAGGCCTGATGAATTGCATTCCAAATGAGGAATGGCATGGACGACGACGCAAGCAAACGAAGAGCGTATTTTGATTTCTGAGTGTGACAGCAGCACTCCGACATGCAGTTATGACAGCCACTCCTCTTGGGTGGAAGTGACTATTTATAGCCCTTTTGTCAGTTGGCACTTTGGCTGCAAGGATCTGTTTTCGCTCTGTAACATCCCTGGTCCAGACTAAGACAGCCTCGCCCGCTCACGATCAGCCTAAGGAGAGATATGATCTGTGGCTTGGTTGAAGTCCCCTCCCCTTTCGCTGTGGAGGTGGGGGAAGAGGCAGACTCTTTTGGAAGAGGCATCTGACCTTCAAAATCAGAATCCGGCTGACTTTCGGTCCCTTGGGGCCAAAGCATAGGCATACCAAATGGCAAACTGTTCTAATTTCTTGAAGTGTAGAATATCAAAAATTGGAGGATATCTAGTCCAACTTCCCACCCAGTGTGCAATTCCCCAGAACATCGTCTTTCACAAATGGTCTAACAGCCTCTCTTTAAACATCTCCGGTGAAGAAGAACAATTTGCCTCCAAAAGCGGTGAAGGCTCCAACACTGGAAGCTTTTAAGAAGAGACTGGACAGCCATTTGTTTGAAATGATAGGGTTTCCTGCCTGAGCAGGGGGTTGGACTAGATAACCTCCAAAGTCCCTTCCAACATTATCCATCATCATCATCATTATTATTATTATTATTATTATTATTATTATTATTATTATTATTATTCATCGCACAGTCAGCCAGATGTTCAGACTGAATTTGGCATTTTTGTCTACCTATCGAGTCCTTACCAAGGACCTGGGATAGGCAGATGTTTGATGGTATTACAGATATTGTCGCAGGATGGAAGCAGTTGCTAGTAAGGCTGCCTTTTGCAATTGACTGATGGCGAATTTGTCAATGCCGATGATGGTGTTCAAGTGGTGCCCCAGTTGTTTTGGGATTGCACCCAAGGCGCCTATTACTATTGGTACTACCCTTGCTTGCCTTTGCCACAGTCTTTCTGTTTCTATTTGTAGGTCTTCGTATTTTGTTATCTTCTCCAGATCTTTCTCATCTATTCTGCTGTCTCCAGGCACTGCCATGTCCACTATCCACACTTTTTTGTCTTTCTTATTGACAATTGTTAAGTCTGGAGTGTTATGTTGCAGAACAACCTGCCTCCAGAAGCGGTGAATGCTCCAACACTGGAAGTTTTTAGGAAGAGACTGGACAGCCATTTGTCTGAAATCGTAATAGTAAAGTTGGAAGTGACCTTGGAGGCCATGTGTCCAGAAAGGTATAGGGGGTTAGACTAGAAGACCCCCCAAGATCCCTTCCAACTCTGATATTCTATATTTCTATTCTGTATTCTTATCTTATTTTCTGGAACAACAGTGAATGATTCTGCCCTGCTTTTTTCTCTGACAGTTCTTCAGATCCTGAAAGCAGATCTCCTGTCTTCCTGCAGCCTTCTTTTCCCCAAGCTAGACAGAGCCATTGCTTCTCCTAAGTTTTCTTTTTTTTTTCTTTTTTTTTTTTAATTCCATTTGTATCCCGCCCTTCTCCGAAGACTCAGGGCGGCTTACAAGCTTAGCAGTAGCCTTCATTCTATGTATATGCCTGCTTGTTAGGGCTTTCACACACACCCCCAAGCGGCATTTTTACAAAGTCATCTTATTGCCCCCAACAATCTGGGTCCTCATTTTACCTACCTGGGAAGGATGGAAGGCTGAGTCAACCTTGAGCCTGGTGGGATGCGAACCTGCACTAATTGCAGGCAGCTGGTGTTGCTTAAGGAGGCATTAGCCCACTGCTCCACCAAGGCTCTTTCCAAACCCTTCATCATTTTTCTTGCTGTCATCTGGATTTCCTCCAGTTTGTTAATATCCTCCTTAAAATGCAGACTAGAAACTTTAAAAAAAAAAGACTTTAAAGAACATAAGTAAAGTTACTGTGTTTAGGAGAAGTCCAAAACATGCTGTAACAGTTTAACTAAAAAAAAAATCCCCCAAAACTAAACAAAGAGAAATAGTCAAAATTTTAGTCCTTAGAAGTAGATAACATTTTGGCTGTCCAGGACTGTTTCATATAGTTAGTCCTAGGCCAGGGGTAGGCAACCTTGGCTCTTTTATGACTTGTGGCCTTCAACTCCCAGAATTCCTCAGCCAGGCACGCTGGGAGTTGAATCAAAATCATGGCATTGAAAAAAAAAAATGACTTATGACCGTTTTTCACATTTACAACTTGTTGCAGGATTCCCATTGGTCAGGTGATCAAAATTCAGACACTTGGTAACTGACTCATATTTATGACGGTTGCAGTATCCTAGCTTCATGTGATCGTTCTTTGCACCTTAACAACTTTGTTACTAACTTAACAACTATGGCAAGAAAGATCATAAAATGGGGCAAAACTTGTTTAACAAACGTCTCACTTAGCAATAGAAAGTTTGGGCTCAATTCTGGTCGTACGTTGAGGACTACCTGTATTTTAGAAAGAAAGGCTTTCAAGATGGACCCAAAGGTGCTTTTTTCAATAGGCAACTGGAGTTTAAAGAGATTTCGCTTCTCACCCAAGAAGCTTCTTCGGTTCTGACTGAATGGTGGAGAATGGAAGGATTTCTAGTCCTTGCAGTCATCTGGTCATTGGTGATCTTTCTGAGAGTAGTTGAGGCCACTTGGAGGTTTATTTGAGCCCTTAGGGTCACCTGAATAGTGCAAATGGGGTGCGGAGCATTCTTGGAACTGCTGAAAGGACCATGTTGTAAACAGGAGATCAGTGGTGTCATATCCCTCCCCCTCTGTTGAGAGAGGGCTGTTCAGTCTTAATGTAGATGCAATGGTGGGATTCAAATATGTGAATAACTGGTTCTCTGTGTGGATGCCGCTTCCGGAAGTCCGTTCTGGGCCTGGGCAACAAAAAAATAGCTACCAATTCTGCCCAAGTGGTGCAAACCGGCTGAATCCCACCACTGTGTAGACGGCCTCTTTGACTCCTCTTTCAAACCAGCCATCCTCTGTGTCCAGAATGTGGACTGAGGACCACTGGTTTGAAAGAGGGGTCAAAGAGGTAATCTACATTAAGATAGCATTGACATTAAAAGGTGTCACACATTAAAAAGGGTGGGGCTTTGATGACATGATCATGGCCATCAACTTGATGTTTTGGGTCACCCTTGAGGATACCCCTGTCTTGCCTCCATTGTTACCATTTTTGAGGCGTACCAGAAATCTTTCATGGCAGGACGGCTTGGAGTATCCAGGCAGATGGTCTAACTCCTCAAAGCTGGGCATTTCATGGTTTGCCGCTATCTTCTTCTTAGGGCTGAAAAAGGGGGATTACAGGTTAATTTCTACGTTTTATTTTATAAAGGCGTTTTATTTCTCACTACATGTTGTTTTCTACTCTGCAAAAATCACCCTTTCAAATATGATTTCCCCAAAATCTCCTGTTCTTAATGCTGCGTTTGAGCTGAAATACAATAATTCTGCCCCCCACACACCCCACAACTGAGCCCAAAATTTCTGTTGCTAAGCAAAGCAGTTGTCAAGTGAGCTTTGTCCCGTTTGACAAACTTTCTTGCCACAATTGTTAAGTGAATCACTGCAGTTGTGAACTGAGTAACACGGTTGTCACGTGAATCTGGCTTTCCCATCGACCTTGTTTGTCAGAAGGCCACAAAAGGGGATCGCTTGACCCCAGGGATGCTGCAATCCATCATAAACGTGAGCCAGTCACCAAGCGTCTGAATTTTGATCACGTGATTTGGCGGGGGGGGGGGGATGCTGCAAAAGTTATAAGTCACTTTTTTCCCCAGTCACTTTGAAAGACCACTAACTGAGTGGCTGTAATTCAAGGACTAGCTTTGTAGAAAACAGGAAGAGAAACCACACAGAGCCCAAGATTAAATCAACGTTGTTTGGGAATTAAAATGTTTTCAATTGGAGGGGGGGGGGAGGAATAATAATAGCAAGCCATGAGGGATGAGCTATTATTCTCTCCTCTTTCGTTTTTCTACATTTTCCGGCTTTTGTCTTTCCGACCGTTTCAAATCCTCTCCGTTTCAATTCTGCAAGCAGCCTGAGCTTACTTCTTCGGTTTTCATCCTGTGATGACCACATCAGGCTCAACCTGAGATTTTCTTTTTAAAACATTTGAAGTAAAATGTGTTTCCCCCCCCCCCCACCTTTCATTTCTCTGATCATGTGCATTTGATTTTAAATTTGATCTAACTTAAGAAAAAGATTTTAAAATCGTGCATTTTTATAACCCGCTTTCAGGACTGCTGCACTGTGTTCAGACGTTTCCCTCACACTTGTTATTTTAAGGTGTGAGGCACCTAAACACATCAAATCGAAATAACTGCAAATTGCTATGAATATAGTACAGGTGGTCCTCGCCCTACACCAGCTCATTTAGCAACGGTTCAAAGTTACAACGGGGTTGAAAAAAGTGGCTTAGGACCATTTTTCACACTTACAATCGTTGCAGCCTCCGCACGGTCACCGATCAACATTTGGACGCTTGGCAACTGACTCATATTTATGCAATCCCCCTTTTACGACCTTCTGACCAGCAAAGTCAATGGGGGAAGCCTAACTTAACCTCTGCAGGAATTTATTTAACGTGTCAAGGAAAGTCATAAAAAGGCAGCAAAGTTCATTTCACCAAGTATCTCGCTTAGCCACAGACATTTTGGGGCTCAATGATGATCGTACATCGGAGGCTACCTTTACAATGTTCTTGGTCTGGGCACTAATTTAAGCAGGCATCAATGCTTGCCTTCGGATGCAAACTAAACAGTTCTTTCGCCCAGATTGACTGCAGGCTGTAGATGATCTGATGCATCTAACGGTGACCCCTTTTGAAGCAGAAGGATGGTGCTGGAGGATTGGGCCCATGGCAGTATCCTCAGCCAGAGCAGGAATAGCTGGGATGCAGAATTTAGGTACAGAGAGCATGTCTGCCTGCGTTTCTCCCTTCGACTTGTAGAATTAGAGGTTAAAACTGTACGTTGTGTTGTGTTTGAATCGGCGAAGGCTTAACAGTGCTGTGGGATTTGATGTACGGGTGCAGGCGGTCCTCGACATGACTGCCACAGAGCCCAAAATTTATGTTGCTGAATGAGATGTGTGTTAAGTGAGCTTTGCCTCATTTTACGACATTTCTTGCCGCGACAGTTAAGTGAATCGCAGCCGACATTAAGTTAGCAAAACAGGTTGTTACGTGAATCTGGTTTTTTCCCCCACTGGCTTCGCTGTTCAGGAGGTCGCAAAAGGGGATCGCACTATCCCAGGACACTGTGACCATCGTAAATATGAGTCAGTCGCCAAGCGGTCAGTTGCCATTTTGATCCAGTGACCCAGGGGGGATTCTGCAGGGGTCGTTAAGTGTGGAAAAGGGTCATAAGTTGCTTTCTCAGTGCCGTTGTAACTTTGGACGGTCACTAAATGAACTATTGTAAGTCTAGGACTCCAGATTCACTTAACAACAGTGTCACTAACTTCAGAACTGCAGTGATTCAGTTAACAACAGCAGCAAGGAAGATTGTGAGAGAGGGGGCGAAACTCATTTAACAGCTGCCTTGCTTAGCAACAGAAATTTAAGGCTCGGTTGAGGGATTTAGTCCAGGATTCCCTGAATTATCTTGAATTTCTTCTATGAATTCACTCCATTCCCTCATTGGCTCTCTTGCATTGTTCTCCGTAAATTGCTAGCAGTGATCTTTGAAGCAGGCTTATTTTTTGCATCTCCAGAATATAAAGGCCAGGATATGCATTCAAGGATGAAATAGCATGTCAACAATCCCAGATTACATCTTGTTTCAACTCATCTGCTTCTGAGGGACCCTTGCAGCGTGCAAACAAACTGGAGGTGAATTGTCTCCCGATTACTTCTTTCATGTCCTGAAATTCATTCAGAATAACAACATCCAGCCTTTGAAGCCAGTTTTTTTTTTTTTTTGCTTTCAAAGTGGCTTTGAAAAAATATTGGTTTTTTTTTTAAAAAAAAGCATCTCTGATATCCAATCCTGTTTGTTGTGATGAACTCTGGCAAACTCTGGCAAACCACTCAGCCTTCACAAGGGAAGTAGGATAACGATTCCCGTCATCCCTGATTTATTGGTTGGGGAAATGAGTAGTGATAGCTGTGGGGGATGGTTCATTGGTTCCTGGTGTGGAGGAATACCAGAAATAAGTAGGTTGTCATTAAAAGTTTAGAGGAGGAATGGGGGAGAATTTTCTAGGGCCTGATATCTAGCCAACCTTATAATAATAACATTATTTTCTCCAGCACTTTCTCTTCTGTTCTGCTGTCTCCAGGTGCTGCCACATCCTAAAGGCTGGATAGTTGATGCGGCAGTGCCTGAAGAGAAGAGAGAAAAAAAACTGGAGAAGATAAACACAAGTACCTGCAAACAGAAATAGAACTACTGTGGAAAAGAAAGCAAAGGTGGTGCCAATAGTGATAGGTGCCTTGGTTGCAATCCCAAAACCTCTGGAGCACCACTTGAACACCATTGGCATTGACAAATTCACCACCAGTCAATTGCAAAAGGCAGCTTGGCTCGGAACATTTGTAACACCATCAAACATCCACATCTGCCTGTCCCAGGTCCTTGGAAAGGACTCGATAGGTAAACCAAGATGCCTGTCTGAATATCTGGCTGACTGTGTGACAAACCATAATAACGGAATAACACAGTTGGAAGGGACCTTGGAGGTCTTCTAGTCCAACCCTCTGCTCGACCTTGGCTGACCTTCTAAAAGCTAAGCAGGTTTGGACTGAATTAGTGCTCAGATGGGAGTCCTGGAGAAACTCAGGATTGAAAGCTGGATTGGAAATCTGGGGGGGGGGGGGACACCTTTCCTAGAACAAAGTGTTGGCAAACGTTTTAGTATTTCTTGCAAAAAAAAGATTGCTTGGAGAAATCCTACTTGAAGGAAATTTGACCTGTTCCATTAAATGGTCAAACCTGAGAATATATACAGTAATCTTCCTAAAATCTATCAAATAACAAGGTATACATTTCCTAGGAAACCTATACAGTATCTTGTCATTTGATAGACTCTTCTGTTTTTGACATGTCCATTTTTGAGGCCCCTTGGAGTTGATATTTGGATCTCTGGGGGTGCTAGGATACAAAAAGAACTTTGTCCCACAGGACAGGATATCTGTGAATAATGCAAATAATACCGGCTTCATGTAATTTATATCCAGTTGTAATAGTATGTGGGAACGACCTTGGAGACAGGAGGAAGGCCTGCAAACTAGGCAATGGTTAAATAAGAGGCAACTCAGCCCATAGAAAGAACTGGAACATTGAAAATGTACGAGAAGGGACCCTCCTAGTTTCTTTAACTGTAAAAGTGGGGGGAGGTGTGTTTTCTATCCCCACATTACTGTGAGCATGATCCACTCCTTAAGGTGAATTACCTATGAAACCGCAGCTTGTTTGTCAAGGTGCATTTGAAAAAGCAAATCCTATCTACCTAAACACACATTCAGAGTCTGCACTTTTAAAAAGGTTTACTGTGGGTAATTGCAGTTTTAAGGGGAAAAAATATATAATAAAGTTGAGAAATTTACACTGAAAAGAACAAAGCAGGTGTACTATGAAAAGATGCACAGAGCAGCTTTTTGGGGGAAGAACCATGGTCAGCGTAGACGAATGGAACTGGGTCTTCAAAAGTTATGAAAATGTCACAAAGGACTGGCTATTTCTAAGGTCCAAATTGATCTGCATCTCCCTGAATTCCATAGCCTGAAAAATCCCTGGTTTAGAGGATTTACACAGACACACAGACACCTAAAACAGACACTAAATTTACTGAGTCTGAAAAACGAACAGACCAGGGGAGAGAAAAATTCCTCACTTCACCTGGCCAAAAAGAAAATCAACCCAATGGTTGAATTGCAAATTTTACAATGTTTTTTTTTTTTTGCTGCACACAGCCCCAGCTTCTGCCTCAATCTTCATGAGCGACCAGGGCAAATCAGCCAGTAACAGTAACTGCATAACAGAGTTAGAAGGGACTTTGGAGGTATTCTAGTCCAGGGCTTTTCAACCAGTGGTACAGATACTTCCTGTGGTACATTGGCACCTGGCAGGCGGTACGCAACCATCCTAGAAAAGTGGTAGGGTGGGGAGGGGAATGAGCTGAACCAGTGGCAGCACCGCACAAGCCTGAGCGAGAGACGCTGGAGCTGCAGGGCTGTCAGGGCTCAGCGGAAGCGCCAGGATCAGCGCCAGGATCCAGCTCAGCGGTGATCCCGGCACGTCTGCTGAGCCCAGAAGAAGCGCAGATCAGCTGGAATGTTGCAGCATCTCCAGGGTCTTGTGATTTACATTCAGATGCTTGGCAACTGATTCATATTTATGATGGTCGCAGTGTCCTAGGGTCATGTGAAGTGACCAAAACCTGCTGCAACCACCCAGCAGAGCGGGGGGGGGGGGAATAAAAACCAAACACTCCCCCCACCCCACCCCCAATCCTCAATGAAATGCTCACAACAATGAAAACCTCAGACAGGAGGAAGAGCGCCGCCGGGCAGGCAGGTATCTTGCTCGGCTGTGGCTTGCGGGGCATTTCTTTCAGTGCCATTGTAACTTTGAACAGTCACAAAGTGAACTGCTGTAAGTCGAGGACTACCTGTATTTCATCACTTTTTTCTTTTTCTTTTTTTTTTGGTCATCAAGTTTTTGACACCTTGGTAGGCGACTGGTGGTACTCGGATTTTGCCATATCTTAAAAGTGGTACCATGGGTGAAAAAAACCCCACTATTGACACTTTGCTTTCCAGCTAATAGGCTGCTCAGAATGATAACATTCCTCACGTTAAACTTGATTCTAACGATTACAGGGATGATACCATGGAGTTTTCTAGGCAACATTACAGCTGCTATTGCCTTCTTTTGGGATATGTTTTGACTTCCTTACTTCCTGATGGTTTTGCAGCCAGTGCCAACCCTGGTTAGCTGTTTCCAGGATTAGCCAAGTTTGGTTTGGGCTCTCACCTGTTGAATATGAAACCATTCTGTTCTTTCAGATAGAATAATAGAAGCGTGACTTCACAGAGGAATGGAGATTTCAGGCTGTCTGTCTTGCCTTCTTGGGTTTTTGAGTGGTCAATCCCAGCTTATGCTTTACATAAAAAGATGAATTTGTGAAATGTGGACGAGGAAGGGATTAGGGGTATTACAAAGCCGGCTTTTATTCTGACAAGTCCAAAGGTTGCTGTAGGATGGAGACACACAGGCACACTAGGAGATACCAAAACCTCCAGTATCAGGACGGCGACGGATAAGGCTACTTTGTGAAATAATAAGAGTTCTGTTCTGTTGGGAACTGAACAGTCACGAAGAAGAGAGGCAACTGACTGGGTCATCCATAGGAGTGGGAGGGGTGGCAAAAGTCACATAAGCAAAACATTGCCTCTTCCTTACCTGCAGTAGATAAGCAATAGGTAGGGGACAGGGGCCTCCATCCCACAATGATAGATCCCAGCATATTTTTAGTGAATGGAATTCATCCGCTGTCAAGCGCCCAAGAACCAAGGATGACACCTGGTGTTACTTTTGAATAGTTTCTTTTATTGTTCCTCCCCTATAGACAGAAATCTTGCCATACTAAAGCAACTGAGCCCAAGGGATGGGTCAAGCTTGTCATAAGTCTTGAGTCCTTTTGCATCCACAAGACATCTAAGTCCAGCCCACCTTACTCTTATCTATCATCAAGTATCTGAGGGGCTGCCACAAGGAAGAGGGGGTTGCTTTGTTCACCAGAGCACCAGAGGGAAAGGCGAGAAACAATGGTTGGAGGCTGATCAAAGAGAGAAGCAACCTGGTATTAAGGAGAAACTTCCTGACAGTGAGGACAATGAACCAGTGGAACAGAAGCTGCCTTCAGAAATCATGGGTGCTCCATCGCTGGAGGTTTTTAAGAAGGGACTGGACAGTCACTTGTCTGAGAAGGTTAGGTTCTCCTGCTTGAGCAGTCGGCTGGATTAGAGGACCTCCAAGGTCCCTTCCAGCTTCTATTCTATTCTATTCTATTCTATTCTATTCTATTCTATACCATCCCACCCCACCCCACCCCACCCCACTCCACCCCACCCCACCCTACCCCAACCCATCACATTCTATTCTATTCTATTCTATTCTATTCTATTCTATTCTATTCTATTCTATTCTATTCTAT
>JAKJMR010000348.1:1030245-1048943 GCA_024449315.1 Daboia siamensis | reverse complement strand
CTCTGCTGTAGAGCACAAGGTGGAGGAGGAGGATGTTACCAAAGACTGGACATTCACACACATCCCTCAGCCGCTTTGTAATGAAATAAATGGGGGAAAGACCACATTCTATCCATAATTTTATGTATGGACCCCCATATGCATGAGAGGTTTGCAGAGGCTGAGAAAGAAATGTGGGGGAATGATAAGGAATCAGTAAATGAGTCTTTTGTCAGCCTTGATGACTTTAAGACAGGGGTCTTCAAACTCGGCCCTTTTATGACTCGTGGACTTCAACGCCCAGAATTCCTCACGCCGGGCACGCTGGCTGAGGAATTCTGGGAGTTGAAGTCCATGAGTCATAAAAGGGCCGAGTTTGAAGACCCCTGCTTTAAGAGGTATGGTGGATGGGGAATTCTGGGAGTTGAAAGTCCACACCTCTGAAAGTTGTCAAGGTTGGGAAACACTGGTCTGTGCAGAAGCAATGAAAGATTGATTGTTGTGGGTGTGAGTTGTTGAGCTTATTGTTAGTTGGTGTTTTTTGGGGGGTAATATTATAGAAACATAGAAAGCTGATGGCAGAAAAAGACGAGTGCTCCATCAAGTCTGCCCTTTGAGCTCATCTGCTTTTGGTTTTCTTTTTCATTTATTGATTCATTACTTTTAATTACATTATTTTTATTTTGTATTTATTTTTATTTTATTTTTAATCATTTTAATCTTAAGTACTGCACTGAGATTTTGCAAGCTTCTTGGAGTCAACAGATTGAAGCAGCATATAAAACTATGTATAATAAATAATCATACATAAATGATTAAGTGCAAGATTGCACCTCTTCACCAATGTAGCATCTTCTCCTCCCCTCCCCTCCCCTCCCCTCTCCTCCCCTCTCCTCTCCTCCAATCCCCTCCCCTTCCCTTCCATCCCCTCCTCTCCCCTCTCCTCTCCTCCTGTCCCCTCTCCTCCCTTCCCCTCCTCTCCTCCCCTCCCCTTCCCTCCCCACTGATGTCCCCCGCTGACATCCCTTCCCCTCCTCTCCTCCCCTCCCCTTCTCCCCTCTCTTTCCCAAGAAATTGTAGAAGTACATTTTCTAACAAGTTAAAAAGGCCCAGTTTGTTTCGGCATGGCATTCCTATCAGACACCCAGGAAAACCATTTTATGTTTGATGAAGCTCTCTCTTCTTCCACCTTAACCGAGCTTTTTGTTTTCTCCCTGCCAAGGATCATCCATGAAGATGGCTTTTCTGGAGAAGACGTGAAGCAGTACAAGCCTGTGATCTATAGCAACACTATTCAATCCTTGGCAGCTATTGTCCGTGCCATGGACACGCTGGGCGTAGAATACGGGGATAAAGAAAGACGGGTGAGTCACAGTCCAGATAGCAATGAAGAAGTGGTTTCAGTGCATAAAATCTCGCCTGCCTCGTGGTCCTCAATGATATATTTCTTGGAGAATTTTCATGGGAAGGGCTTGAGAACTTACCTCACTCGTCCAGCTGAATTTTGCCCTGCAAATGTATTTCTAATGGATGCACCTTACACTATTTTTTGGATACTGCAGTTTTCATAAAGAGAATATTTAATAATAATAACAATAGAAGTAATAATAATAGAGTTGGAAGGGACCTTGGAGGTCTTTGAGTCCAACCTCTGCTCAGGCAGGAAACCATATACCATTTCGGACAAATGGCTGTCCAGTCTCTTCTTAAAAACTTCCAGGGTTGGAGCACCCACAACTTCTGAAGGTGTTCTACTGATTAATTGTTCTCGCTGTTGTTCTCTTTAGTTCTAGGTTGCTTCTCTCCTTGATTAGTTCCCATCTGTTGCTCCTTGTCCTGCCTTCAGGTGCCTTGGAGAATAGTTTGACTCCCTCTTCTTTGTAGCTCAGGGCTGAAATGAGGGGTCCTTGGTGCTCTCTGAGCTATGCTGACTCAGGAATTCTGGGACTTGAAGTCCACGGGGCGTAAAGTCACCATAGTTGCCCGCCCTTACTCTAAAGGCTTAGCTTTCCATGGGAATGTCCAAAAACAGGAAGTGATATTTGGCGTACATTCGAATCAGGAGAATCATAATATCCAGGACACTATTTCCTAGCCAAGTGAAGACTTTCCCCCACCTTCTCTTTCAAACTTCCCTATAGCAGCAGACAAATATATTAATGCAAGGGTGTCAAACTCAATTTCATTGAGGGCTGCATCAGCATTGAGGTTGCCCTCAGGGGGCTGGGTGGGCATGGCCAGGGTGGGCATGGCTAGAGTGCATATGGCTTACTGGGTGGGCGTGGCCAGCTCTACATCGTTGGCATCAAGGGTGCCTATGGGGGCCTGGGCAGGAGTGGGACAGATCTGAGGGTCTCTGGTGGAAGGAGGGTCTCTGGGCCAGGGCCAAGGCAGTGGGGGCCGTTCCCTCACTGTTTCCAGGATGGCTTCGCGGGCCGCATGAAACCACTTTGTGGGCCGGATCCAGCCCCCGGGCCTTGTGTTTGACATGTCTGAATTAATGGGAGGGATTTTCCAAATCCCAAATCAAAATGGCCCTTGTTTGTTTCATCACTGTCTCCCAGGATTTATTTCTTGGTTTGTTTGAGTGAATTTCTGCATTACTCGAGAGATGGGGGAAGGTGCATAGGAAAAAGGATGGCAAAACCTAGGGCAGAGTGAAAGGAGAGATCAGCCTAGAATCTCTATGTAGCCACAAGTAAACTAGGTCCCGCTCCCTTTGACTGCTGTTAACCTTTATGTAATTCTAAGTAGGTGTTGACTGTTAGCTGAGGCGATTCCTGTGCTCAGGCCTTTAGCAATAAATCAGCTTAACTGAGCCTTTGTATGTGAACCTAGTGTTTCATGCCTGACACTGTGTGAAAAATAGGCATTTACATTTTCCACCAGCATTTAGCTGAACATAAACATGGATTTGTTTATTTATAGTTCTTATTTTCTAAACCGCCCATTTACCTCAAAGAGGCGCTCTGGGCACTGTCCAATATAATGTAACCAATAAATAAAACAATGTACAAAACTTAACCTTAGAAAATAAAAATTAAAGGAAGGTTAAAACAAAGCTAAATTCTAAAATAATGACAAACATCCAAAAAGGGGGGGGGGGGAGAGATTCCTAAGATGGCCATTTAGCATTGGATTAACATTTGCATTCACTAGCTTCAAATCATGCCCCTAAAGAAGGAATGCATATTTATCTGGGTAGAAAAACCCGATTTGTTAACTGTAGCTGTACAGAAATGCCACCGTCTCTGTTGTCATGCTGAAAGAGATTTACTTCCAAGTAGATGCCTATAAGTGTATGGCAATTCTAAACTGATTTGCTGACACAATTCCATCCCCTTCAGATTGCCTCAGCTGTGTTCGCTAATTATGGGGGTTGTTTAGCTGTGAACTTATTCCTGGAAGCACCAACAATTATCCTCATCTTGATCCTCTGTCTCTTTATTATCCCACCGCAGTTTGGCGTGCAACGTTGTGCTGAGAAACAGCCATTCTTCCCTGTTGTCTCTGGGCAGCGGGGGGGGGGGGGGGAGAGATTTGAGCATTGTGGTCCTAGCAAAGCTTTGGTTCACACCTGTCCATAAACCACAGGGTTTCTCATCCAGCTGACGGCCACGCTTGAATGGCTCCTGGCAGAACAGGTGGCTTTGTCCCCTGGGCATTGGTTTATCGGCCTCAGAAAAATAATGAGTGTGGTTCACTCATGTTCTCTGAATCACTGCTGTAGGCTTGCACACACATGACATGTCATGGAGAAGCACGAGGTTAAAGCAGCCTTAGGGAAAGTTGGCACTGGATGTTCTGTGATTGGAAGGGCAAAGGAGATAAGCCATATCCCTTATATGCTGGTTTTAGGCAAAAGCGTCATAAATCAGGGTCACACGAGAGGGGAGTCATTGGTCACTGCCATAAGTGACGAATTGCAAGGGGTGGGCTGTGTGCTGGATCTTTTAACTGTCTTTGTGCAAAATCAGCCAGTAAAAGGCCACTCCCCCAGGTTATATCTCAGCTTTCCCAATCAAAAAGGTCCTCATACCAGACAGGAAATTGGGAAGCTGCCGTCAAAAGAGCACCAGGTTGGAGAAACTGTAGATGTACAGATGTACAAAAATCTAAGCAAAGAAACAACCTAGAACTAAGGAGAAAATCCCTGAGAACAAATAACCAGCGGAACGACTTGCCTCCAGAAGTTGTGGGTGCTTCATCAGTGGAGGATTTTAAGAAGAGACTGGATAGTTGTTTGTCTGACATGGTGTAGGATCACCTGCCTGAGCAGGGGACTGGACTAGAAGACCTCCAGGGCCAACTTCCAACTCTGTTATTCTGTACGTTAAGAGTATGAGAGAAAATAAAAAAAATATTTCAAAACGTGCTTTGCATCAGTGGTGGGATTCAAATAGGCAGACGACCGGTTCTCTGTGTGGATGCCGCTTCTGGAAGTCCATTCCGGGCCTGGGCAACAAAAAAATAGCTACCGGTTCTGCCGAAGTGGTGCGAACCGGCTGAATCCCATCACTGCTTTGCATTCACTGAGGCAAAACAAACAAACAAATAAATAAATAAAAGTATATGGTAGGGAAATTAACACATCAGAAGAGAATTAAAGCTAAGCGATCTGCTTTTTTTTTAAAAAAAAAAGGTCCATTTTTGTTTTCATTTGCACAGTTTCACAAATTAGAAGAAGGTGTTTAGAAGGATACTGTTTTTTATTAAGACATCGCAAACACGTCGTTACGGATCAAAAGCAAAGCTCTATGGAAAATCTAAAAAAAAATGGGGGGGGGGAGAAAACAGGCTGGAATATTGCCATGCTCGTGAAGTTAGCAAAGAGGATGCTGTATTTTTTTTGTGATGGACACATCCTGAAAAGCAATTTATCTGAAGACTTGAAAAACACTGGGGTTCTTTGAAACATCATCAGAAATCTGAAGGGAGTCCAGGAGAAATGATGGACTCTTTTCTCTTGCAAGAAGCAGAAAATCACCTTTCCGTTCTGTCTAGGGTTTTGCACAAAATACATCTTAACAAAAACATCCTATCAGAGCCATCATTCTGGTTCATGGTTTTGCCAGTCTGTTGTGTTGCTGTGGTTAGACATTGGCATAGCTAGGAGACTGGCAGCCTGGCAACACGGCTACAGTTTTACCCCAGCCAGGAAAAGCAGAACAGATAATTTTAAGGAGATAAAATTGCAAGCAAAGCAAACTCTGCAGTCCTGCCCTGAGAGATTCGTAGCTTAGGCATTTTGAGGAAGAAGGGGTGGTGGGTGGGGAGAATTGAGATGTTTGGGAGAATTCCAAGACTTACAAATACTTCAAAAAGTCCTAAAATACACATGGACTAAGATAATAGAATTAAAGAATTAAAGAGTTACAGAACTGGAAGAGAGACCTTGGAGGTCTTCCACCCCATACCATTTCAGACCAAGGGTTGTTCAAGCTCTTCTTAAAAACCTCCAGTGGTGGAGCACCCACAGCTTCTGGAGGCAGGTAATTGTTAATTGTTCTCACTGTCAGGAAGTTTCTCCTTAGTTCTAAGTTGGGTCTCTCTTTAATGAACTTCTACCCATTGCTTCTTGTCCTGCCTTCAGGTGCTTCAGACAACAAGTGGGCCCCTCTTCTCTGTAACGGACCCTCAAGTACTGGAAAACAGCTATCATGTCACCCCTAGTTCTTCTCTCGTACCTAGCTCCCTCAACTGTTCATCATATGATTTAGTCTCTAGACCCCTTATCATCTTTGTTGCTCTTCTGTGCACACTTTCAGGGTCTCAGCATCTTTTTTGTCTCACGGCAATCCAAAATTGGATGCAGTATTCCAATGATGTGATCTTGATACTATCCCACTGTTGGTGCAGCCAAGGACTCCGCAAGGAAGGGATCTCTTCCAGGTCAGAATAGGAAGTGACCCTTTCATGCAAGAAAGCTCCCTTTGTAAACTTAGCGAGACTCTCTTCACCAAAGGACTACGGTGGTCAAGCACGTCTTGGCAACTCAATTATTTTTAATTAGTTTCCAGATACACAGGTGCGTATTTCTTCCTAATTAAATTTTGCTTTGAACAACTAACGTTGCATATTCCTCTTTCTAATTTTAAATCCTTTATAAGGGTAACTGCCAAAAATTGATTTAAAAGGAAAAAAAACAGAGAGCGCAAGAGAAACAGGATCTGACAGGCTCTAAAATGATTAATTAATTTCACGAAAGGGTTTCTTGGAATAGGAGCCCAAGGAGAAGCACCTACTTTAGAATATAGAAACATACAATTGTGAGGCTGGAAGGGACCCTGAGGTCTTCTAGTAGTTTGACCCCCTGCTCAAGGCAGGAGCATTCCATTCCAAGCCATCCGAGTCTAATGGTTGTCCAGTCTGTGCTTGAAAACCTCCAGCTATGGAGCACACACAACTCCAGGGAGGCAAATTGTTCTATTGATTAATGGTTTTCACTGTCAGCTCCAGACTGAATCTCTTTTTAACAAGCTTCCAGCCATTACTTCTTTTCCTGCTCTCAGGAATATGTCAATCCCCTCTTCTCTATGACAGCCCCTCAACTACTGGAAGACATTTACCATCTCCCCCTTGTCATTCTCTTCACTAGACATACCCAGTTCCTGCAAACGTTCATCGTTCACTTTACCCTTCAGAGCCCTAATCATCTTTGTTGCTCTTCTTTGCACACTTTCCAGTACCTCAGCATCGTTTTTGTACCATGGTGATCAGAACTACATGCCATATTTTTCCATGTCAAAAATATCAGCTTCAGTATCCAGAATCTCCAGTGATTCGGAACACTGCCCAAAGAACTTCAAATAATGAGCATTTTGATAGTCTTCGTACAACATATTTCTTCCAACTGCAGAATTAATCCGCTGCATAGATTCATATGCTAAACCAGGGGTAGGCAACCTTGGCTCTTTTATGACTCGTGGACTTCAACATCCAGAATTCCTGAGCCAGCCATGCTGAGGGGAAAGGGAGAGGTTTCCAAGCTGAGCCATGCTGACTCAGGAATTCTGGGAGTTGAAGTCCACAAGTCATAAAAGAGCCAAGGTTGCCTACCCCTGTGCTAGACTGAATCATAAACCAAGTCTGTTAGGACTGGATAAAATGATAAACCACAAATATTAACCCAAGTGAGCCACAAGCAAGCAAACTTGACATGCTGCTAATGCAGCTGCAACCTCTCTAGGACTTGGTGTTAAACTTGTTATGTGTACATAACCGTGAAGAAAGAAAGAAAGAAAATGGCATGTTCTGTGTGACTGTAGATGCCTAATGGTTGTGGAGAATGTATGAAGCATACCCTTTGCAGAAACTAAGCAGACTTGGGTCAAGACAAGGACTACACCACTGTTTCTCTCCAGATGTTGCTGAATTACAATTCCCAGCATCCTTGTCCTAGGAAGAGCAAATGATGAAACTGGAAATGTTTAGCTTTCAGAAGCAGAGATCAAAGGAGAAATGTGGTGGCCTTGTTCAAGTTCTTGGAAAGATGTTGCCCAGAAGAAAATCAAGACCTCTCCTTTGTTGTTTAGAAAGCAAGACACAGATTAGTTTTCAATTACAAGAACCACAAAGTATACTCAAAGAAGCAACATTCACACAACCTTTTAAAATCACTTTTAATGGCCAAAACTGGGGGTTGTCTCAGAAAGATGGAATAGAAGCTGGAAATCCAGTTCATTAAAAGGTATGGAAGGATTGTGTCTTTGAAAACCTTTTGGACACAAGTTTACAATAGTATTCCTGATCTGCTAATTGTCTATAGTTCTCTTTCTTTTCTGACTCATCTTCATGTCTAGACATATGTTAGAAATAAAACTTCCTAACCTTAAGGTAATTAAACAGTGAAATCAATGACTACAGACATGGTAGGCTTCATTTCACTAAATGGTGACGTCCTAGCTCAGGGGTCTTCAAACTGGGGCCTTTTATAACTTGTGGACTTCAACTCCCAGAATTCCTCAGCCTGGCACACGGGCTGAGGAATTCTGGGAGTTGAAGTCCACAAGTCATAAAAGGGCCAAGTTTGAAGACCCCTGTCCTAGCTCGCTTCCCTGCACTGCTGACTGGTTCAGTTGACCTCGTAGAGAGAAGCCCAAGTCTTCTCTTGATTTATGAAGTAAATGGTCCAGGTTGATACATGAACTCAAAAGTGCTCAGAACAAATAAGATTTATTCATTCATTTCCTACAGTTACAGTAGCCAAAATGAGAAGTATAAACCCAGCAGTTATACATACTATGGTATGTATATGGCTACATGGCTTAGGCCCGGGATATTTGCAGGACCGTCTGCTGCCAGGAACAACTTCCCATCGCCCTGTGCGCTCACACAGAGAGGGTCTCCTCAGGGTGCCATTGGCCAGACAATGTCAACTGGCGACCCCCAGGGAGAAGGCCTTCTCTGTTGGGGCACCTGGCCTTTGGAACCAGCTCCCCCAAGAACTTCGGATGGCCCCAGAACTCCAGTCCTTTCGTCACGACCTGAAGACATACTTTTTCCAACTGTCTGACCTGGACTGACGTTGGGGGTTTTAATTTTGTTTGTAATTTTTATTGGTTTTTAGTGGGGCTTTGTAAATTTAATCTCTTTTAAATATTTGTATTTATTGCTGTATACTGTACACTGTCGCCTTGCCTATTTAACTTATATGCAGAGCACATCATGAGAAAGGCAGGGCTAGATGAATCAAAAGTTGGAATTAAGATTGCTGGAAGAAATATCAACAACCTAAGTTATGCAGATGATACCACTCTAATGGCAGAAAGTGAAGAGGAACTAAAGAGCCTCTTGTTGCAGGTGAAGAAGGAGAGTGCAAAAGTTGGCTTGAAACTTAACATTAAGAAAACCAAGATCACGGCATCCAGCCCTCTCAATTCCTGGCAAATAGATGGGGAAGAAATGGAGGTAGTGACAGATTTTATTTTCCTGGGCTCCAAGATCACTGCAGATGAGGACTGTAGCCAAGAATTTAAAAGACGCTTGCTCCTCGAGAGGAAAGCCATGGCAAATCTAGACAGCACACTAAAAAGCAGAGACATCACCCTGTCAACAAAAGTGCGTATAGTCAAGGCTATGGTCTTCCCAGTTGCAATGTATGGCAGTGAAAGTTGGACCATAAAAAAGGCTGAGCGCCAAAGAATTGAGGCCTTTGAACTGTGGTGCTGGAGAAGACTCCTGCGAGTCCCTTGGACTGCAAGGCGATCAAACCGGTCAATCCTAGAGGAGATCAACCCTGACTGCTCTTTAGAAGGCCAGATCCTGAAGCTAAAACTCAAATACTTTGGCCACCTAATGAGAAGGAAGGACTCACTGGAGAAGAGCCTAATGCTGGGAAAGGTTGAGGGCAAGAGAAGAAGGGGACGACAGAGAAGGAGGTGGCTGGATGGAGTCACTGAAGCAGCAGGCGTGAGCTTAAATGGACTCCAGAAGATGGTAGAGGACAGGAAGGCCTGGAGGAACATTGTCCATAGGCTCGCGATGCGTCAGACATGACTTTGCAACTAACAACAACAAATTTATTGTTCTATTGTTGTTTTATTGTTGTTAGCCGCCCTGAGTCCTTTGGGAGATAGGGCGGCATATAAGTCCCATAATTAAATTAAATTAAATTAAATTCATCCAGGGGAGGGATAGAGAACTGCTGCTCATGTAAAAGATGACATAATTGCAGCCTCTCAGAAAAGAAGCTTTTGGTTTTGGAAACCATGACATCCTCTAGTTCTTCCTCTTGAGAAGGAATAAAATAGGACATCGTCTCCCAGTGGCACTTTGTTTAAGTACCAGAGTTTCCCTGAATTCGTCCGTTAGATTGGACCACGTTGCAAGTTGGTTCTCGTGATACTGATAGTTTTCAGAAGAATAGATGTAGTTATCCTACTCACACTTGGCTCAATTAGCCTAATTTCCTGATCTGAACAATATGCTGATCCTTGGGTATTAGGTTGGTGGGGTAGCTTGTAGTTCCTTGTAGCAAAAGTTCAGAGAAGAGCAACTAAAATGATCAAAGGCCTGGAGACGAAAACATACGAAGAACGGCTATGGGACTTGAGTTTGGCTAGTGTAAAGAAAAGAAGAAACAGGGGAGATATGCTAGCAATGTTCCAGTATTTGAGGGTTTGCCACAAAGACAAGGGGGTCACGTTATTCACCAAAGCACCAGAGGGCAGGAAAAACAAAAAATGGTTGGAAACTGATCAAAGAGAGAAGCAGCCTGGAATTAAGGAGAAACTTCCTAACAGCGAAAATCAACCAGCTTACCCCCCAGAAATCGTGGGCGCTCCATTACTGGAGGTTTTTAAGAAAAGGCTAGACAGTCACTTGTCTGAGATGGTATAGGTTCTGCTGCTCAAGCAGGGGATGGACTAGAAGACCTCCAAGGTACCTTCCAGCTCTATTCTATTCTAAATTCTGAACTTGCCACAGTTTACTCCAAGAGAAAAATCTAATGAGGAGTGGAGCTCACATTGATCCTTGGGATATAGGGATTGTTGTTGTTTTTTGATAAATGTAGATCCATAAGGGGTCGTAACTTTATTAGCTTGCCAAGACTTTTAGGAAAAAGCAAAACATGGTGTCATTTGGGGAACATAACCATGTCCTCCTCATGTCTTCTTCAAAACTTCCATCATGTTGAGAGATCACGTGGCCTTTCCATTACTTCAGAGAACAGTATCTATGAAATGCATAGATCTATCCTGGGTTAGGTCAGCTTCTACCTCATTTTCTTCATACCTATTGCGATTCTATGGCACCTTATTATGCCAATTTTATCTTAATTTAATATTTTATTTCATATATTATACACACACATACACACACACACATACATGTGTTTTGTTGATGTTCTATATCAGTGTTTGCATGATTTCTATAAATGCCATAGGAGAAAGAAAGAAAGAAAGAAAGAAAGAAAGAAAGAAAGAAAGAAAGAAAGAAAGAAAGAAAGAAAGAAAGAAAGAAAGAAAGAAAGAAAGAAAGAAAGAAATCAGGAAATACAGGTGGGGAGACACCTCCAAAGCTGAAAAATCTTAACTGATTTTGAACAGAAAGAAAACCGTGTATTCTGCCATTTCTTTTCTCTCTCTTATCTATTTCACAATCATAATAGTAAAGTTGGAAGGGACCTTGGAGGTCATCTAGTCCAACTCCCTGCTCAGGCAGGAAACCTTATACCATTTATCATCTTCTCTTTCATTTTCTGAATAAAGACTGCGGCAGGAGGGCTGAACTGTAATGAAGAGTTTGGGCTTTTAGGCACTTTTGTCATTTTGCTTTGTTTCTCCGTGAATGGGCTTCATTAATAAAAAACGGTGAATGCCTACAAGTTGCCACAGGGAGATGCAACAAAAGAAATCTAGAAAAAGGCTGTGACATTAATGAAAGAATGAGGAAGCTCTGGTGGGGTCAGTAACTCACCATTATGGGCACAAAGGGAAGTGAGGAGATACAGCCGAACCATGGAAATCTAGCAACAGACTCCTCAAAGGGGCTACCGAGAAGGTGGGACCAGAAATAAACTGTGTTATCTGGTTTGAATTCATCCATGTCCCTGAAATAAGCAGTTATCTAGGTCAGTCTGGATAGTGGACGTGACAGAGCCTGGAGACAGCAGAATGGAAGAGAAAGGACTGGAGAAGATAACAAAATACAAAGACTTACAGACAGAAATAGAACGACTGTGGCAAAGGCAAACAAGGGTAGTACCAGTAGTAATAGGCACCTTGGGTGCAATCCCAAAACAACTGGAGCACCACTTGGACACCATTGGCATTGACACATTTGCCATCAGTCAATTGCAAAAGACGGCCTATCTGTAACACCATCAAACATCCACATCTGCCTATCCTAGGTCCTTGATAAGGACTCGATAGGTAGACAAAATCATTGATTGTGTAATAATAATAATAATAATAATAATAATAATAACAACAACAACAATAACAACAACAGCAGCAGCAGCAGCAGCAGCAGCAGCAACAACTAAATAATAATAATAATAATAATAGTAATATAGTGAACATCCAGATCTGCCTATCCCAGGTCCTTGGAAAGGACTCGCTAAGTGGACAAAAATGTCAAATCCAGTCTAAACATCTGGCTGATTGTGTGACAAACTACAACAACAACAATAATAAGTAATTAATAATGATGAATAGTGATGCCAATAAAGGGGGGAGTTAAGAAGATAATAATAAGGATAAATAATAATACTACGGCCACCTCACATGGGTTAATAGACATTAGACAGCACTGTGGGAATTAAGTGTTCAGCAGAGTGATGCCACGGGGATGTCTGGTTGTTTTGACATGTGATGCCCCGTAGCAGCATCCCTAAGGGGAGGAGTTGAGGCATTTTCTGCCCAGGATGTGAGGGTCTGCAGAGGTCTTCTCAGCCCTCCATTGGACCAGTACAATGTTCAGGTCTTCTATGGAAAGCAGCTGGTCGCAACTGTTCCC
The DNA here is from genome assembly GCA_024449315.1 of Daboia siamensis. NCBI lineage: Eukaryota > Metazoa > Chordata > Lepidosauria > Squamata > Viperidae > Daboia > Daboia siamensis. The sequence goes on along the minus strand of JAKJMR010000348.1, from coordinate 1,036,502 downwards.
CAGCAATGCCTTCCAGAAATTCCAGGATGGTGGGAACTGAAATTGGGCAATTGTGCTATTCTAAGCTGAAATGTCCAGAGATGGGCCGGGGAACAGCTTATCTGCATTTGAGTGAAGGTATCACTTCACTATCTACGAGGCTGTGTTTTTTCTTGGAAGATTATTCAGCCTGGCCTTCTCCGCTGCTGCCAATCAGTTATAGAATGCCTACGTCAGTGAGAAATATGGCTTTGAATCTCTTCCAATTATCACATCTTGCGGTCCCGAAGTTACCTTGTGGCGATATTCGCCCTGCAAACTGTGATTGGATGCTGGTTCGATAGAGTTCTTTTCCACTCTCCAGAGCTTCGAAAGTGTTGGAAACATCTCTGGGCTTTTGTCCAAATGCTGCACACTGCAGAATTACTGACAAAGCAGGCCGTTGGCCTCCTCTTGTAAAAAACCTTAGGAGCTCTCAACCAACAACCTGGAATGGAATGCCTTCAATGGAAATATGGGTGGAGGATTATTTGGAGAGCGGAGAGGAAGAAAAAATACTGCATTACTTCCATTTTGGTGCAGCTCCTCCACCCCAGCACCCCAGCTGTAGAACATAGACTCATAGGGCTGGAAGGGATCTTGGAGGTCTTCTAGTCCAACCCTCTGCTCAAGACAGGAGATCTTATACCATCCTAGTCAAATGGTTGTCCAGTCTATTTTTCAAAACATCCAGTGATGGAGCACCCACAACTCCAGGAGACAAACTATTCTATTAATTGTTCTCACTGTCAGAAAATTTCTCCTTAGTTCTGGGTTGAACCTCTAACGAGCTTCTACCCATTGCTTCTTGTCCTGCCCTCTGGTGCTTTGGGGAATAAGCCAACCTCTTCTTCTCTGCAATAGTCCCACAATACTGGAAGACAGTACTGTCACCCTTAGTCCTTCTCTCCAACAGGCTAAACATGGCTAGTTTCCTCAACAATTCATCATACAATTTAGCCTCCAGTCCCTTTATCATCTTTGTTGACCTTCACCGCACATATATTCACACAAGACCCTTAGCAGGCCAAGCAAACTCAGCTGCATTCCCACAATTCACTAAGCTGGGTTAGTTTCAACTGTATCTTTTTTGTCGTTCGCTTTCTTGGGTTTACCCACCCACCCATTTCGCCCAGACTGGTTCCTTCCAGAACCAGGGTATTATGCAAATGCATAAAACAGGTTTATTCACTTTACCAGGATGCTTTAAGTGAATTCAGCCTCTTTACAGTTGGTTAAAAAGAAAAAAAAACAGGTGTTTTATTTAGGTGTCAGAGAGCATTGTTAATGTGCTATGATTCTTGAGAAGTTTTCAAGAAGTTCCTTTAGTCTTAGAGGCCAAAATGAAGCCAAAGAAAGTTTGCAGAGGGCAAGAGAAAAGAGTTACTTCCTCAAATGAGACCCATCAGCTCATTTGGAGAAATGGACCTCTTGCTGATCGCATTTTAATTTGCCAGTAATTTGTTTCAAACATTTCACGCTACTTCCTGTTAAAAGGAATCTGCAAGAGATTTACCAAATAGGTTCGGTTCATCATTCACCTTTCAGCTCAGATCCTCTTGGGGTTGGGTTTCCTGGGCCCACTGCAATGTCACTCTGCTTCTCAGGCAACCACCGTTGGCCTGCAGTGAACCTTTTTAAAACGGCTTTGAAAAGAATAGCCCTAATTTCTCTCTGCATGGGCCGGACTTTTAAAATGGCTGCTGAATCATTCAGTTGACTCATCTCAATTTGTGTGCAACTCTATTGTCCCATAAGCATCCTTGAACGGATTTCTGGGACCATCTTGGCAGGTTTTAACCAGCAGCTTCCACCTTTCGAGAAATTCTGCAGGGGATATTCACCTCTTCTATGAAAGCTCTTGACCTTTTTTTTATTCTAGGAATTGTAGAGCTGAACGTGTGAATCTATTAGTGGTAGTCCTTGACTTAAGCCAATAATTGGGACCTAAATTTCTATTACTAAGCAAAGTGGTGGTTTTATTAAATACCAAATAAAAGCAACAGTATATCTAAGGATAAGGCTTAGACTTTCTTTCTTTCTTTTTTTTAAAGAAAATTTTATTGGTTTTCTAGTTTTACATTTAAATATTGGAAAAGCAACGTGGTGGCTGAGTTGGTCAATAATTCAATAACACACAAATACCTTTAGTACAGATCTCAAACTATTACATTAAATTTTTCTTTTCTTAATCTAAAACTTTAAAATCTTCCCAAGACTTGGCATTTTTTTTTAAAAAAAAAAACTTACACAGACAACTCAGTAAAGCCACAGCCTACTGCATCTGTTCCACAAAGATTAGATGTTCTGCCTTGGCCAAACATTTTGGTGCTTTCTGCAGCCAGCTTGGTTTCTCCAGCTCCGTCCCATTCAGCCTGTGGGGCTGTAACTTGCAGTTTCTACTAATGCTGCAACACGATTCGTTATCTCTCCTAAAGGGAACCAATAAGAAAAGGGTCCATGGTCCATTGCAGTCCACATGTTCAATCCTCAAGGTTGCTCAACAGTTGTGCAATCAGGTTGCCCAAGAGATAGGATAAGATGATGGTGTTGTGATCCAGGTCACCTAGGCAGAGTCAAGCTTCTGTAGAGTCCTTTATTGTTTTGTTAAATTCCACCACAACTGGCACTACCAAGTGGAGTAAGTCTCCACCTCCAAGCTCTTCTGAAGGCAGTCACTCACAGACTCACAAACAAAAGCTAGTAATCCCAAAGATGCTTTTTCATGAGGCAACTGGACTTTCTTGTTTTTCTTCAGAGATGTTTCACTTCTTCAGCTGATGTTTTCACTTCTTCAGCTCTGACTGGAGGGTGGGGAATGGAAAGATTTATACTCCTTGCAGACAGCTGGTCATTTGCATTCTTTTAGAGAGTCATTGAGGCCACTTGGAGGTTTATCTGTGTCCTCAGGTTCACCTGAATAGTGCAAAGAATGCACTGAGCAGTGCCAAGAATTCTCTAGAAGAAGGCAAATGACCAGCTGTCTGCAAGGAGTATAAATCCTTCCATTCCCCACCCTCCAGTCAGAGCTGAAGAAGCCTTTGGGATGAGAAGCAAAGCATCTTCAAAAAGAAAAAAGAAAAACAAGAAAGTCCAGTTGCCTCATGAAAAAGCATCTTTGGGACAGCCATGACCTGGAGGACTGAGAATCTCCATAGACAAAACCTAGTAAGGAACAAACCAATTTGCAAAGGGAGAGAGGAAGTTCAAAGATAAGGTGTAAGCTCATGGGGCGAGGTCCAGAGTGAAGGTCCACCGGGCAAGGCAAGTCCACGAGGCAAAGGCATCAGGCAAGACACAGGCAGAGGCACAAGTCAAGGTTGAGTTTTTCTCAAGACTGGGGGAGTGCATGCCAAAGCAAACAACTGACAAAGACAACTTCTCCCATGTCTGCAAGGGCAAGCAGCTCCCCATCCGGTCAACTACCTCCCCCAATACCTGAGGGACCGAGGACAGCATCGTCTGTGGCCCCTGGCCTCTCCAACCATTCCAGGGGAGATGTGCCATCCTTCTTGGACCATCCTGGTTTCAACAACTCCTCCTCTGAACCGGGATCCAATGGGGCCATGACAGGTGGCCTCTGAATCCAAAGAACATGTCCAAGCAGTTTTCTGTGTGCCCCAATAAAGCCGAGCTCTAATGACTAGGAAGTTGAGCCAAGAATAGATTTCAGGTGTCAGGAGAGAAACTCCAAAGCTATATGACATTTCTGTGCAGTGCAGATCATGAATATTTGATATCCTGCCTCTCTTCCATCGTGTAATTCAGGGCACTGCTTATGAGATCCCGGAGTGCAACAGAACAGCCGTTCGGGCAATCAGTTGCCTTAGTCCAACTTGGTGCAAGAAGTCCAAATTATTCGTTATTGAAAGGCTGATACAGGTAGTCCTCAACTTACCACAGTTCATTTATTTATTTATTATTTATTTATTAGTTGAATTTATATACTGCCCTATTCCCGAAGGACTCAGGGCGGTTCACAGGGCAGTTAAAACAGTACAAAAAGAGAATAAAATGGAATTAAATTACTACAAGCCCACAATTCATAATAACAATAAAATTAAAATTTTTAAAATTAATTTAATATGATTTAATATGATTTAATTAAAATACTTTAAAATTTAAAATCCCTCAGTCCAGGCCAGACAATTCGAACAACCAGGTTTTTAAGTCCCGGTGAAACGAGCGAAGGGTGGGGGCAGTCCGAAGCTCCATCGGCATTTCGTTCCAAAGGATGGGCGTACTCACAGAGAACGCCCCCCCTCCCCTGGGAATCACCCACCAGCAATCTCTAACCAACAGAACCCTAAGGAGGCCCTCCCTGTGGACATGCACAGGACAATGGGAAGCTGATGCTGGTAGCAGGTGCTCCCTGAGGTAATCCGGACCCATGCCATTTAGGGCTTTATAGGTCATCACATTTAGTGGCCATTCAAAGTTACAACATCCCTGAAAGAAGTGACATGTGTCCATTTTCCACACTCATGACCATTACAGCATCCCCATGGTCATGTGATCAAAATTCAGACACTTGGCATCTAACTCATACTTATGGCAGTTGCATTATCCCAGAGTCATGTAATCTCCTTTTACGACTCTTCGGATAAGCCAACGTGGATGGGGAGCCAAAACACTTAACAACTGTTTTTCGATCCTAACAGCTGCAGTGATTCACTGAACAACTGTGGCGAGAAAGTTCATAAAATGGGGCAAAACTCACATAACATCAGTCTTGTTTAGCAATGGAAATTTTGGGGCTCTATCGTGGTCGTAACTTGAGGGATATCTGCATAGCTGTCTTAAATTACAGAAGGCTATTACAGCCGACAGAATGTAAACACAGCTACATCCAACAGAACCATGGACAGCATCCTTTAACAGGTGTTGATAGGGTGTCGTGTTGTCATAGCAATCAGCCAGCACTTTCTTGGGACTTCTGAAGGCTGCTGGGGGCTGTCTTTCACCCTTGATCAAAGAAAATTGCCACTGACTTCAAAGCAAGCTTTGATGAGTGATCCTTGGAAAAGATGTAGTTGCTTTAATTGGTTCCAGAGAGAGGCTCCATTCATGATGCCTGGTGTTCGCAAGCATATTTTGGAGACTCCATTGTAGATTCTCCAGATTATCACCCAAAGCCCTAGTCTAGTGCCCCAAATTGCCAGCTGTTACATGACAGCTTCACCAAAGCATGGTTGGAAGAATCTTGGTTTATCATTACATGCAAATACATGTTGGAAAACAACTCATTAGCTACCTAGCCCTTTCTCTGGCTTGGCACAAGGACTTTGAAGACCATTGTTCTTTGCCTCCTGTGATGTCTTCTGATGAAAGCTAAACAAAGAAGGTAGGACCATGGGAGATATCTGCTGGAGCCCTGGCAGACGGCACCCTTGAGATGGGTTGACACTGGCACACTGGCACCTCCCACACTCAGCATCAGATACCACCCACTTGGCCACACTCATGCCATGCTACGGCAGCCACTTACCTGCCCACCAGCCTGTTTGTGAGCTATCCAGCACTTGCGACTTCCCACCAGCTTCCCCATTGCTTTTGCTTGATGGAAGTCAGCAAGACGTCGTCAGCGCATTCTCTTTTAATGGCCCACCATTGTCACTTAACCATGGCAGTGGATACTGCTGGGATTGCTATCACTAAGAAATGTGCTCACATGGCATTGTGCTTTATGCCTGTGTTGCTTAGCCATGGAAATCTCAGTTACCATCATTAAGTAAAGCTATCTGTAACAGAATCTGACGTCTGAAAGGAGGTCTCTCCCCCTTGCCTTTATAGAAGAAACTAGGGAGGGTCCCCTTTGAGATAATTGGTACACCCCCATTTCCTCTATGAATTGCTGCTTGGCCAAGGGTTACCTGCAGTTTTCCTCCTGACTCCCTAGGTCCTTCCGACATACCATTGCAGGATCTGGGCATGCAGTCCTGTGTCAGTTCATCAGGCAGTTACCTTCTTCTACCTAAAGTCACTTGTCTGAGATGGTATAAGGTCTCCTGCTTGAGTGGGTAGCTGGACTAGAAGACCTCCAAGGTCCCTTCCAGCTCTATTCTATTCTATTCTATTCTATTTTCCATTCTATTCTATTCTATTCTATTCTATTCTATTCTATTCTATTCTATTCTGTTCTGTTCTATTCTATTCTATTCTATTTTCCATTCTGTTGCATTCTATTCTATTCTATTCTATTCTATTCTATTCTATTCTATTCTATTCTATTCTATTCT